>CM045894.1:42920570-43008070 GCA_025169545.1 Anguilla japonica
GAATAACTTCTGTTACAGCAGCAGCCTAAAGGAGTGTGTGTGTGTGTGTGTGGGGATGTGTGTGTGTGCGTGTGTGTGTGAGTGGTGAGTGGGGATGTGTGTGTGAGTGGGTATTGTGTGTGTGTGTGTGTGTGTGTGAGTGGGGATGTGTGTGTGTGTGTGTGTGTGCACACACGCATACGTGTTTGTGTGTTCCTCTTCCCTTTTCTGAGTTCTCCTGTGACAGTGTTTGTAAAATGCTTTTTTTCCACTTTCCTTTGTGGGGACACAGTCCTTTCTGCAGCTCTCTGCTCACGTTGTCTCTTTACTCAGGGACAGGCGTTAAGCTCCAACTCTACTGGGTGCTACTCAGCTTTTTTCTGCTCTGAAGTCATTAGTACATGTTTAGTAGGTTGTGCTGTAATGAGCTGATTGATATAACTGGGCCATGGTGTTGCTGGCATCAACCCAAGAGGTCGGAACTCTGTCTTCCATTCCATTGGCTTGGCTAAGAAGTTTGTGCGTACGTATGTGTGTGAGTGCGCATGTGTGTGTGTACGTGTGTATGTATGTTTGTGTGTGTGTGTGTGTGTGTGTGTGTGTGCATTCTTATTCTGTGTTCTCCTTTGACAATTTTGCAACTGTTTCTGAGGATGTGAGAATGTCTCCACATTGAGAATGAATGTGAAGGTCAGATGAGAGGTGAGGGGGGTGGCAGCAGGAGGGGGGGTGCAGAGGACTGCACCAATCATGCTTCTTAAATCTAATTTGAAACCCCCCCCCCAATATAAAATATAATCACTTGGCTTCCTGCAGTATGTGACCATAAAAACTCCACTGGCTGCTTCTCCCTGGGAGAATGTGTGAATGTGTGAATGTGCCGGGGGTCGGCTGGGTATGGAACAGAGACATCAGAATGCCCTCGGCTGGATCAGCACTGTCCACAGCATGGAACCCAGGCTACTGCTGCATCTCCAGAACGTTTTCAGTGGATTGCAAAGTACTCCCATTTCTGTTTGATTGAGAATTTGTACGAAGCTGTGAAGCGGCCATTAGACCCTGACTATGCAGAATGGATCTGTTTTTGAGTGGCTGTGGAAGCCTGTGGTGATCCTGATGCTGGTTAGTGTGTTTCCCTGGTCATATCGGCTCATGTGTGGTTAACCTGTAGAGTTTATATTCAGCGCTGTGGGAGAGCTGTGATGTTAAAGCCATTAGCAGGTGGATTCTGAGCCTTGACCTCGATCCACCAATGATCTCTTTCCAGGCTGAGGTGGACACCCCCGCTGTGGAACGTTCCCTTTCCCCTCCCCCGAGCTTTCATGAAAGGGCCATCTATGTCTTCTAGGGCCTCTCCCAAAATTTACATGAATAAATACTAAGAAAAAACCTGCCAACTTTGTGTCCAGGACTGAGCAGTGTTTGTGGGGGTGGGAATGGGGGGTGTGGGGGTGGGTGTGGGGGGAGGAGGGGAGGGGGGGGGGGGGTGGGGGGTGGGGGGTGTGGCGGTGTAGGGGTGTAGGGGAGGGGCGTGAGAGGGGCGTGAGAGGGTTAAAACGGCTGGTTGACTCATCCCACTCTAATTTATACACTCTGGTCACCAGTGCAGGTAAGAGGCCTGATCTGCATGTAAATGACTGCATCAGGGCGGTTATGCTGACCGCGGGGGAACAGGCCTGGCACCGGATCAATACGTAATCAGGGAAGATCTCTGCTGTTGTTCTGTTGTTGTTTTTCTACATCGTGCTGTGTTCACCCCCACGAACACGGACCCCCCCCCCCCCCCCTGTCAGAAAGACTCCGGGGGGGACAGGACCGGTCCCCTGGTGCCGGGCAGGACCGGTCCCCTGGTGCCGGGCAGGTTTCGCTGTGTTCCTGGCTGCGGTTGACATGTTGCTGACTCCAGCGCGGTGGAGCCACAGCCGCTGGCTGGCGGAGGCGCAGGCCTGAGACGCCGAGGCCGGGTTTGGGCCCTCGGGACGAGGAGGCCGGGTTTGGGCCCTCGGGACGAGGAGGCCGGGTTTGGGCCCTCGGGACGAGGAGGCCGGGTTTGGGCCCTCGGGACGAGGAGGCCGGGTTTGGGCCCTCGTGACGAGGAGGCCGGTTTTGGGCCCTCGGGACGAGGAGGCCGGGTTTGGGCCCTCGGGACGAGGAGGCCGGGTTTGGGCCCTCGGGACGAGGAGGCCGGGGGAGGATGGCGGGGGAGGACGGCGGGGGAAGAGTCCGGCCGTGGGGGCCTCAGTTTAGCGGCGCGGGGTCGCGGTCTCAGATGGTAGAGCAGGACAGGAGAGGCATCCAGCTACGCGCTGCTACCCTGCTAATGGCTCTGAGTATTCACTGGAGATGAACGAGCAAAGCTGAACTAAAGCTGAACTAAAGCTGAACTAAATGTGGGAAGAATTGGTCATGCTGTGTGAGCAGTAAAGCGTTAAAGGCTGTGGGGAATGGGTAAGGTGATCACGTCCTTGTTCTTACTGTAAGTAGCCAGAAAATGACCAGGCAGGGCTCTGTGTGAGGTCACTCAGCCCCGCCCACATGCCTGTCTCCAGGCAAACTGATTGGCTGCAGTCAGGCTTCTGAGGAGAGAAACAAGGTCGCGGTGACCTGGCGGGAACACGGCCGTTCCCATTGGCTGAGGGACACAACGCACTGTGTGTTTACTGAACTGTTTTTCCTAACGCGACTGTGTAACCACTGTGTGTCTGTGTGTGTGTGTGTGTGTGTGTGTGTGTGTTTGTATATTGAGGCCCTCCTCATCTTCTTTTGTTTCACCTCTTCCTCTCTTTTTTCCATCTCACTCTCTCTCCCCTCCCCCTCTCTCTCTTTGTCTCCATAGAGTAATTGTTTGAAGTTTGTCCTTTCCGCACATCAGAATGCTGTGCGTGCGTCTGTGCATGCGTGTGTATATATGTGTGTGTATGTGCATGCGCGTGTATGTGCGTGTGTGCATGCGCGTGCATGTGTGTGTATGTGCGTGTGTGTGCATGTGTGTGTGTGTATGTGCGTGTGTGCATGCGCGTGCATGTGTGTGTATGTGCGTGTGTGCATGCGCGTGTATGTGTGTGTATGTGTGTGTGTGCATGCGCGTGCGCGCGCGTGCATGTGTGTGTATATATGTGTGTGTATGTGCGTGTGTGTATATATGTGTGTGTGTGTGCATGCGCACGTGTGTGTGTGCATGCGCGTGCAGTGTGTGTAGTGCGTGAGTGAGTGTGCATGTGAGTGAGTGAGTGTGTGCGCAGTGAGTGTGTATATATGTGAGTGTGTGTAGTGTGTGTGAGTGCGAGTGCAGTGTGTGAGTGAGTGTGTGTGTGTGTGTGCGTGAGTGAGTGAGTGAGTGAGTGAGTGAGTGAGTGAGTGAGTGAGTGAGTGAGTGAGTGAGTGAGTGAGTGAGTGAGTGAGTGCGTGCACGCTTACACTGATGATGTTTTCCAGGGCAGCTGAAGCGGTGAGCAGCCTGTAATTATGAGCCTCAGGTGAAGAGATTCATAATGATGCTCTTAACCCTGTTAATGGGGCCCTTTACTCACGGATGGGAAACAGCACTGTATCTGTGTGTAAAGGCTCACTACCGCCCCCTGCAGTAAGGATGGGAGGCAGGTATGCACACGGACACACACAGCTGTGGAACAGGGGCGGAGCTCGCCCATGTAGCCAGAGAGGAAGGGCACGAAGCTACACACACACACACACACACACACACGCACACAGGCTTACACTCGAGAGTAATGGTGATTTATTTGCTCCTGAGTGTAATGGAGATTGTCCTGGATTACGCCTTTGTGTCTAACTGCAGTACATTCTCTTCCTTCCTCTCTCTCTCTGCTTCTCTTCTTTTTTAAAAACAACTCCCACCACAGCTTATCGAACCGTGAGAGATTTACATTTAAAGAAGTCTAAAGTGCACATGCGCTCACACAGGCACACATGCTGGAAAAAATGATGCAATTCTGTTTGTTTCTTTACTTAAGCAAGGCTTTGGAGGGCTGTGGGGTTTGGCAGGACTGGCTGATAAGCAGTGACACACTGACTGTACCCTGTCACACGTCTGTAGTGAGATACTGCCACACTTGAGCTGTAACTGACCAATTAGACCGAAGACAACTCGGTTTAAGAACAACACACTCCGAACTGTGGCCATTCTTACATTTTTTAAATTTCTTAACTTCAGTCGCTGAGGTGTTCTTCAGTTTGCTAATCGCCTTTCTCTTAGTTTCAGTTTCCTCCCATTTTATTTTGCTTTTTCCCGTGCTGGTGGGAGGTGAATGATTGTCGCCTATTTTGTGAATGTTGGCTGGTTTCCAGTACAGTGCATTAGTTATCCTCCAGATGTGGTGATAGCTTGGAAGCTTCTATGGAAATCTCCAGTCTTTTTGAACATTGTTTAAATATTCAGGGGCCATGATTTATTATCAACATGATCAGAGTACAGATGAAAGAAGGGTAGGCTAATTTCGGCTGGATGAGGGATTAGAACATCTGTGTGTGTGTGTGTGTGAATGCGTTTGTGTGTGTTCGTGTGTGTGTGTGCATAAAGAAGTATGTCTGAGGAGTGGGATTTTAAACATGATTTGATTAAATAAAATAAACAGATGGCCAGTAGCAATGCATTGTGTAAAACCAACGCTTTCTGCAGAATGTGTAGTGTTTCTCATTGCTGACTGCTGTGCTGTGTGTTTGTTTGTGTGTGTGTGTGTGTGTGTGTGTGTGTGTGTGTGTGTTGTGTGTGTGTGTGTGTGTGTGTTTGTTTGTGTGTGTGCGCGTGCATTTATGTGTGCGTGCATGTGTGCACGTGTGTGTGTGTGGTTTTTCTCATTGTTAGCAGGATAGTGTTGCCTGCTGTGCTGTGCGCATGTGTGTGAGAGTGTGTGTGTGTGTGTTTGTATATTGAGGCCCTCCTCATCTTCTTTTGTTTCACCTCTTCCTCTCTTTTTTCCATCTCACTCTCTCTGTGTTTGGCTCTTTTCAGGCACAGACACAGTCAGGCTCTGGGCAGTCAGGGTTTGTCTGAAAGCTCTCGCCAGTTTTAAGTGGAAATAGATTTCCCATAAAACACCAGGGCCGGTGCAGTCAAGGGTTGGCGTGGAACGCTGGGACGCGCGTTCCAGCCACCCAAACCTCCGCCGGGCGTGGCAGGCGAGGCCCAATCAGGAGACGGGAAACATGGAGGGGGCGATGGGCATCGCTAACATTTAGAGTTTTTTAGCACTTTACTGCAAGTCCTTCGGGTTTGGCAGGTTTATACTTGCAGAAAAAAGTCTTAAATTAAGCGTTTGCATTGGTGTACCGAATCTTTTAAAGGTGAAATATTTACATCGATTTACCTACAGAAATCTCTTAAAGGTGAAACAAATTTTATTGGAAAAAAATTCATTCACCCTCAATGATTCTATGTTTATATACACCCCAAATGGTATTTACATATCTGGAGCAGTCCAGAGCAGCTGGTGAATCCAGAGAAATGAGTCTGGACCTGGAGGCTGCACAGCAGTGTTGCCCCAGAAGAGAGCACTTTATTGGGCTGAGCGCAGACTGCTTCTGTCCTTATCATGGAAGGTGAGAGCTGCATGTCTTTGGGGTGAGGCTTGGGGGGAGGGGGGAGGGGGGAGGGGGGAGCGCAGGGGGCGGGGGTGAGGCTGGGGGGCGGGGGTGTAAACGCAGGCCTTTGGTTGTTCAGATTTAACTCGCCAGATAAAACATGAATAATGCAAAATCTCATGCTTTATCTTTTTAAATGTCAGTCTCTCAAAGTGAATTGTTTTGTCTACATTGAGAATATGCAAATGGAGAAAAATCCAAAAGGACTGTAAGTGGTCTTTTGGGGGGGGTTGGTCTTTGGTATTTGAAGACAGGAGTCGAGTTCAGAAGGCAGCATGACAGCATCACAGTAAAGGTCTGCAGTGGAGGTAATTGGTACCTGAGGCTCTACCCCATGAGCAAGGCCGAGTGGGCGGGTCTTCAGAATGCCGTGTCGACCGGGGGTCTTTCTGTGACTGAGTTCAGACTTCACTGGTCTGGGTGTCCGACTCTTAGTCTGGAATAGCAGAAAAGAGAAATGAGGACGGATAGCTTGCGGCGTGTTGTGGGAAAAGTATCAGGTCTGAACTTAAGTATCTAAAGCTGAAGTAAAAATTTCCAGATGCTGACCCACACATCTGCAGTTTGTTGTGCTTGTGTCCAGCTGAAGGAAAGCCAACCATGAGCCAATCGTGGCTCTTCAGATCCAGCACCTGTGCGGAGCTGGCCAGGTGGATCACACCGACCGATGCAAAGACTTCTGGGACGGGGGAAATGGGACAGGGGGGTGGGGTCCACTTGCGAATCTGCTTATCGGGGGACTGCTGGTTGAAATCACCCTGTTTTTTTCCTTGTGAGGCATGCAGTCGTCCTCTCCATCAACATGTTTCGATTTGAGATGTATTAATAAATTTCAGCAAAAATATTAAGCTAAAAAAAGAAAGAAATTGAATGTGTGTAAGCAGCACCTTTATGCAGTTAAAATAGAAATGCTGCACTTTTCCATGTTAAAACCTTGTTTTGTTTCCCGGTTTGCACTGGAGCACTAATAGTGTTACGTAGCCTTTATGCCACACCAGGACCCAGCCTGCTCGCAAAGATTCACACCTTCCCCTGGATCAATTTCATTCAGCCGAAGAAAGAAAAGTGTTATTTGTGTGTTGTTGTCTTAATGTCAAGATGTCAGTTAATGTAGTGAAGTCGGTGGACAGCGAGGCTTTGTTTACTTTTATGAAGAAATGGCCGGCTGTGTCCAGCTCACGCTGGTGACCTTTGCGGGTATTTAATTGGAGCGCCTCAGCTTCGCCTGTGGAGGTGGGTCTGTGGTGCGGATGAAAAGTTAAGTAAGAGTCACAGAATCGCGCCAGCGGAAAATCTGAGCCGCCTCTTCCCTGAGCTCTGTTCCGGAATTCTCTGGGGAACGCTGGCAGGGGAACGCTGGCAGGTGGACAGGCTGTGCTCTGTGTGCTGTGTGGGTCCTGGAGGGTGACCTTGTCCCCGTGCTCTGTGTGCTGTGTGGGTCCAGGAGGGTGACCTTGTCCCCGTGCTCTGTGTGCTGTGTGAGTCCTGGAGGGTGCTGTGCTCTGTGTGCTATGTGAGTCCTGGAGGGTGCTGTGCTCTGTGTGCTGTGTGAGTCCTGGAGGGTGACCTTGTCCCCGTGCTCTGTGTGCTGTGTGAGTCCTGGAGGGTGCTGTGCTCTGTGTGCTGTGTGAGTCCTGGAGGGTGCTGTGCTCTGTGTGCTATGTGAGTCCTGGAGGGTGCTGTGCTCTGTGTGCTGTGTGAGTCCTGGAGGGTGCTGTGCTCTGTGTGCTGTGTGGGTCCTGGAGGGTGACCTTGTCCCCGTGCTCTGTGTGCTGTGTGGGTCCTGGAGGGTGACCTTGTCCCCGTGCTCTGTGTGCTGTGTGGGTCCTGGAGGGTGACCTTGTCCCCGTGCTCTGTGTGCTGTGTGGGTCCTGGAGGGTGACCTTGTCCCCGTGCTCTGTGTGCTGTGTGAGTCCTGGAGGGTGACCTTGTCCCCGTGCTCTGTGTGCTGTGTGGGTCCTGGAGGGTGACCTTGTCCCCGTGCTCTGTGTGCTGTGTGGGTCCTGGAGGGTGACCTTGTCCCCGTGCTCTGTGTGCTGTGTGAGTCCGGGAGGGTGACCTTGTCCCCGTGCTGTGTGCTGTGTGAGTCCTGGAGGGTGACCTTGTCCCCGTGCTCTGTGAGTCCTGGAGGGTGACCTTGTCCCCGTGTTGCTTGGTTAAAGGACGCATATCTGCCCTCTCTGCGCTCCTGCGTAGCTACGCGAGCTTTGCTAATTGCTCATAAGTGCCGGCAGGTTGGCAGGACTTCTGCTAAAGTATCCTGGCGGAACAGGAAGTACAGCAGGGGTGTGGGGATGAAGGGAAACGTGGTTCAGGACTCTATGTAGGAGGAAACGCCTCATCGCAGCAGAAGCTGAGGTTAAGACGACTATACAGTCCAAACCAGCTGCTGCTTCTGGCTACTTTCATTCGAGTAAAAGGTTATTTTCAGTTGGTGTTTGCGAATGGATCTGTTTGCACACATGCTTGGTGCATGCACGTTTACGTGTGTGTGTGTGTGTGTGTGTGTGTGTGTGTGTGTATTTGTGTATGTGTGTGCATGCACGTTCGCCCGCGTGCATGTTTGCACTTTGACAGCAGACGTGCTGTCAAAGTGTGTGATTGACGTGCTTTTACAAGCAGGTGTGTGCTCCTGTGTAAAAGAACCAGAGCTGGGGACCGAAGGGTGGGGGTGGGGGGGGGGGGGGTGGCACGTTTTGGGGGTACAACCGTGGGGGGGGGGGGGGGGGGGGGTTTCAGAACTCATCGCCATACAGACAACCTCCAGTTAAATGAACGCGTAGGGCAGAGGGGGAGGGCTGAATAATTTAAGGTTTTGCCTCCAAAGGGCCTGAAAAAAACCACCTGTCTAAAAATACTTCCCCTTCTCCAGAACAGGAAGGATTACAGGATTTGTTCCATGCCGTTGGCTTCAGGTTGCAGTTCAGTAGTTTATAGTTCACTATAAACATGCCAACTATTGCAGGGTTTTGAAGAAAAATCCTAAATTGATTGGTTAAAAACTAGAATGGTTTTAGCAATGTATGGGCGTACTATTTTCCCAGAGAAGTACAGGTCTGCAGAAGTACAGAGCAGATGACTGGGCTGCGTATTTTTAGCACGTCCTCCGACTTCAGCCTGGCATGTTTACTGGGGAATGCCCGCGCGGGTCTACCGGGGAGGCGGGTCTACCGGGGAGGCGGAGCCACCGGGGAGGCGGAGCCACCGCCGCGTGTCTGGAGGGGAACGGAGGTCTCTTCTCTAAATCCAGCGCTCGGCACGGAGGGTCCCGTGACGATCACCCTCTACCCCAGCAACGTCTGGGACTCACCACAGAGCTGAAGCCAGGCTGGCTGTCTGTGCTACAGGCGGTGGCTGGGTGGAGGTTCAGTATGGGTGGAGGTCATGGGTGGGTGGGGGGGTGGGTGGAGGTCATGGGGATAGGGTAAACAGAGCTTTAGCCACGCAATAGCTCGGTCCTCACTGTGCCAAATCAGGGTTTCCTGCCCAGAGACGCAGCGCTGTTCCTAAACTGTAAAACGGCCTTCTGCAGCGTCCTCAGTTCAGACCCTCTACTGTGTCATTCACTTGAGTTCAAAACTGCTTTACAACAGCTTTTTCCCCACAGTTCCCTTGCAGTGATATGGTAAACCCACACCGCCCCCACCCCCCCCCCCCCCCCCCCCTCCTCCCTGGGAAATGGGGGTGGGGAAAGGCTCATTTCCAGAATTTGAGATATATTAAACTACACTGACAATTTTCACAGGGTTTAAAAACCAATATGTCGCATTCCGCAGTTAGGCTGAATGGAATGTTTTCCATACCATTGCTGCTGTCGCCTGGCAACTGTCCCCCCCCGCTGTGCAGCTGGTCTGAGCGGTTTGATTTGTGTTGCATCATCAGGGCAGAAATGCACCAACCCACAAACCTGCCCCAGAATGCCTGGCTCACAAACGTCTATGGTACGGACTCTGTGAATGCCTGGCTCACACACGTCTATGGTACCGGACCTGGCTCACACACGTCTATGTGACTCTGTGAATGCTGGCTCACACACGTCTATGGTACCGGCCTGGCTCACTCACGTCTATGGTACCGACTCTGTGAATGCCTGGCTCACACACGTCTATGGTACCGACTCTGTGAATGCCTGGCTCACACACGTCTATGGTACCGACTCTGTGAATGCCTGGCTCACACACGTCTATGGTACGGACTCTGTGAATGCCTGGCTCACACACGTCTATGGTACGGACTCTGTGAATGCCTGGCTCACACACGTCTATGGTACAGAGAGGTGTCCCGCAGCCAGTAGGGTCGCAGACCACACCTCCTCCCTCACGTCTGCTGGCTGCAGTCCGTGGGGTCCCAGGACTTTTTTCGGCTCGGGGAGAGGCAGCAAGCGGCGGGACAGTCTGTCCCAGCTGCTGTTCCAGGACATTCGATCCGGTCCTGCTGGCTCGATCCAGGGCGTGTTTTGCCTCTGCCTCTTAGGCAAAGGAGGGGAGTTTCAGCAGAGGGGACCAGGGTTCATTATTTAAACACAGTCAGCCTACATACAGCTGCATGATTACTGAAGAAGTTCAGATTAAAGCACCTCTGCTCAGCGGTGCAACAGCAGTGCTCCTTTTGGGAGTCAAACCTGCAACCCCTGAGCTACCAGCCCAGATCCTGGCCCATAATGCCGTGCTGCAGTGCAGCCTCTAGCTGGGGACTCTGTCTGCAGGACACATGTCTGGGCCCTGCTGGCCTGGGAACCTGCCAGAAATCTGCTCCTCGTCTTACAGACGATTCATATCACATCCATATTCAGGACCAGGCATGAGAAGAATGTTCTGGGGAGCGTCAGTGGCCCAATACTGGCTGCTTTTATTTGTGTGTTTGTAATGATTTTGTGGCTGAATGAAGGTGGAGGAAAGCGGACTGTGCTGGAGTTGTGTTCAGCCCCGAAAATATGTCCGACTCACACTGTGCACACGTCCATATGTTTTCTCTTCTACATTCATATTTGTGCATTTAGCAGATAGTCTAATCGAGAGCAATGTACACAGCTGACACATAACCCACTTATACAGCTGGATATTAACTGAAGCAGCCGACCTTGCCCCACTAGGGATACGAACCTGCAACCTCTGAGCTGGTTATAAATGTCCTAGCCGTTCATTCTCCACCCCTGCCTGATCCTGATCTTCCACCATTTTGTCCTGAGAGCTGAATTATTGTCGCACACCGCCTGCCCACCCACCCGTGCTGAGGCGCTCCTGATCACACATGAGCGCTGATAACACGGCTCCCTAATCCCAGCCCGCTCGGCTTTTTCTCTCGCGCTTTATGGCTCTCCCGCGCGCCGCTGGCTGGACCAGCGCCATGTTCCTCTGATTATGCCGCTCTCAGATTTATGACCTCGGGGGTTTTTTGTCAGAGGGAGGGGAGGAGCTCAGGCTCCTGTTTATGGGCCCTTACTGAGCTATGTCTGTAATATACGGCAGGCTGTGGCTCGGGCCAAGAGCTCAGGCTTTGTTATTAAGGCTGAGATTCAGGCATAACTGGTTGGGTTAGAGGAAGAAGGAAATTTACAAGGGATCCGATGCTGATTATAGGCATTGATATTCAGATTATTCAGCCCAAGTTACATGTTCTTGGATAAGATGACACGTTGATATCGCAAGTTAATAATCCACAGATATTTTAGCTCTTCTTTTGATTCCCGAGCATGTTGCTTGCATGTGCTGCAGTCAAACGGGCGCGTACGCCCCAGTCTCAGAGTGGCCCTGTGAGCGATCAGCGGCTCTCTGCAGCAGAGCCAGGCGAGGCGGGACGCTTCCCCGTCTCTGTGGAGAAGCGTTTATTCTCTCCGCTGAAGTGGCAGATGTGGCTCCCACAGAGCTCTCTGTGTCGGCTTTGTCTCTACGCCCCGCTCTCGCCCTCAGAAGCACACTGATCCACTTCCAGGCGCCTGACGCAGCCGGGAGGGAGAGTGTGAAGGCGTCCTGTCTTTCTGTGAAAGAACCGAGCTGCACAGGTGTCCCACTCACAGGCGTTTATCGCCCTCTCCATATTTAAATTCAGCTGCTGCTGGGTTTTTTTTTTTTTTTTTGCTGCGTTTGCTTTGGTGAGCAATTCTTTTCACCATCAACCCCAAATCGCATTATGTTTGCACAATATGAGCCCGTGGAATTCTGGGAGAAAATAAATGAAATGCAGGCGTGTGATGTAGTGGCTGGAACACAACACTGGGTTGCAGGTTTGAGTCCTAAAGTGGGGTGCCACTGCTGCATTTTCAAGCAAGATGCCACCCCCTTAGCTGGAAGTGTCACCTTTTTGTTTTTTAGTTTGTTTTTTGAAGCAGTTTTTGGTCATTATTTCCTTCTGCTAAAAGTGCTCTTGTCAGTGCTTCCTGACAGGAGAGCACACACTTAGCTCACTGACTGACACTGCCGGACCGCTTCTCACCTGAGGGTCACTGCACCTGTCCTGTCAGAACACACGCCGCTTAGCGCTCTAATGGGTTCTGGGACATTCTGGAGCTGCTGGCTGTGGAAAAAGCTTTCTAAAGCAAAGCAGAACCGTATCTGAGAATAATGAGTGGTGCTTATGCATGTGCTGGGTGCCCCACAGGTTTCCAGGTGCCTCTTTCTGGCTCAAACACAGCATTATTATGCGCTTTACCTTTAAGACGCCATAATGTCCTGGCAGATCGTTAAGTGATGGTAATGACTCTGTAATCTTCCCTCCCCGCTCCCGTTCTGAAACTGTCTGGCGCTCGCAGTCCTTACTCGGTGCACCGAGAGCTGCAATCAGGACAGAAAGCGGCGTTGGCGTCGACGTCCCAGAAGCCTGTTCTTCTCCTCGGCGAGATGCGAGGGATAAGGATCCGATGTGGGCGGAGCAGGAAGTCTCTGAGCGGCGTGACTAAAAAATACATCCTGCAGAAACACAACGGCTCACACTCTGCACCACTCACGGCTCAAACTGCACACCGCTAACACCTCAAACTGCACACCGCTAACGGCTCAAACCTCACACCGCTAACACCTCAAACTGCACACCGCTAACACCTCAAACCGCACACCGCTAACACCTCAAACTGCACACCTCAAACTGCACACCGCTAACACCTCAAACTGCACACCGCTAACACCTCAAACCGCACACCGCTAACACCTCAAACTGCACACCGCTAACACCTCAAACTGCACACCGCTAACACCTCAAACTGCACACCGCTAACACCTCAAACTGCACACCTCAAACCGCACACCGCTAACACCTCAAACTGCACACCGCTAACACCTCAAACCGCACACCGCTAACACCTCAAACTGCACACCGCTAACACCTCAAACCGCACACCTCAAACCGCACACCACTAACACCTCAAACCGCACACCGCTAACACCTCAAACTGCACACCGCTAACACCTCAAACCGCACACCGCTAACACCTCAAACCGCACACCTCAAACTGCACACCGCTAACACCTCAAACCGCACACCTCAAACTGCACACCGCTAAACACCTCAAACCGCACACCTCAAACCGCACACCGCTAACACCTCAAACCGCACACCTCAAACTGCACACCGCTAACACCTCAAACCGCACACCTCAAACTGCACACCGCTAACACCTCAAACCGCACACCGCTAACACCTCAAACCGCACACCGCTAACACCTCAAACCGCACACCTCAAACTGCACACCGCTCACACTCAAACCGCTAACACCTCAAACTGCACACCGCTAACACCTCAAACCGCACACCGCTAACACCTCAAACTGCACACCGCTAACACCTCAAACCGCACACCTCAAACTGCACACCGCTAACACCTCAAACCGCACACCTCAAACTGCACACCGCTAACACCTCAAACCGCACACCTCAAACTGCACACCGCTAACACCTCAAACCGCACACCTCAAACCGCACACCTCAAACTGCACACCGCTAACACCTCAAACCGCACACCTCAAACTGCACACCGCTAACACCTCAAACCGCACACCTCAAACTGCACACCGCTAACACCTCAAACTGCACACCTCAAACCGCACACCTCAAACCGCACACCGCTAACATCTCAAACTGCACACCGCTAACACCTCAAACCGCACACCGCTAACACCTCAAACCGCACACCGCTAACACCTCAAACGGCACACCGCTAACACCTCAAACCGCACACCGCTAACACCTCAAACCGCACACCGCTAACACCTCAAACCGCACACCGCTAACACCTCAAACGGCACACCGCTAACACCTCAAACCGCACACCGCTAACACCTCAAACCGCACACCGCTAACACCTCAAACTGCACACCGCTAACACCTCAAACCGCACACCGCTAACATCTCAAACTGCACACCTCAAACTGCACACTGCTAACGGCTCACACTGCACACCGCTAACACCTCAAACCGCACACCGCTAACACCTCAAACCGCACACCTCAAACCGCACACCGCTAACACCTCAAACCGCACACCGCTAACACCTCAAACTGCACACCGCTAACACCTCAAACCGCACACCGCTAACACCTCAAACCGCACACCGCTAACACCTCAAACTGCACACCTCAAACTGCACACCGCTAACACCTCAAACCGCACACCGCTAACACCTCAAACCGCACACCGCTAACGGCTGAAACTGCCGCTGTGATTGGCTGTGCTGTACACATTTATCCTCTTTAATTACTCGGGCCCTTGGCGGGCCGGTTGGAGGCAGAAAGCCGGCCGATTCGCAGCGGTGGAAGCGCTCTCCACAGCCTCATCCGTGATCCCGCTGGAGGCTAATGTGTGCGTATGCTAATGAAGCTGCAGAAGAACGCGCTCGCTGCTCTGCTTTCTCTCTGAACGCGCCCCGAGGAGGGAGCAAACGCACACGCCGGCCAAATGTGTGTCCAGCCCACAGATCTGCCTGCCGCAGAAATCCCCATGAAAGTTAATCTGTTTATTTTAAGTACAATGAAGGCTTGATTTGCTGTTTTCTCGGTTGTTAAGACCCTCAGGATGGCACTTGTTAAATTGAGCAGTGGGGGCAAGTGGGGGCGAGCGTGGGCGAATGTGGGCAGGGTTGCCGCGGGTGAGTGGGGCGGGGTTGGCTGCGTGGGGGCCGGTGGGGTGGGGTGGGGTTGAGTGTGTGGGAGGTGGTGGGTGGGGTGGGATTTGGGTGCGTTGGGGGCCGGTGGGCGGGGTGGGTTTGGGTACGTGGGGGCCAGGAGGTGGGTGGATGGGGCGGGTTGGGTATGTGGGGGCGGCTGGATGGGGTGGGGTTGGGTATGTGGGTGCAGGGCTGGGGGAGGCTGGCTGTGGCAGGGATGCACAGGGGCAAACACACAGCTACGCTGCAGAATGAATGATTTGGCCTCTCTGCTGAGGAAGCTGTATGTGCAGCCCTGGCTCAGCACTGTGTTACTGTACCTCACTCCTGCTGCCTGATTTATTTATTCTGCCTTTTAAAATATTTACATGTCTGCAGATTTCTCCTGGAGGAGAGGAAGAGAGGAGGAGAGTATGCAGAGTGTAGCGTGCAGGAGGAGAGCTGTCCAGTGGGCCGTATGTGGTGTGTAGAGTGCAGTGGACAGTGTGTAGTGTGCAGTGCACAGTGTGTAGTGTGTAGTGTGCAGTATGCAGTGTTCTGATACAACGGTCGGCCCTTCCTGCAGCCTCCAGCGTCATAGCCGATGGACTTCAGCGCAGTCAGCTGCTATTTTCAGCCAGTCAGTCAACAGCCAGGAAACATACCCTCCCATCCCTGAGTCCAGCTGCATCACCAGTGCCCATCAGTATTGCTCATACGCATACATGCGCGCATGCAGACACACACACACACACACACACACATGCATGCACGCATGCACACGCACGCACACACACGCACGCACGCACGCACACACACACACACACATGCACGCACGCATGCACACACACACACACACGTGCACACACACACATGCATGCACGCATGCACACACACACGGGCTGATTGCTTGGTCCTCTCTGCAGTGGAATCCCTGTTTGATTGGACACAGACAGCAGCAGCTCTGGGCCGTCTCATTGGTCAGCAGGGAGCTCTGAAACAAGCACGGAACCGTCCAGACCCACAGCGCTACTCACTTCCGCAGACACATTTTAGCTGGCACCACCTGCACACGCGTCCCACTAAACGTCCCTCAAAGGTCGTACGTGAGTGAGTGACCACAATTTGCCATGCATAGCCAGTTCCTGCGCGCCATGGGGAAAACTGAAATGCACCCGCAGTGCCGTATCCAGTGTGATCACACCCCTGCCCAAACGCTCGGTGCTCACAGGCCCGGCTCCCAGCGGAGGGGTATTGATTGGCTGTTTTTTCCTGTTTGTATTGCTGAGCGGCAGTGTAGCTGAGTCAGTGTGGCAGAGGGAGCTGCACATGAGCTGCACGTGCTGGAGCCTCTCTGTCTCTCTGTCTGTACAAGCTGCTGGAGCCTCTCTGTCTCTCAGTCTGTCAGTCTGTACGGGCTGCTGGAGCCTCTCTGTCTCTGTCTCTGTCGGGCTGTAGCCTCTCTGCTGCTGGAGCCTCTCTGTCTCTCAGTCTCTCAGTCTGTACGGGCTGCTGGAGCCTCTCTGTCTCTCTGTCTCTCAGTCTGTACGGGCTGCTGGAGCCTCTCTGTCTCTCAGTCTCTCAGTCTGTACGGGCTGCTGGAGCCTCTCTGTCTCTCAGTCTGTACGGGCTGCTGGAGCCTCTCTGTCTCAGTCTGTACGGGCTGCTGGAGCCTCTCTGTCTCTCTCTCTCAGTCTGTACGGGCTGCTGGAGCCTCTCTGTCTCAGTCTGTACGGGCTGCTGGAGCCTCTCTGTCTCTCAGTCTGTACGGGCTGCTGGAGCCTCTCTGTCTCTCAGTCTGTCAGTCTCTGTCTCTCAGTCTGTACGGCTGGAGCTCTCTGTCTCTCAGTCTGTACGGGCTGCTGGAGCCTCTCTGTCTCTCAGTCTGTACTGTACGGGCTGGAGCTGAGTCTCTCAGTCTCTCAGTCAGGGCTGTAGGGGCTGCTGGAGCCTCTCTGTCTCTGTCTGTACGGGCTGCTGGAGCCTCTCTGTGAGGAACGCTCTGGCCAGGACACCGGGGGCCTTCGGTTCGGGACAGAACAAGCGCACCCCGTCCCTGCCGGAGGAGGGGGGGGGCTGGAGTAGAAAAGGGGGGGTGGTGAGAGGGGGTGAGGAGGAGGAGGAGGAGGAGGAGGAGTGGAGGGCCTGGGCAGTTGGGTTGCTATGAGGTTCTGTCAGGGCTGCACAGAGACCTGACAAACAGAGACTGAGAGGGGGAGAGGGAGGGAGGAGGAGGGAGGTGAAGAGAGAGAGAGCGAGAGAGGGAGAAAGGGAGTGGGGGGGCAGATAGCCGTATGGGTACAGACCGGTGCAGAGACCAGCCCTGCCTCAGGTTAAATATTTGCACTAGGGGCAGCTGCTGGGAGACTGGAGCAATACATTCATTTCTTCAGCACTCGAGGGTTTTCCACTTTTTTTGGTTTATTTGCTGATGCACAGTTAGCCGTAGCACCTCCACAGATTCTATAGCGCAACCAGATGTTCAGCTCCTGCTTTCCCTGCTTTAAGATATTCTTAAAATGTCTCTTGGAGATATTCTTAGACTGTATCAATAATACACCTGGGTGTTTTAATAATATACCTGGCTGCATAATAATTGGGCAGTCTTCTGCCAACTCTATGTCCTTACCATCAGACTGGGAGTAAGGGAGGATTTCTTTCACAGCTTCTGCTTCTGTTTCTCTTCTCTTCCCTTCCCCATACTGTGGGAGTGACAGAAAACAGCGTTACAATGCTGCTACAGCATCAGTTCCTTCAGTTCCTTTTTTACAGTCATTTTTAAATGTCTCCTTACTTTTCACTCACATTATTAAGCTCTAAGTGCAGCTCTGTTAACTTTCACACCCCCACTGTAGGTGTCCGAAATGTGAATCCAGCACAGCTATTTCAGCAACCTCTTCTGACACCTCTCTCAGTGCCATGGAAGCAGGGCGGTGATGCTGTGGGAACGCCCATTAAAATGAGGGGCAACAGGATAATCTGGCCTGTCGGGTCTGATGCTGCTTTTTGTTCTCGAAGTCTTTGTTTAAAGCAACTCAGTGTCTTTCTCATGTAAACTAGGTCAAAACAGGAATAGTTACATTACATTACATTGCAGGCATTTAGCAGATTCTTATCCAGAGCGACTTACACAGCTTTTACACAGCATTTACACGGCATCCATTTATACAGCTGCATATATACTGATGCAATTCAGGTGAAGTACCTCAGTGCTCAACGGGTACAACAGTTTCCCTCGAACCTGTGACCTTTAGGTTACAAGACCAGTTCCTTGCCCATTATGCGATGCTAGACATAGTGAAATGCAGACAAAATTTGTACCATTGGAAGTGATAACACCTGGGATAACTTCTCCCAGACTTCGGACGACAGAAATCCTGGTAAAGCATTAGGATGCAGGTGCAGTTTCCACTCGATTAATTACCACTCTGGAGAGCTGCAGAGGAGTGTGTGTTTCTAACGCTGGCGTGAACTACCCTGCTCCACCATTCAGGAGGCCATTTTAAAGGCTGCTTCCTTAAACTTACAATAACTGGTTAAGGGTCTGCAGTGACCACGGCAACTCTTGACAATATTCTTGAACATAAAAGATCTCTGAGAAGGATCTTTTCACCACAGCACAAGCTTTTAAAGGGTGGTCAGAATTAAAACAAAGTATTTTCAGTTAGTTAAATTCTGACCTTCTTTTAAAAGCTCATTCTGTGGTGGAGAGTGCCAGAGGACATGCTGCTCTTTCCGTGGGTTATTATCGCAGAGAGAACTGTGATTTGATCCACATTTTGGACAGCTGCAGTGTGGGGGAAGGGGGGTTAAATGTAGAATTTGATGTGCGAGTCCTGTTTGACTTTTCTGCGCCCTCCTGTTCTGTTTTTCTCTGACTGTACAGGTCTCATCTTGAACCTGTTTTTATGAGGTTTACTCCCTGATGTTCAAGATGGGAACACCCTGACCCTGACTCTGGATCTTTCCCTCTGCTCTCACCTCTTCATTTGATACTCTTACCTTCTTTTTATTATTGTGTTCTCAAGCCCTGCATTGTTACCGGTTGCTACTGTGTAGGCTACACTGTGCATTTGCACACGTATAAATGTAACTTTCTAATCTTTAATAAGATTACAAACATTGTAGCAACTGTATTAGGACAGAAACATATCTGTCATGTACAAACTGGGCAGTTTTCTGTCAATGATGTACGTTACAGCTTCGTTGAATGTGCTTTTAACGCTATTCACTCAGCGTATTTCTAAAGACTCTGGTGTCCCATTCAAATGCTCTGACTAGCAATTTATCGCAGCGTTTTTTCTTTGTTTAGGCTATACGCTGTTTTCGTTGTTGACTGTCGAGTTTTGCTGAGCGCCCTGTGAAATGTGGTGTGTTTTTCGGCGATGGTTGAGGTGTGCGTAGGCTATCGCTACCCTACCTGCAGAGGTGAAGAGACCGATTCGCAGTAGGGAAATTAGGCGGTTTAAATTACTGGCCTTGAGGCGATGTTTTCGCGTTTATAAAACGGCGGCTCCACCCGACAAGCAGACTGTTGAAATGACATTCCGGGCGGGGAACCTTCTGCTCCACTTAGCTCCGCCGTTAATTAGCAGCTGCTCTTCCGAAGGTGATCCGTTAATTGTGTGGAAGCGGCACCTGTGGCGGGAAAGGTTTGAGTGTAGCCGCGCAGCCGCGTGACAGCAAGTGTCAGTCGCGTTTGTTTGTGCGCTCGCGCCTACTGTTCCTTGTCACTTCAGCCGAAATACGGCCCCGGAAGATTCGTGACAGAAATGGGCTGAACATGTCGGGACATTTCAATAGTTGCTTTAGAGTTTTAGAGACCAGACGAAACTGGATAGAAGAAAATAAACATGCCTATCTGGGATGAGTTAGGAGGAGGAATGTTTTAGCGTAGACCATAGGCGGGCTGTATTCTTCGGTTTGAGTGTCCTGCTGTTTGTGGCGCTGCTGCAGATGTTTTGTTGTCCCTCTCTAAGAGCGCTCTGGAGAGTTTAATTAATATAGCTAATAAATGCCGGATCTATTTCTAGAGAAGCGGCGCCGAGACCACGGCTTGGCCCTGCTCCAAACGACAGAATTAATGTATTATTGAAATGAAGTGCGATCAATTTATTCATGTATTCAGCCTCGGAAAATGGATCGCCGCGGAAACGAGGCTGGCTCTTCCTCGTGAGGTCCGTGTGCACCGCAGGATTAGTTTTTTTTTTTCCTCAGTCAGACTCAGTGGTTTTTTGTTGCGCACATTAGGTGCACATGACACCTGTTCTGCACGTTCTCTGTACTTGCTAATGAGAGGCGTTATGCACGTGTTTATATGCGTGCTGTGTGTGAACACTCCTTAACCAACACACTTGCTGTGTGTTCCTTACATTAACGGGTGAAAAATGAACATAGTGAAGTTAATTCTTATGAAGATTATGGGTAACCACACTATGTCGCTCAGATGCTGTGTCAGACAGAGTCTGGATGGAGGGGGGGGGGACTTGCTTCAAAGGGAGAAACTGACAGGATGTTAATACTAAACTGCTGGCATCCTGTTTACTGGAACCTCCCCTTTTATGACTTCCGCTGTTGAGTTTTTTATTATGAGGGTGTGTGTGCGTACGTGGGCATATGCACATGTGCATGTGTGTATAAGCATTTGCACGTGTGTGTGTGCGCATTTCTGTGTGTATGGATTTGCACATGTACGTGTGTGTGCGCATGTGTATGTGCGTGTGTGTGGAGAGAGAAGTTCAGGGCAGGTCAATACTCCCCCACACTCAGTGTCACCCGGCAGTGCGGTTCTGACCCAGCTGATGGTGGTGGTGCGGTTCTGACCCGGGTGATGGTGGTGGTGCAGTTCTGACCCAGCTGATGGTGGTGGTGGTGCAGTTCTGACCCGGGTGATGGTGGTGGTGCAGTTCTGACCCGGCTGATGGTGGTGGTGCAGTTCTGACCCGGCTGATGGTGGTGGTGCGGTTCTGACCCGGGTGATGGTGGTGGTGCAGTTCTGACCCAGCTGATGGTGGTGGTGGTGCAGTTCTGACCCGGGTGATGGTGGTGGTGCAGTTCTGACCCGGCTGATGGTGGTGGTGCGTTTCTGACCCGGCTGATGGTGGTGGTGCGGTTCTGACCCGGCTGATGGTGGTGGTGCGGTTCTGACCCGGCTGATGGTGGTGGTGCAGTTCTGACCCGGCTGATGGTGGTGGTGCAGTTCTGACCCGGCTGATGGTGGTGGTGCGGTTCTGACCCGGCTGATGGTGGTGGTGCGGTTCTGACCCGGGTGATGGTGGTGGTGCAGTTCTGACCCGGCTGATGGTGGTGGTGCAGTTCTGACCCGGCTGATGGTGGTGGTGCGTTTCTGACCCGGCTGATGGTGGTGGTGCAGTTCTGACCCGGCTGATGGTGGTGGTGCAGTTCTGACCCGGCTGATGGTGGTGGTGCGTTTCTGACCCGGCTGATGGTGGTGGTGCAGTTCTGACCCGGCTGATGGTGGTGGTGCGTTTCTGACCCGGGTGATGGTGGTGGTGCAGTTCTGACCCGGGTGATGGTGGTGGTGCGTTCTGACCCGGCTGATGGTGGTGGTGCAGTTCTGACCCGGCTGATGGTGGTGGTGCGTTCTGCCGGCGCGGGCTGCGGGCCGAGCAGCTGTGCGGGAGGAAGAGGAGCGTCTCTAAGGAGAGGAAGGAAGGAAGTGCAGCTCCCTGTGGAGCCGCCACCGTGCCCCTCCTGTCAGCGCCTCCTCCTGCATGTTAAACACCTCGTATCTCACACTGCCAGGAGCCCTGCTGCACCCCAGTGTGAGAGGAAGCGGGGGCGGGCAGAGTGTGGGGCGGGGGGGCAGGCGCTCCCAAACCCAGCAGCAGGGCTTGGATGTTCCTTTGATTCTGCTCATTCTGCGTAGGTGGGACCCTCTTTTCTAGAATCATTAAATGCTTTAATTTTTTATTTTTTTAAAGAGGAGGGAAAAAAGAAGAAGTTTTTGATGCAATCCAGTGTTCAACAAGTGAAATCTGAGGGATGGAAAAAATACACATTATCCTCGTTGTAATACAACAATAGAGTGTGTGTGTGGGGAGGGGAGGGGGTATGCGTGTGTGTTTTGTGTGTGTGTGTGTGGGGAGGGGAGGGGGGGTGTGGGGGGGGGGTGCGCCTGGGAGACACAGAGACTTTTGGCATATTTTGTCCATGTCAGAGCGATTCTGAAAACAGAGAGATCATTTTACTGTCTTTTTCTCAGTCTTTTGTGATGGCCATGGAGGGGAGGGTCCTTGGCTCACACATGAAAGAGATTGAAGCAAAGGGAAAAAGAGGTGGATGCTGTATTTATGGAGCGCTTTGCTTCTTGGGGGTGGAAATGGAGAGAGAGAGAGCCACAGATAGACTGTCAGCTTTTCCCCTGTAACTCTTACCTGCAATTTACCTTCATCTCAGCATGAACTCTCTGCTCTGCACGTCCAGTCTGTCATTGCAGTTCCGCACCTGATTTTCTTCATGTTCTTGATTCTTGAAAACCGATTTTGTTTTGAAGGAAAAAACAGGTCATTTCGCTGACTTGCGCTTTGGTGCACGCCGGCACACGTTGGTGTAGGTTGGCGCACTTTGGCACACGCTCGGGCACTCCGTACAGCCTGCCCCCCCCCTCGTCCTCCATCGGGGCTCCAGACCTCCTCTGCTGCATGTCTCTGCCCTGCAGCATCTCCCGGTGTTTCAGTGCTCTGGAATGTTCCGGATGTTTCTGTTATTGTTTTCTTGCCCGCATCTTGTTACACGATGTCTGTGCGCTCTTTTGAGACGGGAGAATAGCTGGGGGAAGATTATACGGGTTTGTATGAGTTTATACGGGGATACGCTGCTGCTGCCTGCTTTATTCTGTCCAGAGCTTTCTGAACACAGAGAATAGAGAAGCTTTCGGCAAACAGTACGCAGCAGGCGTGTGAGTGGGCTGGGACTGGGGCTGGGGCTGGGGGGGCTGGGCTGGGGCTGGGGCTGGGGGGGCTGGGCTGGGACTGGGACTGGGGCTGGGGGGGGGGGGCTGGGCTGGGACTGGGGCTGGGGGGGCTGGGCTGGGACTGGGGCTGGGGGGGCTGGGCTGGGGCTGGCACTGGCACTGGGCTGGGCTGGGACTGGGGCTGGGCTGGGACTGGGACTGGGGCTGGGGGGGCTGGGCTGGGCTGGCACTGGCACTGGGCTGGGCTGGGACTGGGGCTGGGGGGGCTGGGCTGGGGCTGGGGCTGGGGGGGCTGGGCTGGGGCTGGGGCTGGGGCTGGGACTGGGACTGGGGCTGGGGGGGCTGGAGCTGGGGCTGGGGCTGGGGGGGCTGGGACTGGGGCTGGGACTGGGACTGGGACTGGGGGGGGGGGCTGGGGCAGGAGAGGATCTTTCAGGGATGAGTACAGTGCTGTCTGTCTGTCTGTCTGTCTGTCTGTCTGTGGCATGTAGCCCTGAACCCTGAAACGGGTCTGACAGGGGCGGTGTGTTCGCGTGCTGGTGTTCCGCCCTGGGGCCGTTTCCAGCGTGAGGGGAAATCGATCGCTGCCGTCAGACTTGCGTAACAATCCCCAGGGCTTTCAGAACGCACCCAAAACGCCGCCCGGTCGCTGTGTGCCCGCTCTGGGACGGGTGCAGGACAGGTGTGGGATGGGTGTGGGCCGGGTGCAGGACGGGTGCAGGCCGGGTGAAGGCCGGTCTTACTGGGTAGTGTTGAGTCATCGTGCCCGTCCTCCGGAGAGAGAGCCATCACGCTGACGCTGTAAAAATCCATACGGTCTGCAATGCTAATTCAGGGTCTGTTAGCTAAGACCGAGAGAAGCACTAAACATAGAAGCACTCCCACAGGAAAAACTATAAAATAACAGCGCAGACCGTTACGTAATGAGATAGAACTTTCCGTGAACCTGCAGATTTTTTTTTTTTGCAACATCATGGTTAGCAAATTTCTTTTGAATTTTTTTTTTTTTTTTTTTCTACTTCAGACTTGGTCATGCCCATGAAATATTTAAATTTTGGCCTGAAAAGTATTTTTGGCATCTCTTGTACTTAGACAAATCGCTGTTGAACACATTTTTCTTTCTGTATTTTTTTTTCCCTTTAAACTACATCTTTTCCTCCTTCATGGGAGCTCATTCCCCTGAAGTGTCTCAGGGCCTGTTCAGGGAGGCCTGCAGTGTAACTGTAGGGACAGTTTCCTCATTTCCGTCATTCCAGAAGCAGCGCTGTAATGGCCGCCCGCAGTCTGGGGATTCTGGGAAAGTCCCGTCTCAGTACCGCAAGGCTGAAAGGGCACCCGGGCCCTGGGGGGTTCTGGGAAACCGGACAGCGGATCGGCCTTCTTCAAATAAACACACAACCGGCGGCACGTTTATTATGAGATCGCTGATTATTATTACTGAGGCTGACAGACAATAATAATAATAATAATAATAATAATAATAATAATAATAGTAATAATAATAGTAATAATAATAATCTTAATAATAAGATTGGAAGAGTCGGCTCTGTGTAGCCCACACCTGGGTGATGCACGGCAGCCATTTTGCAGCAGACCGCTTGGCACACATCAAAAAGCTGACACACTGCCCGAGTGGGAGGAGTCGGGGTCAAAGGTCACGGTGTTGGAGCAATTGTCAGCAGTGAGAGCTTTGAAGAGGACAGCGGAGGATTCTGACCTTAAGGAGCGATGCGTTTGTGTTCATGCAGAATGTGTCCCTCTCAGGCTGCCGGGGGGGGGGGGGGCACGCTCATGGGGGGGGTAGTTAGTCAGGGACCTGAGTGCCCCCGTCTTTTATGACTCATAAGAACGTAAGACCTCGGGGAGTCCCACGGACCCCAGCTGGCTCAGAGCCTCCGTGCAGAGGTTCCTCGGCAGCGTTTGGGATTCTCTGACCTCAGGGCTTCAGCAGACTGGTGCTAGTGCTGGGGGGGGGGTGTTTGTCCAGCTTTAGGGTCTAAACAGTGCTCCAGTTCCTGCTCAGCTCCCCGCCATGCTCCCACACAGAACACAAAACTGATCAGTGTGGGCGGGGTCCCCCGAGTCTCCACGTCGCTGACTCTGACATCTCTGTCTAACTTTAGGGGTGCAGTTCTGACTTTTGATGCTGACCTTTCTGTTCTCTCCCCCCCCCCCTGCTGTCAATATGACTAAAATAGGCCTGAGTGAAGGAACAGTTTGTGTTACTCAGTGAAATCTGATATGTGTGTGTTACTGTGTGTGTGTATGTGTACTGTGTGTGTGTGTGTGTGTGTGTGTTACTGTGTGCGTGTGTGTGTGTGGCTGGTTCTGTCCTTTACCCTCGTCAGTCCTGTGGTTGATTTGAAAGTATAGGTGGCTGTCTGTCCTGCTTTGATTGACAGGTGCAGAGGAATCTTTTAAAATAGTGGGGGGGGGACCGGAGAACGTATGTTTTTAATGGGACTCTGGAAGCAGTCCTGCAGGTTTGGGGGTTCCCCGTCACCTTAACATGTTGATGGGAACAGGCCATTCAGCCCAACAATGCTCACAGTTTTCTAACTAAATTGCAGCTCGTGCTCTGATTACCTACAGACTAGATAGTATCTAACGTCGTATCAAGCCTGGTCTTGAAAATAAATGTATTGTATGGGGCGGCAGTGTAGTATAATGGGTAAGGAGTTGGTCTTGTAAGGTCGCGAAAGGTCACAGGTAGATTCCCAGGTAGGACACTGTCGTTGTACCCTTGAGCAAGGTACTGTACTTAACCTGCATTGCTCCAGTATATATCCAGCTGTATAAATGGATGTAATATAAATGTTGTGTAAAAAGGTGTGTAAGTCGCTCTGGATAAGAGCGTCTGCTAAATGCCTGTAATGTAATATAATGTAACAATGTAAGTATACGATACATTTGTTAGACCACACTTGGAGTTCTGGGGACTGTACTCCCCCCCCAGTTCACCACAGGTCTCTGTGTAGCCCCCCCCCCCAGTTCACCACAGGTCTCTGTGTAGCCCGTGGACTCATTACATATTTAGACCGGTTCATTCTGTGCCATAGGTTATTTTCCCACTGATTCCCATGAATGATTTACTGAGAGACGGAATGGAAATTCTGGGGAGGATTAGTTGGGGGGTGGGGGGGGGGCTCTGTGACCTTATCCCTAAACACAGTGCACCTTATTATTATTTATTATTATTATTATTATTAGTCTCTGAATTGGAGTTCTCACCACCTGTAATCTGACTGTCATGGAAACCACTTCTTTATGCTCTATGAAGAACTTTAAATGCCAGGTGTAGAGCCAAAATGGCGGCATTGTGACTGTGGGGTTATTTTCAGGTCCGTTGTTTGGAAGTACTGTTTAACCAGAGCCAAGCCTTCACTTTACACACTGTGTATTTCTGTCAATTAACTGGAGGCTGTGGGTTCACATTCTCTCTCTCTCTCTCTCTCTCTCTCTCTCTCTCTCTCCTGCTCCCTCGTTCTCTTTCTTATTCTCTTTCTACTCCCTTTTTAGTGTCTTTTCGGGACATTTCTGTGGAATGAAGGTTACTGCTTATTTGTTTCTGCAATTATCTCTTTCTCTCTTTCTCCCTCTCTCTCTCCCTCTCTCTCTCTCTCCCTCTCTCTCTCTCTCTCTCTCTCTCCTCTCTCCCTCTCTCTCTCTCTCTCTCTCTCTCTCTCTCTCTCTCCCTCCCTCCCTCTCTCTCTCTCTCTCTCTCTCTCTCTGCTTAGTAAACAGTGGCTGTTCTGATCCTCCGGATAGTGTTTGTCAAGCTGTGTGTATTAAAAGGAAGGGGATTGATTATGTTATTAAGAAGAAATGACTGCAATCCTATTTTTTTTCACCGAGAGAAATATTTGTTTGGCTTCCTGTGTTGCTGAGTACTTTGATAAGCATCCAGCCCCCACCCCCCTCCCCCTGCCCCCCTCCCTCCCCCCCGCCTAGGTAAATAACTATCTGTGCGCTGCCCGAATAAGCTGCTCACATCTCAGCCATTCGCTCAAGCCACGGTTCCTTTCTCATTAAGCAGCTCCCTACTGTCACCGGTGCGAGAGAAAGGAGGGAGATTAAGGGGGCTAAAATAACACCGCTCCCCAAAACCAGCACGTATCCGACCCCCTGACCTGACCTCTTCTGAAGCCCAAAATCAGTGCGTATCCGACCCCCTGATCTGACCTCTTCTGAACCCCAAAATCAGTGTGTATCCGACCCCCTGATCTGACCTCTTCTGAACCCCAAAATCAGTGATCTGACCGACCCCCTCTGACCTCTTCTGAACCCCAAAATCAGTGCGTATCCGACCCCCTGATCTGACCTCTTCTGAACCCCAAAATCAGTGCGTATCCGACCCCCTGATCTGACCTCTTCTGAACCCCAAAATCAGTGCGTATCCGACCCCCTGATCTGACCTCTTCTGAACCCCAAAATCAGTGCGTATCCGACCCCCTGATCTGATCTGACCTCTTCTGAACCCCAAAAAATCAGTGCGTATCCGACCCCCTGATCTGACCTCTTCTGAACCCCAAAACCCCGTATCCGACCCCCCTGATTTTTGAACCCCAAAATCCGTGCGTAGGCCCCCTGTTGATTAATTTCTGCTGTTTAATTTCTTGCTAATGAGTCGAGGGTGGCAGCCAGCCCTGGCTTGTGATTGGCTTGCTCGCCCAGCCTTCTCGGTGTCCCTCCCGACTCCGTTTCTCTTAGAGCAGTGATACTGGTGGCGATCTCGTCCCCAATCACCCCCTCTCCACCGCATTGCATTATGGGTCCTCGCCGCGGACGCTTGCTTCCTGGAACTGCACACTTCGTTCCTAGGAAGGCTGCAGGGCATCGCTACGTTCTGTCCTTCGCAGCGGCGGGGGGGGGGGGGGGGGGGGGGGGGGGGGGGGGCGGTGGCATTTGAGGCCCTCCACACCAGGACAGGTGGACAGGGGCTTTCGGCAGTTGGAGTATGAAAATCACCATGGCAACCGGACTGTGTTTATTTAGAGGCCAGCACATGTTGGGTTCCATCACCTTCACTATGGAAGGACTGCCTGTGCTGCCCTTCTGTCCTTGGTGCTGGGGGGAGGGATGTGGGGTCAGGGGGTGTGGTTTGAGGGAGCGGGGGCGGAGCTTAGCTGTCCCAGGGTGGCAGTAGCCAGGGGCTGAAGCGTAGCGTAACGGTTGGAGGAATGGGCTTGTGACTGGGAAGGGGTCAGCCCCAGGCGAGGCGCTGCCACTGTAGCGCTGACCTGTGACCTGGGCTGACCTGCTCCTGTAAATATGTGCAGAATGGGCCCTGTGTACGAGAATGTCATCTGATAAGTACATCTGCTCAATGCCCAGATGCAGGGCTTCCCAACCCTGTTCCTGGAGATCTACCATCCTGGAGGTTTTCATTTCTAATGGTTCTACTTATTAGCAGCTCAACCAGATCTCTAGCTGTTGAATGAGGTGTGGCTTTGTCAGGGTTGGAGTGAAATCCTACAGGACAGTAGATCTCCATGAGCAGGGTTGGGCAGCCCTGCCCGAAAGTGAAAGCCATGATCTTCATTGAGCCAGTCACTCTGTGTAAGAGCATCTGCTAACTGCCAGTAATACAGTGCAGGGTTGTGTCCCCCTCCTCTCCCTGTTACCCCCCCCCTCCCCCGGGCTGGCCGAGGTGTTGGGGCAGGTGTGAGTAATTTGGGGTTCTGAGGGTTTAAGGGCCCCCTGTAGAATAATACCTGGCTCTCGGGGGTTTCTCGTTTGCTCGGCTGACGTTAGTGCCCCCCCACAACCCCACCTCCCCACCCCCCCGCGCGCAGTCGTCACTACAGAGCGGTAATCCGAGAGGCTGTTGAGCCCCCAGGAGCCCCGCCTGTCTCACTCTGAAATCTAATTTATCCCCAATCCTGCCTGTCTCACTCTGGAATCTAACTTATCCCCAATCCTGCCTGTCTCACTCCAGAATCTGACTTATCCCCAATCCTGCCTGTCCCGCTCCAGAATCTAATGTGGGCAGAATCCACTTTGTCACTTAGTACAGATGAACCCTGGTCATCTCCTGTTCCTTCATATTTCCAGCAGGGTCATCTCTCTCTCTCTCACCCTCTTATCTCTATCCCTGCCCCCCTCTCCCCCTCTTTCTCTCTGTCTGTCCCTCTCTCTCTCCCTCGTTTAGTTTGCCGAAGGTTTCCATGTGAATTAAGCTCTCTGCCACTGCGCAGTTCTCTCTGTCAGGTTAGCGTGGCTTTGGGCCTGCAGTCTGTGTGCTGAGGGCTGGACTGAGCGATGGGATTATGGGAGAGCGCAGGCTCTGTGCTTGCACCCATCGGATAGAACATTAAAGGGGCCTTTCATTTGGAGAAGTAATACAGGGTGGTTTTCAGTAAAGAAGGATGGTTTGCAGTAAAGCAGGGTGGTTTCAGTAAAGCAGGGTGGTTTGCTGTAAAGAAGGATGGTTTGCAGTAAAGCAGGGTGGTTTCAGTAAAGCAGGGTGGTTTGCAGTAAAGCAGGGTGGTTTGCTGTAAAGAAGGATGGTTTGCAGTAAAGCAGGGTGTATTGTAGTAAAGCAGGGTGGTGTGCAGGAAAGCAGGATGGTTTGAGGTAAAGCAGGGTGGTTTGCAGTAAAGCAGGGTGGTTTGCAGTAAAGCAGGGTGGTTTGCAGTAATGCAGGGTGGTTTGCAGGAAAGCAGGATGGTTTGCAGTAAAGCAGGGTGGTTTGCAGTAAAGCAGGGTGGTTTCAGTAAAGCAGGGTGGTTTGCAGTAAAGCAGGGTGGTTTCAGTAAAGCAGGGTGGTTTGCAGTAAAGCAGGGTGGTTTCAGTAAAGCAGGGTGGTTTGCAGTAAAGCAGGGTGGTTTCAGTAAAGCAGGGTGGTTTGCAGTAAAGCAGGGTGGTTTGCAGTAAAGCAGGGTGGTTTGCAGTAATGCAGGGTGGTTTGCAGGAAAGCAGGATGGTTTGCAGTAAAGCAGGGTGGTTTGCAGTAAAGCAGGGTGGTTTTCAGTAAAGCAGGGTGGTTTGCAGTAAAGCAGGGTGGTTTCAGTAAAGCAGGGTGGTTTCAGTAAAGCAGGGTGGTTTGCAGTAAAGCAGGGTGGTTTGCAGTAAAGCAGGGTGGTTTGCAGTAAAGCAGGGTTATATGAATGTCAGGTGAATGCCTCCCTCGCTGGCTGGTGAGTGTCTAATTTCACAGACACAAGGAAAACATGACTCCAGTAAATAACCAATAACCCACTCCTCTTACTGCCCCTTCCCCTCCCCTCCAGTCCCGCCTTAGTTTCCTGCCCCCCATCCATGCGGCCCTCAGAATGTGGAAGTTGTTATTTCACATGCGGTGCGGAGCTGTGGCTTTCTGCGGTAAATGGCACGTAATGACAAGCAGTCACATTTCCCAGCATCCTTTCTGGGCGTGATGGAAGTGAGAGGACCTTTGGAACCGACTGGTTCCTGTTGCAACATTATTTGTTGAATTTGTTTGTTTGTTTCCCAGCTGATTTCGGAGAACCCATGGTCCCGTGTTCTCTAAACATGCATTGGGCCGCCACCCAGTAGCTCCCGTATGGAGCTTTGGTTACACTAATGTCGACCCGGGGGTTGCTGGTTCAGATCCGGTGAGGTCGCACAGCTGCACTGCAACCAATAAAATCCTGTACTGTTTTTTTTATTTTTTGTTAAATTTGGCAGTTTGAGTGAGTCGGCTCGGAGAACAGAGACAGAGCCAGCCCCCCCCCCCCCCCCCCCGCGCCAGCACAGGTGTGTGATCAGATTCAGTCCAGCCTGAGCAGCTCTGCAAGGTCACCAGCGTTGTGCCTGAGAGGGGACACAACCCAGCACTGCAGCGCGTATCCGATTTCTGCCCCCCCCCCCCCCCCCCCCCCAGGCCCATCCCCCCCCCCCAGCTATGGGACGCACCAGAGTCTGTATCATGGGGAGTCAGCTAATGGACTGAGAGACGGATCGGCCTTCCATTTGCAATGGATTGGTTAATTGACGCCTTAATTGGATTTGTGGCGCGACGCTATTGCCGTTTCCTGTCAGGATGTGTGTGGTGGGGGGGGGGGGGGGGGGGGGGGGGGGGGGGGGGGGGGGGGGGGGGGGGGGGGGGGGATGTGGGAGTGGGGTAATGGAGACCGGCAGGCCTGCCTGCACTCCCATACGAGTGAGCAACTCCCTGCGTGGGCACCCAGAGAAGAAGGGGGCGGGCACAGAATGCTGGGGTCCCCACGGCAACTGATGATGTCATCAATGCTTCCTGACAGGGCAGGGCCGGCTGTCCTCTGGGCCTTGTGTACCCGGTGAAAATGAGAAATGGGGGGGCCACTGGGGGGGTATGGGAGGGGGGGGGGGGGGGGCTTTTAAGGGATGAGGGGAGGAGGGCACCCTTCAGGGGGAGACGTGGGCCTGCTCAAACGTGGGGGTGTAGAGGCTGGGGTGGATGGCGGTGTTTTCAGTGAAATGGCTCCCTGTATCTGACTGTAAAAGGTCAGAACCAGACAGAGGGGATTAAATTCCTGGCTGTCAGCTCGGCCCTGAGCTCTGCACCCCCCACCCCCCCACCCCCCCAGCTCTGCACTGTTCCCCCCCTCCCCCCCCCCGTCTCCATCAGCTTATATCAGGATTTATCTGTGTCTGAGAAGCATGGGGGTCTGTGTGTGTGTGTGTGTGTGTGTGCATGTGTGCTTGTGTGTGTGCATGTCTGTGTGTGTGTTTTGGCAGTCTGTGAAATAATTATCATAGTGCACACATACAGGAAGGCCCCTAAAAGGTCAGATTCATTTTTGCTGTAAGAAACGTACAGGAAGTGGAAATGTAAGAACAGTGACATGTCAATGGCAGGCCATCCTGCTCCCGCCCCTCAGCCCCGCCCCTCAGCCCTGCCTCTCAGCCCCGCCCCTCAGCCCCGCCTCTCAGCCCCGCCTCTCAGCCCCGCCTCTCTCTGTGTTCAGGCAGCTGCGGAGTACGTGAAGACGCACCTGCCCGAGGTGCTGAAGCAGCACCTGCTGGCCTACGAGAAGGAGAAGGAGAACAGCATCCTGTCCTACCCCGCCATCCTGGAGCAGCACATCCTGTCCGTCGACAAAGAGATGCTGGAGAAGCTCTCCGCCTCCTACGACGAAGCAGGTGAGCTGGGTCAAAGATCACCTCCATGTCTCTCTCTATCCCCCTCTCCCTCTCTCTCTCTCTCCCCTCTCACTCTCTCTACTTCTCTCTCTTTCCCTCTCTCTCCCCCTCTCCCTTCTCTCTCTCCCTCCGTCTCTCCCTCTCTCTCACTCCCTATATCTCTCTCCCTCTCTCCCTCTCCATGTCTCTCTCACTCCTGCTCTGCTTGCTGTGAGTAGTCTCAGTCCTGATTGGACGGCTGTTTATCACTGTCAGTGGAGATGAGCGTTGGCTCTGATGGTGTCCAGTGTGTGTGTGTGTGTGTGTGTGTGTGTGTGTGTGTGTGGACTCAGAACTAGCCCCCACACATTAGCTTGGTGTCCAGTGGGTGTGTGTGTGTGTGTGTGTGTATATATATATGTGTGTGTGTGTGTGTGTGTGTGTGTGTGTGTATGTGTTTGTGTGTGTATATGTGTGTGTGTGTGTGTGTGTGTGTGTGGACTCAGAGCTAGTGCCACTCCTAGTGCTGGAGGCTTTGTGCTCTAAAAGGACGGCCTTTTATTCAGCAGCTTGTCCTGCCTCCCTGGAGAGCTCTGTCGCTGTCCGTGGCTTCCAGATCCTCTGGAGATAAGCTGTGGAACAGGAAAAGATGCGCTGCTGTAAAGCTATCCTGCAGATATGCATCTCCAGGTGCTGCAGCATTTCTGCATTCCTTCTGTCCGCCACCAAAGACTGGTGGACTTCCTGAATGCCAGAATGTTCTTGATGCGCTGGAATGTTCTGGTATGCTGGAATGTTCTGGTATGCGCTGGAATGTTCTGTAATGACACTCTGTCACTCCAGAGGGTGTCGTCTCCCTGGTGATTAATGAGATTTTAGTTAGAGTGCAGTTTTCTGGTTTTGTACGGACAGTAAGATGGAGGGAGTGTGACTGAGGAGGACTTCAACCTCTGCTCTGCAGCTCATAATCACACCGCTCAGCACTTACCATTACTACTGAACCGTTATAGTTATAGTTGTTATTATTTTGTTGTTTTCTGTATTGCTGTTATTCATTTTGAGTTATTAATAATTAATTTGCTGTGTTAGTTTCTGTGTAGCAGGATTTAAACTGGGCCAGACAGGGTGTGGAATGAGATGTGTGGACCCCCCCCCCCCCCCCCCAGCATGATTTGGGGGTTCAGTCCCCTGCCACAGCACCTCCTGAGCTGAGCTCTTCTGTGTCTGTTACCCTCTCCGCTTCATACCAGTCAGGGCAAGGGCACATGGAAGGGGGGGTGACTTTTTGGGGTGGTGTGGTTTTCGGGGAGGGGGGGGGCATTCGCACAGACACAGAGGTAGTGTCGGGGGCTGGTAAGAACAGAGGGGTGTTTCACCACGGCAACAGCTGCGGACAGAGAGACGGAGCCGCATCAAAGGGCCTCTGTGTGCCAGCGTTCTGCCAGCGTTGCACAAACGCTCTGAGAGCGTTGGAGCAGCGTCGGAGCAGCGTCGGAGCAGCGTTGGAGGAACGTTGGAGGAGCGTTAGAGCAGCGTCGGAGGAGCGTCGGAGCAGCGTTGGAGGAGCGTTGGAGCAGCGTCGGAGCAGCGTCGGAGCAGCGTTGGAGCAGCGTTGGAGGAGCGTTGGAGCAGCGTTGGAGGAGCTTTGGAGCAGCGTTGGAGGAGCGTTGGAGCAGCGTCGGAGCAGCGTTGGAGCAGCGTTGGAGCAGCGTCGGAGCAGCGTTGGAGCAGCGTCGGAGCAGCGTTGGAGGAGCGTTGGAGCAGCGTCGGAGCACCGTCGGAGCAGCGTTGGAGCAGCGTTGGAGGAGCGTTGGAGCAGCGTTGGAGGAGCGTTGGAGCAGCGTTGGAGGAGCGTCGGAGCAGCGTCGGAGCAGCGTTGGAGCAGCGTTGGAGCAGCGTCGGAGCAGCGTCGGAGCAGCGTTGGAGCAGCGTTGGAGGAGCGTTGGAGCAGCGTTGGAGGAGCGTTGGAGCAGCGTCGGAGCAGCGTCGGAGCAGCGTCGGAGCAGCGTTGGAGCAGCGTCGGAGCAGCGTCGGAGCAGCGTCGGAGGAGCGTTGGAGCAGCGTTGGAGGAGCGTTGGAGGAGCGTTGGAGCAGCGTTGGAGGAGCGTTGGAGCAGCGTTGGAGCAGCGTTGGAGCAGCGTTGGAGCAGTGTCGTAGGAGCGTTGGAGCAGCGTTGGAGCAGCGTTGGAGCAGCGTTGGAGGAGCGTTGGAGGAGCGTTGGAGCAGCGTTGGAGGAACGTTGGAGGAGCGTTGGAGCAGCGTTGGAGCAGCGTTGGAGCAGCGTTGTGTGCAGGCTGCCCTGTTCAGCCCAGGTGCTCTGTGTGAGCTCCTCTCTGTGTGCTCTGACCAGCTTCCTCTCTTATAAATAACACAGGCAGAGCGTGAGGGGGCAGGGCCCCCCAACGGGAATTATCCCCCCCCCCATCAGCATCACAAGCTTCCTCACACTCGAACCCAACATCCCCAGCTGCTTAATTAAAGGCTTGTGTTCGTTCAGCACGCAGTAATTAACTCTGCTGATCCCACTGTGGGAAAGAGAGAGAGAGACCCACTACTGTATGAGAGAGAGAGAGAGAGAGAGAGAGAGGGGGGGGAGAGAGAGAGAGGGAGGGGGGGGAGAGAGAGACACCCAGTACTGTATGAGAGAGAGAGAGAGAGAGGAGGGGGGGGGGAGAGGGGGGGGGAGGAGAGAGAGACACCCAGAGAGAGAGAGAGAGAGAGAGAGAGAGAGAGAGAGGGGGAGAGAGAGAGAGAGAGAGAGGGGGGGGAGAGAGAGGGAGGGAGGAGAGGGAGGGGGGGGAGAGAGAGAGAGAGAGAGAGAGGAGGAGGAGGGAGAGAGAGAGGGGAGGCGAGAGAGACTGAGATGGAGATGGAGAGAAACAGGCGAGACAGGAGAGCGATAGAGATGGGGGGCATGAGACAGACGGAGGGAGAGAGACAGAACTAGGGGCAGTTAGAGAGAGGTGATGTTTTATTAATACAGGCTGCTCCTGCTGAAGTACTGGTGATTTATTTATTATAGTGTGGGGGGAGGGGGGGAGAAGGCAGGGTCGAGGAGAGGGGGTGCCTGAAATATTCATGTTGGCGCGATAAAGATTGTTTTCATTAGAACACGGCAGTTGCAGTGTTTCCTGCTCCTGGTGTTTCGCTCACTTTAACCAGTCGAGCTAAGTAGGGTGGGGGGGGGTGTTGGGGGGGGGGGGACGGAGCAGAGAACATGTCAGAGGGCTGATATTTGGTTTTAGTCATGGACTCACTGCTCCGAGGGCAGTCCGAATGCCCCCCCCCCCCCCCGGTTCTGTTCCTCCCTCAGAGATCTGTGTGTGTGTGTGTGTGTGTGTGTGTCCCATCTGCAGACCACCCCCCCCAGCGCTGCCCTTCTGAAGTGGGCCGGTGTGTGTGCGCGGGGGGGGGGGGGGTTGTTTCTGGGGGGGGCTTTTATTGTCGTTATTTTACTGCGTGATGTTTATCATCACTGCGGCCAATAACAGCGGCTGTCCTGTGTCCTCGCACAGGGGTCAGAGGTCACGCCGTTGTTTAAAGCCCAATTTTGGGATTTAGTGCCAGGGCTGGGTATGAAACAATAAACCCACCCCCCCACATGGCTGTGCCCCGCCCAAGCCACAAATCAGGGCCCAGCAGGAGGAAGGAGATATGATTGTCATAATCTCAGGATGCTTATGAGCTATTTCAGAGTGGTTTGTAAAAACAAAAAAAAAAAGATTTTCCACTGCACCCTCGTCACAGGGAAATGTTTCGTTGAAGTCCAGGCGGCTCTGTGCCGTTGCTGGGAAACTCTGGGTCTTTAAAGGGTCCCTGGATCGCTGAGACACCCTCAGCACAGAGGAGCTGGATCTGTGTGGGTTCGAGAGAGAGAGTGCACACGCCCAAATTAAAAACCCCGATCCAGCCACCATGCAGCCTGTCACCCGTTTATCATCCTGCAGATCATACATCGTGACCCTTGTGTGACCTTCATCCCCCCTCCTCCTCATCATCACAGTCTCCCAGTGACTGGTCTGTCTGACTGGGCTCCCAGTGACTGGTCTCTCTGTGACTGGTCTCTCTGACTGGGCGCTCAGCAACTGGTCTCCCTCTGACTGGTCTCTCAGGAACTGGTCTCCCTGTGACTGGTCTCCCTGTGACTGGTTTTCCTGTGACTGGTCTCCCTGTGACTGGTTTTCCTGTGACTGGTCTCCCTGTGACTGGTTTTCCTGTGACTGGTCTAGTGTCTCTGACTAGCCTCAGGTCTCTCTGAGTTCAGTGTCCAGTTGAGTGTCACTGTCACACACTCTCACACACACACACTCACACACACACAGGATCATCCCTCTCTCTCTCTGAGGGAGCTGATTAGCGCTCTGAGTTTTGTTAGCGCTCTGGAGCCCTGCTGTGGTTTGTTCCTGTGCTTCAGCATGTTGTTCACAGATGTGTGTGTGCGTGACTTCCTGTGGCCCATCCCTACATTAGTCTCCCGTATAGCACTTATCCTTTGTTTAGACTGCGTTAAAACGGATTAAGACGGGTCTGCCAGATAATCTCACCATTAAGTCGGGGCCACAGAGAATCTTTCTGTGCGGCTGAGAATTATTCTGCTGTTTGTGGGAAGGTCATGTGACGGGCGCGGCCGCCATCGCGGGGTTCCTAATGCAGGTGCGATTCAGCCGCCCCGCCAACTGTTCGGTTCACACAGCGGCTCTCAGGTTTCCTGGGACGTCCCGGGGCCTGAGTGGTGAATAGGGGAGAGAGATAAGGGCGTGTGTGCTAATGAGGGCATGAGTGAGAGCCTTTTACCTTTTAGAGTAATGGGTGAGTGTGTGAGAGAGAGAGGGGGGGGGGGGGGAGGGAGAGGGAGAGGGAGAGGGAGAGATTGTGAAAGTCTGTTCCTTCTAAGCCTGCAGTTAAAGCTGTTGATTACGCAGTTAACTCACCTGATTTACTGTGTGGGATGATCGTTGATTTTAAGGTGAAAGAAAAAATCAGAGGAACACTGGGCTCTCCTGGGCCGGGGTTGCAAAACCCTTTACTTACGATGTACTGCCTCCAGAAAACTCTAAATCACACGGGGGTTTGTTTGTTTTCTCTGGGGTTTGTCTGTTTTTTTGCCAGTTTTTCTCCCCCTCTTTATTTGTGAGGAGGAGGAGGTGTGGCTGTGGAGAAAGAGCACCTCCTGTGTTCTCCCCGTGTCCTGCCCCCCCCCCTCCTGACGCACTGGCGGTAATAACGCATGCGCTGATTGGTGGAGAGGCACGAGCTGGGCGTCCGAGGGCGTCATCAGCGCTGGCGAGGGGACCCGCTGACAATAATGAACAGGGCCACGGGGCGGGGCCGCGGGGCGGGACCGCGGGGCGGGACCGCAGGGGCGAGGGCGGCCCAAACTGCAGCCCGGAGGATCGTGGGGGGGGGGGGGGGGCTGGCTGGCCGCGCAGCGATGACAGCTACAAACAGAAACACAGCCCTCAGCCTCTCCACAGCACTGCTGAGGATGAGCTGCCCTGCTCCACCCCGTGGGGCTGGTTCTGATTCTGAGGACGGTGGACGGGGGAACTGGGTTATGGGACGGTGCTGAAAGCCTCTCCACGCTGTAATTAGGGGCTGTTTGTACCTCTCCCAGGTACTCGCCCTCAGAACACCACACCACACGTAACTCTACCCCACTCCTGGATCGCTGCTTAGCTCCTGACAAAGCGCTCCATGAAATCTTAATGAAGCTCAGAACTCAGAGCTCAGGGGTGGAGCTCAATCTGTGCCCTGGAGCTGACCCTCCAGTGAACACACGTTGGGTATATTGCCTGCTCTGTACCTGCCAAGGGACCACCGATGAAATGTAGCTATCAAGCTAATTCTGAAGGGTGTGCTCTGGCCTTTAGGGACTCTTGTATTGCTACACGCAGCTTCCTGTACGTACGTGAGGCCGGTCCCTCCGCTGAGCCTGGGGGGGGGGGGGTGACTGCGGGGAGCAGCTGGCCAGGGGGGGTCGGGAGGTGGGACTGGATGGGGACGGGGAGGTGGGACTGGATGGGGACGGGGGGGTGGGACAGGGGGGGTCGGGAGGGGGGGGGGGGGGGGGGGGGAGGGGGGTGGGATGGGGGGGGGGGGATGGGGGGGTCGGGAGGTGGGACTGGATGGGGGGGGAGGTGGGAAGGGGGGTGGGAGGGGGGGGGGGGGTGGGACGGGGGGGGATGGGGGGGGGCGGGGGGGGATGGGGAGGTGGGATGGAGGTGGGAGGGGGGGGGGGAGGTGGGATGGGGGGGGGGGGGGGGGGGATGGGGGGGTGGGACGGGGAGGTGGGACGGGGGGGGGGGGTGGGACAGGGGGGGATGGGGGGGGGGGGACGGGGAGGTGGGATGGGGGGGGACGGGGGGTGGGACAGGGGGGGATGGGGGGGGGGACGGGGAGGTGGGACGGGGGGGGCGGGGAGGTGGGATGGGGGGGTGGGACGGGGGGGGCGGGAGGTGGGATGGGGGGGGGGACAGGGGGGGACGGGAGGTGGGATGGGGGGGGACGGGGGGGGGGGACAGGGGGGGGGGGACGGGGGGGGTGGGGGAGGGGGAGGTGGGACGGGGGGGCAGGGGGGGTGGGCCTCTCTCTGTCTCCGCTGCAGGGGGATGGATGGGGTGGGACGAACAGGGGGTGGGATTGGGGGGGGGACGGGGGGGGGATGGGGGGGGGGGGGGGGGGATGGGGAGGTGGGATGGGGGGGGACGGTCCTCATCTTACTCCGAAAACAATGGGCCTGCGGACCACCCCCCACCCCCCTCCACGACCCCCCACCCCCCACCTCCACCTCCAGAAAGCAAACAAAGAGGGGTAAAGAAAGAAGAGAGCAGTCACTGCTGCACAGATTTAAAATTATTTCATTCCGCAGCACCACATAAAAAATGCAAGAGCATAGTGTGGAATCTGTGGAGTCCTTTTTTTGGTGAATGAAGGCAAGATTTGTTTTGGTGTGTGTGTGTGTGTGTGTGTGTGTTGTGTGTGTGTGTGTCTGTGTGTGTGTGTGTGTGTGTGTGTGTGTGTATCAGAGCACAAGCTGCCGTTTATGTTCTGGTGGGGGGGGTGTTTGTGTGTTTTTGGGGGGGAGTGTAGGGGTGTGTGCAATGAAGGGCGTGTATGTGTGTGTGGTGGCGGGGTGGGTGTTTGTGTGTTTTTGGGGGGAGTGTAGGGGTGTGTGTGTATCACGGGAGTGTAGGGATTTGTGTGTGTGTGTGTTTTGGGGGGGGGGGGGGTGGTGTTGACAGACAGTGGCCTCTGGAGATCGGTGGCTGTGTTACATGAAGCAGCCCTCTGTCACCTCTCTCTGCTTCTCTCTAACCCCCCCCCCCCCCCCAGACCTGGGATGCTCATGTGTCTGAAATAATGTTATCTCTATATATGCAGTAAGAGTCTGATTGGCTCCCTGAGGTGGTGACTTCACCCATGGATAAGCAGTAAGCCTGATTGGCTGTCTGAGGGGGTGATGTCACCCATGGAGAAGCAGTAAGAGTCTGATTGGCTGTCTGAGGGGGTGATGTCACCCATGGAGAAGCAGTAAGAGTCTGATTGGCTGTCTGAGGGGGTGATGTCACCCATGGAGAAGCAGTAAGAGTCTGATGGGGAGTCACCCATGGAGAAGCAGTAAGAGTCTGATTGGCTGTCTGAGGGGGTGATGTCACCCATGGAAAAGCAGTGATACCTTTCCTTCCTCCGGGGTCTTTGTCCTCTTAGCTTCGGCCACTGGGGGGGGGGGGGGGGGCGGCTGTGAGATCACATGACATCACAGCACTGTTCTGTGCGGGAACGCTCTGTAAAATTCTGTAGCGTCTGTTTGCTGATGACACATGTTTCACCTACAATCAAATGTTCTGCCTCTTTGTTTTTATGAGAAAGCATTTCTGTTCGTAGTGCATTTGTAGCACTTTCTCTGCATTGGAAGATTTGTGTTCATAAAGAGAATAAAAATCTCTCATCTGCACAGCAGGAGGCCCCCCTGGGATGTTTAGATGGAAGCTTGTAACAAGATGTTTCCGCTCATCTTTAATTTGAACTCAAAATTAATGCTGAATCTTGGCCTCTTGAAAATAATGGATGCTCTCTCTCTCCTCCCTCCCTCTCTCTCTCTCTCTCTCTCTCTCCCCCTCCCTCTCTCTCTCTCTATCTCTCCCCCTCTCCCTCTCTCTCTTCCCCCCTCTCCCTCTCTCTCTCTCTCTCCCCCCCTCCCTCTCTCCCTCTCTCCCTCTCCCCCCCCCTCTCTCTCTCTGCAGGCACTACCTGTCTGATCGCCCTACTCTCGGATAAGGAGCTCACCGTGGCGAACGTGGGCGATTCTCGGGGGGTCCTGTGCGATAAGGACGGCAACGCCATCGCCCTGTCACATGACCACAAGCCCTACCAGCTGAAGGAACGCAAGCGGATCAAACGGGCAGGTGAGCAGGACGCCCAACGCCAGTCAGGCCCCGAATGACGCCGTAACCTTAGAAACGGAACCCACCAATCGGATCCCTTTAGCAGACTGACAGCCCGCTGTTCTGTCCCACAGGAAGCCCTGGGCCCGAGGCCCGAGTCTCATTTTCAGCGATATGTGGCCTTTTTGCGAACTGTTTGATTTTGTTCTGGCTGTGTGACAGAGCTGAAAGCTGCTTCCTGCATCGTGCTGTCGAGTCGTAGCGCTGAGATTTACCCTCAGCCTTCTCATTGGTCCTGGTTCAGTTTTAGCGCATCAGTGCCCGTAGCTGCTCGCCATCTGCTGGCTGCTGTGGGGAAGTGCAGGTGTAGAGTTCATCTCAGATCAGAGCCAGTTTGGTGCTCTAACCCCAGATCCCTCTGATTCCTGCACAGGCCTGTTTCCTGTGGGTTTATGGTCTGACTCTGTCAGGTCGAGACGTGTGGCCTGGCGGCTGGTTTGTTTTTTACCTCACGCAGGCGCTACATTCCCAGCGACTTTGTGTGTTAGCGATGTACACAGCCCTGGAAACACTGCTGGGCTGGGACAGGCTGGGATAAGACTGGATCAGATCCACTGCGCGGACGCGGATGTGTCTGCCTCAGCTCAGCCTCTGCAGTGAAACGGCCTCGGCTCTGCAGTAAAATCTGAGAGCTGAACAGTGTGAAATTTCAGCCACAGCAGCGGAAAGCGATCTTATCTCTCCGGGGAGGAGCTGCCTCTCTGCTCTGTGCAGGCTGCAGTATAAAGGAGAGGAGCAGCTTCCAGTTCAGCAGCCGTGACAAACAGTGATCCAGTATTCAGTATTAACCAGTGTGCTGTTGCTTCCCCCCCCCCTCCCCTGCAGGGGGCTTCATCAGCTTTAACGGCTCGTGGCGGGTGCAGGGCATCCTGGCCATGTCCCGCTCGCTGGGCGACTACCCGCTGAAGAACCTGAACGTGATCATCCCCGACCCGGACGTGCTGGCCTTCGACCTGGACAAGCTGCAGCCCGAGTTCATGATCCTGGCGTCGGACGGCCTGTGGGACGCCTTCAGCAACGAGGAGGCGGTGCGCTTCATCAAAGAGCGCCTGGACGAGCCGCACTACGGCGCCAAGAGCATCGTCCTGCAGTCCTTCTACCGCGGCTGCCCCGACAACATCACCGTCATGGTCGTCAAGTTCAAGAACAGCCACAAGGGGGCGGAGCAGTGAGCTGCTCGGCGCGCGGGCGTCCGTGCGGCTAGGGTAAGAGCAGCCCGGGTTCTGGAGCGGGAACTGTTTCTATCTTCAGTATTTACTGCATCTACCCCCCCATTCTCCGTAGCACGTATACATGTGTGCGCACACGCGCATACACACACACGTGCACACACGCACACACACACACACACACATACATACACGCACACACGCACACACACACACACACATACACGCACACACGCACACACGCGCACAGATACACACACACACACACTCATTCGTTTTTACAAACCTGATTTGTTTTCTTTTAATGAATTCTGGAATAGCCTAAAGCCGTTTTAGAAAATAACTGCCACACAGCAGATATGAGTTTAATATTAACCGAGGATTTGGTCTGAGCTTCTGTCCTTCTCTGAGCTCTGACTCGTGTCCTACTCTGAGCTCTGACTCGTGTCCTTCTCTGAGCTCTGACTCGTGTCCTTCTCTGAGCTCTGACTCGTGTCCTTCTCTGAGCTCTGACTCGTGTCCTCCTCTGAGCTCTGACTCGTGTCCTTCTCTGAGCTCTGACTCGTGTCCTCCTCTGAGCTCTGACTCGTGTCCTCCTCTGAGCTCTGACTCGTGTCCTACTCTGAGCTCTGACTCGTGTCCTCCTCTGAGCTCTGACTCGTGTCCTTCTCTGAGCTCTGACTCGTGTCCTCCTCTGAGCTCTGACTCGTGTCCTACTCTGAGCTCTGACTCGTGTCCTCCTCTGAGCTCTGACTCGTGTCCTTCTCTGAGCTCTGACTCGTGTCCTCCTCTGAGCTCTGACTCGTGTCCTCTCTGAGCTCTGACTCGTGTCCTACTCTGAGCTCTGACTCGTGTCCTCTCTGAGCTCTGACTCGTGTCCTTCTCTGAGCTCTGACTCGTGTCCTTCTCTGAGCTCTGACTCGTGTCCTTCTCTGAGCTCTGACTCGTGTCCTTCTCTGAGCTCTGACTCGTGTCCTTCTCTGAGCTCTGACTCGTGTCCTCCTCTGAGCTCTGACTCGTGTCCTCCTCTGAGCTCTGACTCGTGTCCTCCTCTGAGCTCTGACTCGTGTCCTCCTCTGAGCTCTGACTCGTGTCCTCCTCTGAGCTCTGACTCGTGTCCTCCTCTGAGCTCTGACTCGTGTCCTCCTCTGAACAGACACCAGTCCCTCACTTAGTGCTATTGGACAGTTTGATAATCTGAGATAAAAGGCAGTTCGGCTCCTTTTAAAAAGACAGCATTGGGCCTCATAATCAACGTTGTGTTGATTGGTTGTTTAAGTGAGGTCATAGTTCATAGGGGTCATGCGGGGTGCTGGGGGAGAGAGGTCAGGGGTCAGGTGTAGTCCCTCATGTCCTCTGCGCTCGAGCACCTGCAGTATCCCAGCAGCCACCTGCCCCCCTTTGATATGAGCTCATTTCTCTATTCTCTCATTCTTTAAAGATTCGCCTCTCTCTGGCCTTTGAAGACATACAGAACACTTTTAAACATAATCACAAGCACGTGCGCATGAAATGAAGATAACATAATACATCTTTTACACGTGTTAAGAAGTTTAAAAATAGGTTGAAATGTGCATTGAAGAAAGTTAACATTGTGTTTCCTCCTCCTTAAACCCCAACTCCATTTTAACTGATGTTTCAGAGGCCCTTCCCAGTTCTCGCTGTCCTCTGAGGGTGGATGGGGGGGGGGGTAAATTAACCTGAATAAACCCCAGACACACACAGGAACGGGCTGGTCCTGCTCTATTCACCATATCTGCCCTGTTTGGCTTTTTCCCAGTTTGTACAGCATACACACACTGCATTAATTACCACCAGTGCGGCTCTAATGCAGAGATCAGGCTGTTCCATCCTAGCCCTAACCCTAACCCTAAACCCTAACCCTAACGCTAACCCTAACCCTAGCCCTAACCCAGCCGCTGGGTCACTTCCAGCAGAAGCATCATTTGAGCAGATTGGATTTCGTTTGACAGTAAACGTGTAAAACATGTACACACCTCCCCTTCCCCGGTCAATGCCATTTTTACTTCTTCTCTCCCTCTCTCTTTTTTTTTGCATTCTCTTTTATTTTCCCTCTCTCTCTTTCTCTCTCTCTCTCCCTATACATATATACATATATATAGAAATCTGCCTCTCTCTCTCTCTCTCTCTCTCTTCGCCCATCTAACCACAGACAGTCCCTCAGAGTTTTGTATTCAGGACGGTTATTATGCTCCTCTGAAATGTGTCCTAGGGCCAAATGCAGAAAGGACTGCTAAGGGTACAGAATTAGGAACGGGCAACACGTAACACCCCCCCCCCCCCACACACACCGCCATAAATGTGCAGAAGAACAGCGAGCACCTCCAGCAATTAGGGTCTCATGCAGAAGCCGCACCCTCATTATGGCCTGTGTGTGTGTGTGTGTGTGTGTGTGTGTGAAAATGTGTGTGCTTGTGTATGTGTGTGTGCGCATATGCGTGTGCGTGCATGTGTGTGTTTGTGGTTTGTGTGCATGTGCATGTGTGTGTGTGTGTGTGTGTGTGAGTGTGTGCCTGCCAATGTGTGTGTGTGTGTGGCACGGTTGAATGTGTGTGTGTGCATGCGTATGCGTGCGTGGTTGTGTGTGCGTTTTTTTGAGGGTGGAGTCCATTGGCAGAGATCACTGCCCTCGTCATGAACCTGCACCTCTGTCTGTCCGTCCGTCTGCCTGTCTGTATGTCTTTGTCTCCTCCGTCTGTCTGCCTGGGTAGCCTGTTCATCGTGCTCTTCTTCTAGGGTTTTATTTCCCTCTGTTTTCTGCTGCATTGCAGAAGACTGCTCTGCTCCCAGATAAATGCACTAAAATGACTGAAAGCTTTTTTAACGGGCATTCACATTTTGTTATTATGCAAAAAAAGCTTAAATTGGTACTAAACACTGCAAATCTCTGCTTCTAATACAGAAATACTAATAATTGAATTTATACTGACTAAAGCAAATTCAGAACCGATCCATCTCCATTGCCATGACATTTAGTTCCAGTAGCTTTACTTTAGCTTTGCCATGAAAGCATTAAAATGTACTTCAATGCCGTTGGTTCATTTCTAGGACCCTGATTAGCCCTGATCTAGGACTGGATCGCTGTACGGACAAGCTGATTGGCCAAATCCATAGCAGGACAAGCGTTCCCATTTGGGTTAGGAGACCATTTGGAGTAGAACCAGCTGTGGCCCTGCAAGAGTGTATTTTCTTAAATAAAAAAAGGCAGAATGGCAGTTGAAATCCCGGCGAACATTACATTACAGGCATTTAGCAGAGTCTTATCCAGAGCGACTTACACAACTTTTACACTACATTCATTTATACAGCTGGATATATACTGAAGCAATTCCAGTTAAGTACCTTGCTCAAGGGTACAACAGCGTCCTACCCGGGAATCAAACCTGCGACCTTTCGGTTACAAGCCCAGTTCCTTACCCACTGTGCTACACTCCGTCCTGATTGGATGAGAGCGTGTGGCAGTTTCTCAGCAGAGTGTATTAATGGCTTCATCAGTGCTGTAGATGGTGACCGAGTTTACCCAATCTTACCCAGTCTTACCCAGTCTTACCCAATCTTACCCAATCTTACCCAATCTTACCCAATCTTACCCAATCTTACCCAGTCTTACCCAATCTTACCCAATCTTACCCAATCTTACCCAATCTTACCCAGTCTTACCCAATCTTACCCAGTTTTACCTAATTTTACCTAATTTTACCCAATCTTACCCAATCTTACCCAATTTTACCTAATCTTGCCCAATCTTACCTAATCTTGCCCAGTCTTACCTAATCTTACCCAATCTTACCTAATCTTGCCCAGTCTTACCCATCAGGTAAAATCGGTCACCGCCAGTGGCCACCAATCAGACGTCCTGAACTGAGGTCGCCTCTGATAGCAGAACCGCTGTTCTCCTGGGTCCGACCGGGTTTACTCCCTGATTAGGACCAAGACGGTTTAATGTGACCGTTTCTGTTTTCCTCCGCAAATGGCCCTTCAGTTATAGATCAGGATTAATCAGGGTCTGAGAAATGCGTTTTTTAAAAGTAAGTTCAACTGCCTGCTGTGTTTGATTAAATATGTACTTGCTGCCTTATTTTTTTAAACATATTTTTTTCAGTTATAATTCTTTGCCAAAAGTAAAAGTAAAGATTTTATGGTTTCTAGTGTAACATAGTTGAAAAACGCCATCCACATCATATATGGATATCATATTGTACCTGTAGAATAGCATATCTACAGTGGTCTCTAAGAGACAGATAGCAAATGTACATAGTCCATGCTACATCATAATCCCCTCACATCAGATATGAGATAAAGCCAAGCATAAACACCCTGGTTAACATAAAAAAGAGTAATAAATGACTAGCATTAGTATGTTTATATGTGCTTTTTTTTGGTTGTATATTCTTCTTGAACAGTGTATGTTACTGAATGTTTATGTGGAGTTTGTATTTTGGTTTTTGTTGAATTAATGAAACTGTAAAAAGAAAAAGTTGACCTGTGGATTTTAAGATGAAATAAAAAAAATGATAACAACAAACAATAAAAGATCACTGATCAAACTACACCCCTTCTTTCAGATCTGTTTACTGAGTGTATGGATTGCTCAATGCCTGGCACTTGTTGGAATGTAGTGATCATGTGACAGTAATGAGGATGTGATACTGTCTTCTCACACACACACACACACACATACATACTTCCACACACACACACACATACTCACACACACACACACACACACACACACACACACATTTAACTTCTTTATTTAGGTCCACATTTATAAAATATGTCATAAGGGCCCAAATATATTTCAGTTGCTGTCTGATGTCCTTCACTTGAGTAGCAGAAAGCATACCAGTAGGGATAAAGCAAACAAAATGCAGGTTAGACATTTGCATCTCAATATCACTGCACACCCATGCGTACACACCCATGCACGCAGTGCAGGCCAGTGTGTATACAGTATCGGGAGGTAAAACCCTACCTGCAGTGGGATTTTATAGCTCATCTGACCTTGATGATATATCTCTAACTTTAAACTCATTTAATTATTGTTACGTTTCATATGAAGAGCAGATTGTATAAATATGTAATGTGTAACCCTCTCCAGTTCCTTTGTACGCTCTGTGGTGTTTTCTCCATAACCCTTCAGTTTCACAGTCAAGACGTCCTGCTCTTATTGGTCAGAAGTGGAAGCCCTAGTAATACTGGATAATTTCTAATGAACATCTCCTTACAGTTACATATCTTAAATAAATTGTATTTGTATTGTATTAGAGGTGTGTTTGCAGTCTTGAAAACAACAGGACAGGTGACCAGGATATATTGTACACTAGCAACCTGAAAGTATATTTTAAATTGAATAAAGGGTATAATAGATATTTATTTTGTTCTCAGATTCCATGGTGATTCTGGATCATTTGTAATTAAGCAATTTATAATCAAATTTGTTGCTGGTAATTCAATACATAAACAGGTGGTACATGTTTGGGTTGATTATAAATATTTATTTACTGAACAGAGACTGGGAAAACAAGCTGTGGGTCTGGTGCCAGGGGACCAGAGACTGGGATTGTCCTGGAAGCTCGCAAACCCCAGTGGTTACCGGGGGTATTGCAGTTTATTAAGCCTCTGGTTCCAAAAAACACATTTCCCCATTGAAGCCCATTCAAAACTATGAATTTACCCTGGCCAAATGATATTTCATTGGACAGACATTTTTCATTCTTAAAAGTTTCTTCACACCAAACTAATTACTCTCCAGGTACCATTTTTTTCTGTGCCCCACAGAAGAAGATAAAAGATTTCCTTTTAGGTAACCAGTACGCACACTCTTGTGCCAAAAATGGCCCATAGTCAGTCATGGCTGCCTCCATGAACTGGCTTCATGCGCCATTGAGCAGCTCCCATAGGTGAGCGGAACCTGTCTCCAGATGTGTCTGTCTCCTTGTGTATCTCTGTGACTGTTGCACTGACGCATTTCTCATATTGCTGATTGCTGTGCACTGTCCCTTTTAACTGAAAGCCATAAATGCAGTGGGCTGAAGGATAGGAGTAAATGAGCAGTGACTCACCCTCAGAAGGGCCACAGGGCCGTGTGCACTCTTTCTCTCTCGCTCTCTCTCTCTCTCTCTCCGTATCCGCGGTGACGCATCAGTCAGAGCCGTCGCTGGGCCATAAAGACGAGGAGTGGCTCTGGCAGATTAAAACATGCCTTCTGACTGACGCTATCCGTCGCTAAGGGCGGCTCGCGGGATAGGCGGTCCATCCGTCGCTAAGGGCGGCTCGCGGGATAGGCGTTCTATCCGTCGCTAAGGGCGGCCCGCGGGATAGGCGGTCCATCCGTCGCTAAGGGCGGCCCGCGGGATGGGCAGTATCTCTGAGAAGATTGCAGCGGGTGGTGAAGGGTCCCAGCCATAAACTGGAAGATTCCGGAACAATCCAACAAGGAACATTACAAGTCCAGCGGTGTTTGTTCTGAAGAGAGTTGTATAACATAGCAAATTAAGTGAAAACTAAGATCAGTAAATATCCAGTGAAAAAAATATGTAAAAGACTCACCACATTAAATGTGAGGTTTAACGGAAGCAATGATAATAACCTTTCTTACAGTTGTGTGCACCCATGATAGAACTTCAGAACAAATATAATGTCTTATAAAATGAATTTGTAAATGTTAGCTCTGGGTTACATCTTGCTGTAACAAACGCTACATTCCTCAAATCGCAAAGGCATCTCAAAGTTGTCTCTAAGTTGTGAATACCTTTTGACTTTTGACAATCAAAACTGTTAAAGTCAAAGTCAAATTTATTTAAAGTGCATTCTCACCAACATAAGTCTCAGAACACTTTACAATTAAACAAAGGATACATAAAATAACATGCATGCTAAACACCAGAGGTAAACACAGATATACACATACACTCACACAAACACAAAATAAGAATACAATAAAAATAATAAAACTGGAATGATCAGCACATCGTAATAATGAGTAAGTGGGAACCACACATTCACTTGTGTGTATATATATATTTATAATATACATATTTATGTGTGTGTGCTTTTGTGTACATATCAACAGTTACACATACTAATATAAAACTCTCATGCTGGAATCGGAAGTGACTGCAGGACTGTTGAGCAGCTAAGAATAACTCTGACATAACCGCGCTGAAGAGGAGTAACTGTGACCCCCCCCCCCCCCCCCCCCCCCCCCATGGCTGAAAGGAGGTCACCGTGTCACACAGCATTCTCCCGTCGGTGGCACAGCTTCCTGTAGCACACAACGGACCCGAACAGGTGCCACACGTCCTAAACGGCCAGGCCTGGGTAACCTGAGACAGCTCCACAGACCTGCCTCACGGCAGGGAAACGTGACCATGGCTAACCGCCCTCAACATCTAACAAATCATATCTCATACCGTAACAGGGCGTCACCTTGCCAGCACCGTGTACTTTGCCCTGTTGCTAACGAGCCTCCTGGTCCACAGCACCTTTATAACTGTAATCCACACATGCGCCTGGACAGAGAGGCAGAGAGGGACAGAGAGAGAGAGAACTCGGAGAGCAAACAGACACATAGGCTGGCAGCATAATCCAGAGAGCTGAGAACCGTCCAGGCTTCCAGACGTCCAGGTTTCTTAGTTCCATGGTGTTAGGGGAAGACTCTGCCACCGTGTTCAGGAAGACTCTGCTACCGCGTTAAGGAAGACTCAATCACTGCGTCAAGGAAGCTTCAGCGCAGGTTGTGTGTTGAGAAGAAGACTTGGCGCAGGTTGTGTATTGAGTGGACTGGGCGCAGGTTGTGTGTTGATTGGACTGGGCGCAGGTTGTGTGTCGAGTGGACTAGGTGCAGGTTGTGTGTTGAGTGGACTGGGCGCAGGTTGTGTGTTGAGCAGAAGACTAGGCGCAGGTTGTGTGTTGAGCGGACTGGGCGCAGGTTGTGTGTTGAGCGGACTGGGCGCAGGTTGTGTGTTGAGCGGACTGGGCGCAGGTTGTGTGTTGAGTGGACTGGGCGCAGGTTGTGTGTTGAGCGGACTGGGCGCAGGTTGTGTGTTGAGCGGACTGGGCACAGGTTGTGTGTTGAGCAGAAGACTAGGCGCAGGTTGTGTGTTGAGCGGACTGGGCGCAGGTTGTGTGTTGAGTGGACTGGGCGCAGGTTGTGTGTTGAGCGGACTGGGCGCAGGTTGTGTGTTGAGCGGACTGGGCACAGGTTGTGTGTTGAGTGGACTGGGCGCAGGTTGTGTGTTGAGCAGAAGACTAGGCGCAGGTTGTGTGTTGAGTGGACTGGGCGCAGGTTGTGTGTTGATTGGACTGGGCGCAGGTTGTGTGTCGAGTGGACTAGGCGCAGGTTGTGTGTTGAGTGGACTGGGCGCAGGTTGTGTGTTGAGCGGACTGGGCGCAAGTTGTGTGTTGAGCAGAAGACTAGACGCAGGTTGTGTGTTGAGCAGAAGACTAGACGCAGGTTGTGTATTGAGTGGACTAGGCGCAGGTTGTGTGTTGATTGGACTGGGCGCAGGTTGTGTGTTGAGCGGACTGGGCGCAGGTTGTGTGTTGAGCGGACTGGGCGCAGGTTTTGTGTTGAGCGGACTGGGCGCAGGTTGTGTGTTGAGCGGACTGGGCGCAGGTTGTGTGTTGAGCGGACTGGGCGCAGGTTGTGTGTTGAGCGGACTGGGCGCAGGTTGTGTGTTGAGCGGACTGAGCCCAGGCTGTGTGTTGAGCGGACTGGGCGCAGGTTGTGTGTTGAGCGGACTGGGCGCAGGTTGTGTGTTGAGCGGACTGGGCGCAGGTTGTGTGTTGAGCGGACTGGACGCAGGTTGTGTGTTGAGCAGAAGACTAGACGCAGGTTGTGTGTTGAGCGGAATGGGTCAGCGGAGCTCCAGACTGCCGGGGGAGACGCGGGTGCTGATCCTGGGCCTGGACATGGCGGGGAAGTCCACCCTGCTGTACAAGCTGAAGTACAACGAGGCGGTGCTGACGGTGCCCACCGTGGGCTTCAACGTGGAGATGATCGAGACGGAGCGGCGGGCGTGCTCGCTGACGGTGTGGGACGTGGGCGGGCAGCGGGAGATGCGGCCGCACTGGGAGCAGTACTTCCAGGACACGGCGGGGCTGGTGTTCGTGGTGGACTGCGCGGACCGGACGAGGCTGGGCGAGGCCCACCGGGAGTTTGAGCGGGTCCTGAAGAGTGAGCACCTGCAGCGGGTTCCCGTGGTGATCCTGGCCAACAAGCAGGACGTCCCGGGGGCGGTGGGCGCGGTGGAGCTCACCCAGCGCTTGGGCCTGAGGAGGGCCTGCGGGGACCGGCACTGGTTCGTCCAGCCCTGCTCGGCCCGCTCCGGTGCCGGCCTGCAGGACGGGTTCCGCAGGATGGTCCAGTTCATCAAGGCCCCGTCGCTGCTGACCGACAACCCCATCGCCGACACGGTCAGCAGCCTGCGCTCCACCGCCATGTCACTCCAACGGAGGTAGAGCCGCTGCTGAAGGACTCTGGGAAAAGGTTTGTGTTCTTTCACATCATCTTTGTACTGCTGACTCCATCCAATCTCCACTGTCATTTTTGCGCTCCTGACCCCACTGTGCTGTCTAAGAGACTGCTCACCATTTTGGACACGCTCTTTCATTTACTGTCACTGGTCAATGAGAAGAGAACTCTGGGACTGAGGTCACGGTGAACGTGGTCTGTTCTGGGGTCAGAGTGAAATCCTGACTGTGCCAGGGTCTCCCACCGTCAGCAGCCCCACAGGGCAGCACGGATGGACAGGCTACTGACGCTAGAGATTCCCCTCAGCCAATCAAATGCCTGCAATCCGCTCTCCCCAGTGATGGAGGAAGGGAAGCCACCACACACAGCAGCTTCACAGTCACAGGAGTGCATGTGCTGCACAGTCACAGAAATGTGTGTGCTGCACAGTCACAGGAATGTGTGTGCTTCACAGTCACAGGAATGTGTGTGCTTCACAGTCACAGGAGCATGTGGGCTGCACAGTCACAGGAATGTGTGTGCTGCACAGTCACAGGAACGTGTGTGCTTCACAGTCACAGGAGCGTGTGTGCTTCACAGTCACAGGAGCGTGTGTGCTTCACAGTCACAGGAACGTGTGTGCTTCACAGTCACAGGAGCGTGTGTGCTTCACAGTCACAGGAGCATGTGGGCTGCACAGTCACAGGAATGTGTGTGCTTCACAGTCACAGAAACGTGTGTGCTTCACAGTCACAGGAATGTGTGTGCTTCACAGTCACAGGAGCGTGTGTGCTTCACAGTCACAGGAACGTGTGTGCTTCACAGTCACAGGAGCGTGTGTGCTTCACAGTCACAGGAGCATGTGGGCTGCACAGTCACAGGAATGTGTGTGCTTCACAGTCACAGAAACGTGTGTGCTTCACAGTCACAGAAACGTGTGTGCTTCACAGTCACAGGAGCGTGTGTGCTTCACAGTCACAGGAACGTGTGTGCTTCACAGTCACAGGAGCGTGTGTGCTTCACAGTCACAAGAATATGTGTGCTGCACAGTCACAGGAACGTGTGTGCTTCACAGTCACAGGAACGTGTGTGCTTCACAGTCACAGGAACGTGTGTGCTTCACAGTCACAGGAACGTGTGTGCTGCACAGTCACAGGAATGTGTGTGCTTCACAGTCACAGGAACGTGTGGGCTGTACAGTCACAGGAGCATGTGGGCTTCACAGTCACAGGAGCGTGTGTGCTTCACAGTCACAGTCACAGGAACGTGTGTGCTTCACAGTCACAGGAGTGCATGTGCTGCACAGTCACAGGAACGTGTGTGCTTCACAGTCACAGGAACGTGTGTGCTTCACAGTCACAGGAACGTGTGTGCTTCACAGTCACAGGAACGTGTGTGCTTCACAGTCACAGGAATGTGTGTGCTTCACAGTCACAGGAGTGCATGTGCTGCACAGTCACAGGAACGTGTGTGCTTCACAGTCACAGGAACGTGTGGGCTGCACAGGCCCTCCTCTCCTGTATTCAGTGGGACCAGCTTACAGCTGTGAATAACCATTCCAAAATGGGGGGATTTTTTTTCTAATGGTAAATTTTTTTTTAAATCATAAAGTTAAAGGAAAGGAACTTCCATGTTAACATCACTGTCTGCTGTTACTTTATCCAGAGGTTCTGACAGCTTCAGGTTATTGTGGGATTTTGTCATAGATGTATTCCAGATACCAGATTTCTTACATCTGAATGAACCTGTCTGATCTATCATTGCCATCTGTGCCCTGACCAGAACCCACTGTTATACAAACAAACATGAGTGCCATAGCAGCTTAAATCAATTCAATAGCAAATGTATAGGCCAACTTAAATTATAGGGTGCTATGATTTGTGAAATTAAACTTGGCTTGCTGGCAATGCAGTAGTTCTAAAACTTTAATTGCTTATATGGAAAGATGAATAACCAACAAATTAACAAGTGAATAAATAAAGTTTTTATTATAGCTGAAGATAATTTACACCAAGTTGGACCTAGAAATATCCCCAGTACCTTTAGGAGCAAAAGTACCCCAGTGTGGAAATCAAATACTTATGAGAGCATGTATTTGTGTGCCAGTTCAAAAATAAGTCATGCAATAATGCATTGAGTTACACTGAGTAAGGTCCTGGTTGAGAGATACTTATTACATACACCTTACCTCATGAGTCACTCGCATGGTAGATTTTTTTATTTTGTATCCAACATTCCCAAAGATTTGCAGCTATTTTGTTTCAATGTGAATTTGTTGCTGTAAATATTAATAAAGATTTTGGAAAGAGATCAAGTCTATACTCTCTTTTTAAATTAAGGATATTATTTTATGACACAAACACACACACACCCACAACAAACACACACACATACACCCTCAACACACACACACACACACATCCCTGGTGTGTGTCATTTCACATCACTTAAACGCCATGTTCTTCCAAGGCACAGACATATACTACAAAAATTGCAATGTTTGTTTTAGATTATCCCTATAAGTTTATTAATTACAGCATCAGCTTATTAACATAAAATATTTTTTTCTAACTGTATTATTCATGGAATAACTGATTTTTAAAATATAGTTTAATGTTAGTTACAAGAACTAATTTTCTGATAACAGATCGATGTCAAGGTGTTAAGCAGGAGTCTTCGCTTCCAGTTTAGAGATATATTAAATTGAAGAGCCGTAGATAGGAGAATGACCAACATGATTTAAACCCAAAAACTCCGGGTGACCTCTGCCTAAGACTGTTAAGTTACAGCATTCTCTAGTGGCCATCGCCACTTCGCTCCGATCACTCGCCTATGTAGAATGTCGATCGCTCACCGACCAATCGCAGGAAAGGAATCCCCGATCACACACGGCCCGGGTTGAATGTCGATCTCTCAACGACCAATCAGCGGCCACGGAATCCCCCACCCTTCCGCTCCAGAGCGAGGCTGGGCCTGTACCACCGGCATTCCCACAAAGCTGTGCGGGGGAAACCAGTAGAGAGCCCGAAGGGTAGAGAAAAAGGAACTGGAAAGAAACAGATCGCGTCTTCTCGACAAAAATACCTTATAAGATATTTTAAAAATGGCCGATAACGAGAAACTGGACAACCAGCGGTTGAAGAATTTCAAAAACAAAGGTCGGGATTTGGAGGTAAAGTGACAGGGCTGGTTTGTGAGTCTCTTTTCCTCTCGTCTGTGTTATTTTGCTCCAGGTTCTGCTGTTATGTGACGTCGGTCGTAATTTCCAGGATCTGGAAGTTTGCAGGCCCAGGCTGCCCGGACGCCAGGCCCAGGAAAGCTTGCGGATCGCATTGAGGCCTAACGCAGCCGTTGAGCAATCACACCCTCAGTACGGGAAATGCAGTGCTATGTCACCCTGCCCCCCCGGCGGGCCGCGAATGTGACAACGGTGTTTTCTGGAAGTGCCCGTTTATAATAACGATGATCGGGCATTTCGACGCCCAACTGAGGAAGAACCCTCATTTTCACGCCCCCATCCTTCGCTAACAAGCTAACCTTATTTTGCTAATCTGGGGCTACAATTAAATAATAGCAGTTGGCCGTTTAATACGAAACAGGTCGGGTAGATTAAAATCAATTTTAAAAAATCGAACCACGTAATGCTGATATGATATAAGGGTTTGGCTTCTGTTTAGGTTAATGTAACGTTAGCCGACTGATGTTGGGTAAATGGGCATCTGACTGAGCAGGGGGGCTTGCTATGCTAGTTAATTCTCTAGCTAGGCTAGGTCCAGCACTCCCGTTTGGCCGCAGATGTTGTTTGGCCCAGCTAGCGGTGTCAAAGCTGATTAATAGTGTTAGCAAAATGGCTAATATTATATCGAAAACATTTGTAATAAAGCGTTAGCTAACGTTAGATGGCTTGGTTAACTAGCATTAACTCAGTTGGTTAACTAGCATTAGCTAGGCAACGTTAAGGTTACTCCGATCAGCTAACTGCGTACGGGCATGTTTTTGTAACCAGCCCCCAACTAGCTCGTATGGTGTAGGCGTGGGCGGTTGGGCACAAACTAGTACCAGCGATTATGTCCGGTAACCGGTAAGCCTTTGATGCCCATCCCAGTTTTCTGACTAACATCGCGAAATCAGGTTAACGGCTCAAGTCGGTGCTTAGCTAACGTTACTATTACTGTTGGAGTCTGGTGGCTAGCTAACGTTAGCTTGGGCAACAACTAAAAAGACATTAGTCTGCTGCCAAATATGCTAGCGGTAACGAACTTGAGTGTTGTGCGGCTAAGTAGTTACCTGGTTGCGGATCTTATAACTAGGTAACTATGGCCCTAGTTAGGTACATTGCTTGGTTGTCGATTTACTTGCTTTAGCGAATGTAAATTAGATTAACCTATGCTAACAGCGAATCTGTCTGTAGAGCCTTCTAGCTACTGTACGGTAAGACTAGTTGACTAGTTTACATGACGTATTATGTTAACACATGGAAGTGAATCTTTAGAATCGACCTCATTTAGCTTTGATGGTGTAAACTAGATATCGATGTTGAAGTGGAAAAAATGGCTTAGTTAGGTATCCAACTGTTTCACAAAGCAATGTCAGGTGTGCGTGGTGTGATTACACCTGTCGAATAAGAAGTCGACTAAGTTAGCCATTTAGCTGTTGCCATGCGCTACATGTAAACAAATCAGTGTAACTTTAGATAGTCTAATGATTCTTAGTTATTCGGGTGAATGCGGTCTTAGGCACTGTAGCTGATGAATCGCAACTTCACAGCTATTAAATTTGATGTCGTGACAATAATGGATTGTCAAATTGGGCTATTAATATTGACAACATAATTGATCCCAATTTTCTTGGGGGGGAGGGGGCTTAGATTTGTGAAGCCATCTTTTTTGCTACACTGCACTGACCAAGTAAACAAAACACTCTTCAATACGAATGGATGCATTTACACACTTCACTGCTCACACATTGAAGGGTCAGGATTTAGTGTGAGTTCCTCAGGTCAGATTTTGTTGCAGTCTCAAGCCATCTCCATTTCAGTTCACTGAAACAAACATGTTCCTCTGAACTTTCAGCAGTAACCTTCTGGTGATGTGATGAGAGCCACTGTCTTTTCCCACACATTCTTTTTAACGTTCCTCTTTCACATGGGAAATGATTTGCTATATGCTGTCCAGGAAGTAGTGTATTCTTGCTGTTGACCACTGTTGTCAGCCATTACAGACCACTCCCCCCTCAGTATCCCCCCCCCCCCCCCCCCCCCCCCGTGTGTACCTGCTGTAGCACACGTCAGTGGACCCCATGACATTTTCCATTGGAAAAATTAGTCAAATCTGAGATGCAAACTGACACAAGTTAAAATAATCCTAGAGGATGCAAAACTGGCGGAAGTACAGACTCCATCCAGCATTCAACACTCAAGTCCCACAGCGCTTAGACCGTTTCCTAAGCTGGCATAACTGCTGGGACCCCCGCTAGGGGTGTGAGTCACTGTTTGGGGTATGAGCGGGTCACCCCGAGCGTTTGGGGGTATGAGCGGGTCACCCTGAGCGTTCGGGGGTATGAGCGGGTCACTCTGAGCGTTCGCGGGTATGAGCGGGTCACCCCGAGCGTTCAGGGGTATGAGCGGGTCACCCCGAGCGTTCAGGGGTATGAGCGGGTCACTCTGAGTGTTTGGGGGTATGAGCGGGTCACTCTGAGCGTTCGGGGGTATGAGTGGGTCACCCCGAGCGTTCGGGGGTATGAGCGGGTCACCCTGAGTGTTCGGGGGTATGAGCGGGTCACTCTGAGCGTTCGGGGGTATGAGCGGGTCACCCCGAGCGTTCGGGGGTATGAGCGGGTCACCCCGAGCGTTCGGGGGTATGAGCGGGTCACTCTGAGTGTTCGGGGGTATGAGCGGGTCACTCTGAGTGTTTGGGGGTATGAGCGGGTCACCCCGAGCGTTCGGGGGTATGAGCGGGTCACTCTGAGCGTTTGGGGGTATGAGCGGGTCACCCCGAGCGTTCGGGGGTATGAGCGGGTCACTCTGAGTGTTCGGGGGTATGAGCAGGTCACCCCGGGCGTTCGGGGGTATGAGCGGGTCACTCCTGAGCGTTCGGGGGTATGAGCGGGTCACCCTGAGCGTTCGCGGTTTCCGTACTGCAGCGGTCAGAGCTGTGGGTGCTGCATTTGAGGGGTGTTGGGTTGAGTCCCAAATGAACCAGCAGCCACAACACCTTCGTGGAAGAAGCTGCACCTCTGTTTGTGGGGGGTGGAATTATGTAAACATTAAGTCATTAAAAACAGACAAGGAACTGCGGCGTACTTTTAAATCAACCAGTCAGGTTTCCTCCAGCCCAAAGACACGTCTCCACCAGTATGTTAATTAGCCTCTGTTTTTCTGCTCTCTGTCTGAAGTTGATTGAACAGTGTTTGTCACTGATTGTATGAGCTGTGTGTTCTGATGGCTTTAAGTGAAGGTGCTGAAATATTAACAGAGAGGTGGTTTGGAAGGTTAGTTGTGTGCTGTAAAGTCCAGCCTCATGGGGGTGGCTGTCACTGAATGGGGGGGTTGATTACATCACCTTTAATGCCACCTGGCAGATGCTCTGATCCGGATCCTGAGAAAGGGGGGAAATATCAGTGTTGGCACGAAGAGCACAGCCGTACCCAGGAACACGCAGTCATTCATAGCCACATCTGTGTAAAGCAGCAGTGTGATCAGCTTTCTTTACACAGATGTGCTTTTAATGTCAGGAAATTAAAAAAGAACCGTGATATGTGGATAGTTATAGCTATGGCTAAAGAAAACCAGGGTTTGAAAAGCCTGAGTATTTGTTGTTTATGTTTTTTGGTGTGTTTTTGTTTTTCAGACGATGAGAAGACAGAGGAATGAGGTGGTGGTGGAACTGCGGAAGGTACAGCTCTCTCTCTCTCTCTAATCATCTGTGCTGTAGTGTCACCATTTCAGCCCACTGAGGCCTTTCTGCTGTGAAGCACAGGACTGCAGTGAGTGACAGAGTTTAGGGTGTAGGTGTAAAAGAGGGGTGCAGTGAATGACAGAGTTTAGGGTATAGATGTGAAAGAGAGGTGTTCTGCCCCTGATGAGTTCACGGCCTGCCTTTCTGCTGCTGCCCCAAGCTGAGATATCACTGATTAGAGCACTGTGCCACTGTTAACAGGAATACAAATCCCATAATCCTTTCTTTGAAGTTGACAGAGTTGATGAGTGGACCAATGAGATGCGCTTAAGGAAATCCATTGTGATGTCATCAGATGGAATTCCTTCAGGGCACGAGGAGGGGGGGGGGGGGTCTCTCTAGCTTGGGCAGGAATCCCCCAAAGCCAGTCGTACCTGGGGCAATGTTCTGAGTGCCACTGACCGTCCTGTCTGGATCACCCCCAGAACAAACGGGACGAGCACCTGCTGAAGAGACGGAACGTCCCGCCCGAAGACATCTGTGAGGACTCCGACGTGGACGGGGACTTCAGAGCGGTGAGAGTTCGGCTCCTGGTGTGGGAGATGGGGCCTGTGGTGGTCTTTATTAGCGCTCAGAAATGTGCCTTAAAAGTGGCCCTCTTATCATATTTACCCGACGTAACCCCCCCCCCCCCCCCCCCACACTTTGTTTGTTTGTGGGTGCTCATCTCCAGGGTGTAATTCTGTGTAATGCTCTGTTTCTGCTCGATGTTTTCATGCTGAAATTGAGCTCACACACATTGGGTGCCACTTCATCGCCAAAAACAAGCACCCTTTAAAATGTGAAACGGAGCAGAAAAAATGACCCTAAAACGTTGTTTCATGAGCTGAGGTGTATCTGTGCGCACGCGAGAGGTGTGCTCTGTTTGATTTTCTTTTTCTGTCTTGTAGCAAAACACATCTTTAGAAGCAATAGTGCAGGTAAGACCCTTCCCTCTGCTTCAGTAGTGTGTGCTGTTATCTCTGCTCTCTAATATCCTTTCAGAAAACAAAGTGGCTGCGGTATTCAGGCCAGACTAGTAAAGATGTGCTCATAGGATTCAAAGCATTTCAGAGAAATTTGATTTTTGGTGTGCTATGCAAAGTAATTTAAATAACAGAGAAAACATGTATGTTGGAAAGGTTGGATTTCTGTGTCCTCTAAAAAGGCCGGAAAATGTTTTTTAACTTGTCAAAACTACAATCAAGACAAACTAGGGTCAAACTAATTTTTATTTGTGCCGTATTTTCTTATGATCACATGGTCATATAATTCAAAAGTAAATAGTGCTGTGTACAGTTACACAGCACTATGTCAGAACTATTACATTTTAAGATGCCATGTTTTATGAAGTTTATGTTCTTGCTGTGCTCTTGCAAAGTTTGTGTTTGAAAGGGAAGCCTTTTGTGTGGGTGACTGCAGTCTTGTCCCGGTCTGTCCTGGAGAAGGTGCTTTAATGGTCTTCCTGGTTAAGCTGTAGGTAAATAATAATATCATTTCTCCTGTGCTGCAGAATGCCACCAGCGATAACCAGGGAGTGCAGCTCAGCGCTGTCCAGGCCGCCAGGTAAGGAAATGCACAGGTGCGACTGTGCAGACACAGGTTTTAACACAGGTGCACTGTGCAGGCACAGGTTTTAACACAGGTGCGACTGTGCAGACACAGGTTTTAACACAGGTGCGACTGTGCAGACACAGGTTTTAACACAGGTGTGACTGTGCTGGAGTACAGGTGCAGCTGCATTTACTGTCCTGCTTTGGCTAAAAGATCTCTAGTACACTTCTAAGCGAACGCTGTTTAAACTCTGTTGGTGCTCTTTAATGACAGCGCTGCTTATGTTTGTCTGCTTTCAGGAAGCTCCTGTCCAGCGACCGCAATCCGCCCATCGATGACCTGATAAAATCAGGCATTCTGCCCATCCTGGTGCACTGCCTGGACAGAGACGACAAGTGAGTATCTACCACCTTTAGCATGCTCCAGACTGCTGGACTTTAGTGTGCTCCAGACTGCTGGGCTTTAGTGTGCTCCAGACTGCTGGACTTTAGTGTGCTCCAGACTTCTGGACTTTAGTGTACTCCAGACTGCTGGACTTTAGTGTGCTCCAGACTGCTGGACTTTAGTGTGCTCCAGACTGCTGGGCTTTAGTGTGCTCCAGACTGCTGGACTTTAGTGTGCTCCAGACTGCTGGACTTTAGTGTGCTCCAGACTGCTGGGCTTTAGTGTGCTCCAGACTGCTGGACTTTAGTGTGCTCCAGACTGCTGGGCTTTAGTGTGCTCCAGACTGCTGGACTTTAGTGTGCTCCAGACTGCTGGACTTTAGTGTGCTCCAGACTGCTGGGCTTTAGTGTGCTCCAGACTGCTGGACTTTAGTGTGCTCCAGACTTCTGGACTTTAGTGTACTCCAGACTGCTGGACTTTAGTGTGCTCCAGACTGCTGGGCTTTAGTGTGCTCCAGACTGCTGGACTTTAGTGTGCTCCAGACTGCTGGACTTTAGTGTGCTCCAGACTGCTGGACTTTTAGTGTGCTCCAGACTGCTGGACTTTAGTGTGCTCCAGACTGCTGGACTTTAGTGTGCTCCAGACTGCTGGATTTTAGTGTGCTCCAGACTGCTGGACTTTAGTGTGCTCCAGACTGCTGGGCTTTAGTGTGCTCCAGACTGCTGGACTTTAGTGTGCTCCAAACTGCTGGGCTTTAGTGTGCTCCAAACTGCTGGGCTTTAGTGTGCTCCAGACTGCTGGGCTTTAGTGTGCTCCAGACTGCTGGACTTTAGTGTGCTCCAGACTGCTGGACTTTAGTGTGCTCCAGACTGCTGGACTTTAGTGTGCTCCAGACTGCTGGACTTTAGTGTGCTCCAGACTGCTGGGCTTTAGTGTGCTCCAGACTGCTGGGCTTTAGTGTGCTCCAGACTGCTGGGCTTTAGTGTGCTCCAGACTGCTGGGCTTTAGTGTGCTCCAGACTGCTGGACTTTAGTGTGCTCCAGACTGCTGGACTTTAGTGGGCTCCAGGGGAAAGGCTAATTCACACCTTTGGAGTTCATTTCAGTCAGTTCTGTAAAGCATGTTCATTTACTCAGTGTTCACTTCCTGCTTAAAAAAGCAAACCAAACAGGAAATAAATATTTTTAAATGTGTTTTAGTGACAAGCGGAATAACAATTATCGACAATTGCTAAAAATATCTTATTTATACCAAGTTTGTGAACCAATGACTGGAAAGCTAAACCAGCAAGATTTAGCAGGAATGTGAGACCATGTAAGACTTGTTTCTGAATGAGCTCATTTCCGTGTATAACTGTGGAGGGTTTCGTTGGGAGTTTGAGTTCATGTTGTCGTTCTCTCCCCCCCCAGCCCCTCCCTGCAGTTCGAGGCTGCTTGGGCTTTGACCAACATTGCGTCAGGAACGTCGGAGCAGACGCAGGCGGTGGTGCAGTCCAGTGAGTCTGGCTTTCCTCACACGTTCAGCTTCAGCGTGTGCGGTTCCCACATCACGCCTGTTTACGCCAGTGCTGCCCAACACTGGGACCTTGATCGATAGTGCTGAATGTACAGTTTACTTATGTGTGTGTGTGTGTGTGTGTGCGTGTGTCTGTGTGTGCGTGTGTGTCGTGTGTGTGTGCGTGTGCGCGCAGATGCTGTTCCCCTGTTCTTGAGGCTGCTGCACTCTCCACACCAGAATGTGTGTGAACAGGCTGTGTGGGCCCTTGGAAACATCATTGGTGAGTGACATTCCTACCTGGGGGTGGGGGGTGGGGTTAGGGTTTTTGGGGTGTCTCACGCCCTCTGTACCTGTGCCGGGGGGGGGGGTTAGGATTTTTTGGGTGTCTCTCGCCCTCTGTACCTGTGCTGGGTGGGGGGTGAGGGGGGGGGTGGGGTTAGGGTTTTTGGGGTGTCTCACGCCCTCTGTACCTGTGCTGAGTGGGGGGTGGGGTTAGGGTTTTTGGGGTGTCTCACACCCTCTGTACCCCCCCAGGTGACGGGCCGCAGTGCAGGGATTACGTGATCAGCCTGGGCGTGGTCAAACCCCTGCTGGCCTTCATCAGTCCGTCCATCCCCATCACCTTCCTGCGCAACGTCACCTGGGTCATGGTCAACCTGTGCCGCCACAAGGACCCGCCCCCTCCCATGGAGACCATCCAGGAGGTACCGCCGTCCGCGCGCTCATAATGCACGCTGTGTCTGTGCTGCTGCGTGTCTGTGCTGCCTGTGTGTCTGTGCTGCCTGTGTCTGTGCTGCTGTCTGTCTGTGCTGCTGCCTGTCTGTGCTGCTGTGTGTCTGTGCTGCTGCGTGTCTGTACTGCCTGTGTGTCTGTGCTGCTGCGTGTCTGTGCTGCTGCGTGTCTGTGCTGCTGCGTGTCTGTACTGCCTGTGTGTCTGTGCTGCTGCGTGTCTGTGCTGCTGCGTGTCTGTGCTGCTGTGTGTCTGTGCTGCTGCGTGTCTGTGCTGCTGCGTGTCTGTGCTGCTGTGTGTCTGTGCTGCTGCCTGTCTGTGCTGCCTGTGTGTCTGTGCTGCTGCGTGTCTGTGCTGCTCTGTATCTGTGCTGCTGCTTGACTGTGCTGTGCTGTTGTGTCTGTGCTGTTGCGTGTCTGTGCTGCCCGTGTGTCTGTGCTGCCTGCATGTTTGTGCTGCTCTGTATCTGTGCTGCTCTGTATCTCCACTGCCTGTGCGTCTGTGGTGCTGTGCTGCTGCGTGCCTGTGCTGCTGTATGTCTGTATCTGTGATTTGGCAGCTGGTTGTTAAATGGCTTCTCCCTGCTGAGTGCTTGGAAATGTGCCGTAAGTGGCATCCTGTTTGCACACTCCCAGAATATAAATGGCTGGGCCTTGGAACTGGGTCTCAGTTAAGGACAAGATTTAGATCAATTCTGCGACAAGTTACAGGTAAAAATGGGTGCTGCAAATACTGCAGAAGGGATTTCACTGGACTGAAGGTTTTTGCTACATAACTAACACCCAGTTAACCCGCCCACTTAAAACCTGCTGTTTATCCGAGGGTAAAAAAGAAATTATATATATTTCTCGGCCGTTCGTGAATACAAAAAAGTATTAAAACAACACGTCAGCAAGGAATTCACAGATTTCAGTTTCCTGGACCTTTAATGGTGTATGGGGGGAATACTGTGGGAGTGCTGTTCCTCTCTCTCATTCCCTCTCCCCCCCCTCTCCCCCCCCCCCCCCCCCCCCCCCCCCCCCCCCCCCTTACAGATCCTCCCTGCTCTGTGCGTTCTGATTCACCACACGGATGTAAATGTGAGTATTTACACCACACTGGTGCGAATGTGATACACATTACTGGATCTGGTTGGGTTAGATGTGCTGGATCTGGGTGGGTTAGAGTGTAAATGTGCTGGATCTGGTTGGGTTAGAGTGTAAATGTGCTGGATCTGGGTGGGTTAGAGTGTAAATGTGCTGGATCTGGGTGGGTTAGAGTGTAAATGTGCTGGATCTGGGTGGGTTAGATGTGCTGGATCTGGGTGGGTTAGATGTGCTGGATCTGGGTGTTTGTGTGTAAATGTGCTGGGTCTGGGTGGGTTAGAGTGTAAATCTGCTGGATCTGTGTGTTTGTGTGTAAATGTGCTGGGTCTGGGTGGGTTAGAGTGTAAATGTGCTGGGTCTGGGTGGGTTAGAGTGTAAATCTGCTGGATCTGGGTGTTTGTGTGTAAATGTGCTGGGTCTGGGTGGGTTAGAGTGTAAATGTGCTGGATCTGGGTGTTTGTGTGTAAATGTGCTGGGTCTGGGTGGGTTAGAGTGTAAATCTGCTGGATCTGTGTGTTTGTGTGTAAATGTGCTGGATCTGGGTGGGTTGGAGTGTAAATGTGCTGGGTCTGTGGTTTAGAGTGTAAATGTGCTGGATCTGGGTGTTTGTGTGTAAATGTGCTGGGTCTGGGTGGGTTAGAGTGTAAATGTGCTGGATCTGGGTGGGTTTGTGTGTAAATGTGCTGGGTCTGGGTGTTTGTGTGTAAATGTGCTGGATCTGGGTGTGTTTCTCTGGCAGATCCTGGTGGACACAGTCTGGGCTCTGTCCTACCTGACGGATGCTGGGAACGAGCAGATCCAGATGGTGATTGATTCCGGAATCGTCCCTCACCTGGTGCCCCTTTTGAGCCACCAGGAGGTCAAAGTTCAGGTATGTGTGCGTGTGCGTGCGTATGTGTATGTGTGTGTGTGTGCGTGCGTATTTGCGTGTGTGTGTGCGTGCGTGTGTGTGTGTATATTTGCGTGTGTGTGCGTGCGTATTTGCGTGCGTGTGTGTGTATATTTGCGTGTGTGTGCGTGCGTGCGTGCGTGTGTGTGTGTATATTTGCGTGTGTGTGCGTGCGTATTTGCTCGTGTGTGTGTGTATATTTGCATGTCCGTGCTTTCGCTCGCTCGCACTCTCTGACCCCTCGCTCGCTCGCTCTCTGACCCCTCGCTCGCTCGCTCTCTGACCCCTCGCTCTCTGACCCCTCGCTCGCTCGCTCTCTGACCCCTCGCTCGCTCTCTGACCCCTCGCTCGCTCGCTCTCTGACCCCTCGCTCGCTCGCTCTCTGACCCCTCGCTCGCTCGCTCTCTGACCCCTCGCTCGCTCGCTCTCTGACCCCTCGCTCGCTCTCTGACCCCTCGCTCGCTCTCTGACCCCTCGCTCTCTGACCCCTCGCTCGCTCTGACCCCTCGCTCGCTCTCTCTGACCCCTCGCTCGCTCTCTATGACCCCTCGCTCGCTCCTGACCTCGCTCGCTCTCTGACCCCTCGCTCGCTCGCTCTGACCCCTCGCTCGCTGACCCCTCGCGCTCTCTGACCCCTCGCTCGCTCGCTCTCTGACCCCTCGCTCGCTCTCTGACCCTCGCGCTCGCTCTCTGACCCCTCGCTCGCTCTCTCGGACCCCTCGCTCGCTCTCTGACCCCTCGCTCGCTCTCTGACCCCTCGCTCGCTCGCTCTCTGACCCTCGCTCGCTCTCTGACCCCCTCGTCGCTCGCTCTCTGACCCCTCGCTCGCTCGCTCTCTGACCCCCCGCTCGCTCTCTGACCCCTCGCTCGCTCTCTGACCCCTCGCTCGCTCGCTCTGACCCCTCGCTCGCTCGCTCTCTCTGACCCCTCGCTCGCTCTCTCTGACCCCTCGCTCGCTCTCTGACCCCTCGCGCTCTCGACCCCCCGCTCGCTCTCTGACCCCTCGCTCGCTCTCTGACCCCTCGCTCGCTCTCTGACCCCTCGCTCGCTCTCTGACCCCTCGCTCGCTCTCTGACCCCTCGCTCGCTCTCTGACCCCTCGCTCGCTCTCTGACCCCTCGCTCGCTCGCTCTCTGACCCCTCGCTCGCTCGCCCTCGCTCTCTGACCCCTCGCTCGCTCGCTCGCTCTGACCCCTCGCTCGCTCGCTCTCTGACCCCTCGCTCGCTCGCTCTCTGACCCCTCGCTCGCTCGCTCTCTGACCCCTCGCTCGCTCTGACCCTCGCTCTCTCTGACCCCCTCGCTCGCTCTCTCTGACCCCTCGCTCGCTCGCTCTCTGACCCCTCGCTCGCTCTCTGACCCCTCGCTCGCTCCCCTCGCATCCGCTCTCTGACCCCTCGCTCGCTCTCTCTGACCCCTCGCTCGCTCTCTGACCCCTCGCTCGCTCTCTCTGACCCCTCGCTCGCTCGCTCTCTGACCCCTCGCTCGCTCTCTGACCCCTCGCTCGCTCTCTGACCCCTCGCTCGCTCGCTCTCTGACCCCTCGCTCGCTCTCTGACCCCTCGCTCGCTCTCTGACCCCTCGCTCGTCTGCTCTGACCCCTCGCTCGCTCGCTCTCTGACCCCTCGCTCGCTCTCTGACCCCTCGCTCGCCTCTCTGACCCCTCGCTCGCTCGCTGCTCTGACCCCTCGCTCTCTGACCCCTCGCTCGCTCTCTGACCCCCGCTCGCTCGCTCTCTGACCCTAGATCCACTCTCTGACCCTCGCTCGCTCTCTGACCCCTCGCTCGCTCGCTCTGACCCCTCTCGCTCTCTGACCCCCTCGCTCGCTCTCTGACCCCTCGCTCGACCCCGCTCGCTCTCTGACCCCTCGCTCGCTCGCTCTCTGACCCCTCGCTCGCTCGCTCTCTGACCCCTCGCTCGCTCGCTCTCTGACCCCTCACTCGCTCGCTCTCTGACCCCTCGCTCGCTCACGCTCTGACCCCTCGCTCTCTGACCCCTCGCTCGCGCTCTGACCCCTCGCTCGCTCTCTGACCCCTCGCTCACGCTCTGACCCCTCGCTCGTGGTGCTTGCAGACGGCGGCGTTGCGGGCCGTGGGGAACATCGTGACAGGGCACAGACGAGCAGACCCAGGTGGTGCTCAACTGTGACGCTCTCGCCCACTTCCCCGCCCTGCTCACCCACCCCAAGGAGAAGATCAACAAGGTAACCAAATCCTCACTTCCTGTCTGTCACCAAGGTAGCCACGGGGCTCCGCCCCAAATCTACACTTCCTGTCCATCACCGCACTGCCCTCCTCACAGTTGACTGTACGTGTTGGATGTGATGACATCAGAGACAGGTGTGGGTTTGAGTGGAGTGAATGATGATGTCATTATTGGTAACTGTACTGTTTAATGCAAGTTAGTTCATGCAGAAGTTGCTGGTTCATTAGAGAGACTGTAGTATTCAGTGTTAGATGGGAGCATTCAGGGGGCTCAGTGGGTGGGTGTATTGGGGTGGGGGATAGGGGATTTTAGGAGGGGAGGGGGGAGAGTGAATGTGTATGAGTGTTATTACCTCTGCTGGTGGATAGGGGGCGCTGAAGATCACGGTCTGTGCTGATATCGGAGTGCATCTGAGGCCTGTCACTCATTCAGAGGCCTCTCTGTGACCTGGCCAATGATTATAGCCTCGAACCCGCCCACCTGCCCCAGCCTGCACACCTGCTCTCGCCCAGGAGCCGTGCTCTGAGCTCGACTCCTGCAGTCTGATCCAACTGCGTCTGCAGTACACCTGCCTGCAGAACACTACACCTGCAGTCTGATACAGCTCCATCACACCTGCCTGCAGAACACTACACCTGCAGTCTGATACAGCTCCATCACACCTGCCTGTAGAACACTACACCTGCAGTCTGATACAGCTCCATCACACCTGCCTGTAGAACACTACACCTGCAGTCTGATACAGCTCCATCACACCTGCCTGCAGAACACTACACCTGCAGTCTGATACAGCTCCATCACACCTGCCTGTAGAACACTACACCTGCAGTCTGACACAGCTCCATCACACCTGCCTGCAGAACACTGCACCTGCAGTCTGATACAGCTCCATCACACCTGCCTGTAGAACACTACACCTGCAGTCTGATACAGCTCCATCACACCTGCCTGCAGAACACTGCACCTGCAGTCTGATACAGCTCCAGCACACCTGCCTGCAGAACACTACACCTGCAGTCTGATACAGCTCCATCACACCTGCCTGTAGAACACTACACCTGCAGTCTGATACAGCTCCATCACACCTGCCTGCAGAACACTACACCTGCAGTCTGATACAGCTCCATCACACCTGCCTGCAGAACACTACACCTGCAGTCTGATACAGCTCCATCACACCTGCCTGCAGAACACTACACCTGCAGTCTGATACAGCTCCATCACACCTGCCTGCAGAACATCACTGCCTGCAGAACACTACACCTGTAGCCTGATACAGCTCCATCACACCTGCCTGTAGAACACTGCACCTGCAGTCTGATACAGCTCCATCACACCTGCCTGCAGAACACTACACCTGTAGTCTGATACAGCTCCATCACACCTGCCTGCAGAACACTGCACCTGCAGTCTGATGCAGCTCCATCACACCTGCCTGTAGAACACTGCACCTGCAGTCTGATACAGCTCCATCACACCTGCCTGTAGAACACTACACCTGCAGTCTGATACAGCTCCATCACACCTGCCTGTAGAACACTGCACCTGCAGTCTGATACAGCTCCATCACACCTGCCTGTAGAACACTGCACCTGCAGTCTGATACAGCTCCATCACACCTGCCTGTAGAACACTGCACCTGCAGTCTGATACAGCTCCATCACACCTGCCTGCAGAACACTGCCTCACTCACAGCCTTTTATTCTGAACCCTCTTTGAATGTCAGGTACATTACCCACCTCTCAGTTACGCACTAGACACTGTATAACAAATAAAAGTAACTTTTATTTCTGAAGCCTGTTTCAAAGCTGGAGCTGGGCATTTCCTGTTGCTTCCTCTAGGAGGCGGTGTGGTTCCTGTCAAACATCACCGCAGGAAACCAGCAGCAGGTGCAGGCGGTGATTGATGCTAACCTGGTGCCCATGATCATACACCTGCTGGACAAGGTGTGTCTCTTCTCCCACATTCCCTCCTTCCCTCGCCCCTCCTTCCTGTCGTTCCCTCCTTCCCTTGCCCCCTCCTTCCTGTCGTTCCCTCCGTCCCTCCCCCCCTCCTTCCTGTCGGTTCCCCAGCCGTTTCTCCTCCAGCCTGTGAGTGATTTTAAGCACAGTGTGGGTTATGGCCGTGGGTGGTTTCCCAGGAGCTCCGCCCCTTCCTGCTGTAAGGGTCAGGGTCAGGGTCATGTGGACGGGAGTGTGTGTGCAGGCTGGCTGAGTGGCTCTTCTCTCCGCAGGGGGACTTCGGGACCCAGAAGGAGGCCGCCTGGGCCATCAGCAACCTGACGATCAGCGGGAGGAAGGATCAGGTGGGTCTGAGACGCCCCAGAGCAGGGGTCTGTGCGCAAGCGCGAGCATGATGGAACATTCTAACCCTAACCCTAACCCCTGTATAATGTGTGTGATTGTGAGAAGCTGACACAGTTCCCCGCGTGTCCTATAGGTGGCGTACCTGATCCAGCAGCAGGTGATCCCGCCCTTCTGCAGCCTGCTGACGGTGAAGGATGCCCAGGTGGTGCAGGTGGTGCTGGACGGCCTCAGCAACATCCTCAAGATGGCCGACGACGAGGCCGAGACCATTGCCAACCTGATCGAGGAGTGCGGCGGTAAGGCGATTCTGCAGTTTCCCAGGCGATGCTGCAGTTTCCCAGGCGATCCTGTGGTTGCCCAGGCGATCCCACGGTTTCCCTGGCGATTCACGCAGTTCCTGTTTTCAGTCAGTAGTGGGGGCTGTTGAGCTGTTGGGCTGCTGCTTTGCACTACTGCAGTACTGAAGTGTGTATCAGGACATTATGGACCAGGGCAGGGAACTGAACATGCCCCAGCGCTGCTGTTGGGTTCTGCTCTTCAGAGGGACATGGGGGGGTCGGGGGGGTCGGTGGGTGCCTGGTCTGGCCTGGTCTATGCATGGACTCCCTGTTTATTTGTGTTTATTTATTCTGACAGGTTTGGAAAAGATTGAGCAGCTCCAAAATCACGAGAATGAAGACATCTATAAACTGGCGTATGAAATTATCGATCAGTTCTTCTCGTCTGATGATGTAAGTCACACCTCCTCTCTATCTGCGTGGGTCAGTGGCTCTTCATACAGAGACTCAGGGGTTGTGTCATGGACACCGGAGTATATGGAGGAAAAGTCACATAGTCCACTCTGATCCACAGAGCATCTAATGTGGGCTGAATACCCCATGAACATGTGTAAGCTTTATATCCTCAAATGATGTTACTCACAGTCCTGTATGCTCAAACTCTCCAGCCCTCTGTGGCACATTGTGTTGGTTTGCTATTCGTATTTAATGGGTCAGTTCCCCCATACTTCTCGTAGGCCCAGTGCTGTAGCTGTTAGTCAGCCTGGATGTGAGCGTGCCCTAGACTCCTGGAGTTAATCGATGACGCTCTTCCTCAGATCGATGAAGACTCGAACCTGGTGCCAGAGGCCATTCAGGGCGGGACCTACGGCTTCAACTCCACCAACGTGCCGGCCGAGGGGTTCCAGTTTTAGGAGGCGTCTCTGATCCTGGAGTTTGGTCGTGGTGCAGCACTCTGTTCAACAAAAATTAGGAGAGAAAGTGAGCGAAAGAGTGAAAGGAATTAGGTCCATTGCGCTTGGCTCATTGGGATCTTTGGCTGCGTCTGATGGGAGAGAAGTGTGTGGGTTTGGGTTTGCTCCCCCCCCCCGAGGGGGGGGTCCGCCCAAATGAACTTGCGATGGCGAGTGGATGCAAGTGCGAATGAGTGGCTAAATGTTGCAAAAACATCTACAAACCGAACGCTTCGGAAGACCTCTCGCCTACCTAGCGGTTATCGGAGGGGTCTTACCTAACGGCAAATAAACACACAAACAGGCGTCTATTGGAGGGAGCAGAGGCCTCGCTCTACCAATTGGAGGAAAAAAAACCAAACTAAATGAAGAACCATGTCATAGTTCTGTGGTCCTGTGTGCTGGGGGCGGGGCATGTGGACAGGCTCCGCCCCCGTGTCCTGTACGGCCGTGATGACTGGCTGTGTGTGTGTGTGTCCGGCCCATGTGTGTGTGTGTCCGGCCCGTGTGTGTGTGTGTCCGGCCCGTGTGTGTGTCCGGCCCGTGTGTGTGTGTCCGGCCCATGTGTGTGTGTGTGTGTGTATGCGTCCGGCCCATGTGTGTGTATGCGTCCGGCCCATGTGTGTGTGTGTCCCGTGTGTGTCCCGTGTGTGTGTGTGTGTGTGTGTGTTTGTCTGGCCCATGTGTGTGTTTGTGTGTGTGTGTGTGTGTGTGTGTGTGTGTGTGTGTGTGTGTGTGTGTGTCCGGCCCGTGTGTGTGTGTGTGTCTGGCCCGTGTGTGTGTGTGTATGCGTCCGGCCCATGTGTGTGTGTGTGTGTCTGGCCCATGTGTGTGTGTGTATGTGTGTGTCTGGCCCGTGTGTGTATGTGTCCGGCCCATGTGTGTGTGTGTCCGGCACGTGTGTGTGTGTGTGTGTGTGTGTGTGTGTGTCTGGCCCGTGTGTGTGTGTGTGTCTGTGTCTGGCCCATGTGTGTGTGTGTGTGTGTGTGTGTGTGGCCCATGTGTGTGAGTGTATGTGTGTCCTGGGCCATATTTGATTGTGTGTGTCCGGCCCATGTGTTGAGGAACCAGGTTCATCTCCTCTGACACCCTCCTCCCCCCGGTCCCCCCCCCCCCCCCCCTCATGCGGGGGCGGGCGGGGGTGGGATTCCAGCAGCGTGACGCGTGTGCGAGAGAATGCGATGGGTGTGTGTGCGTGCGTGCGTGACTGGGTGTGCAAGGCCGTGGTGCGGAACGCATGCGAGAGAAGAAACGCAACAGAGAGAAACGCAGGAGAGCTAAAAAAAATAAAATAAAATAAAATTAAAATAAATGACAAAAGAAATTTTGGCCTCTGAGCAAAGGCTTATTAAAATAGGAATCCCAACAAGGAAGAATGCCTACATAAACTATACAAACCGAATAAGAGGGTGTCAACACCAGGTTTAAAATGAGTATTAACTTACGCTGGAGGATGGAATTGGCAGGTGCATTCAGCAAAGATGCATTCAGATGCATTGCATTCTGGGAATAAAATTTCAAATCCAGTGTGTAACCTTTTTATTTGGTTCCTTTTTTTTTTTTTTTACTGCTTTTGTTTTCAACGCTTGTGTAGTAGTGAGTAATTTTAAGGAAGGCCCCATTTTCCCCAGTCCCCTATACCTGTATCACACCAGATATAACCCTAACCCTGTACCTATATCACACCAGATATTAGTTTGATGCTGTGAATATCCATGACGTCACACCTCACCAAGCAAATAACTTATTTGTGTGTTCCCTTCCTGCATGAATAAGTGGTTTTCTTTTTCTTTTTCTTTAAGCAGAAAGAATCATCGTTTTTTGCAGTACTGTTGTCATAACAATGAGCTTCAATTTGTCACAAAAAGAATAAGAAAAATAATGGCCATTTTAATGTAACATAGTGAATAATCTCTGCATGTACTGAATTACAGCATAGTGGAGTTTAGGGGGTTATTTTAGTTAGGTTCTGTACACAGTGTAATTTTTTTTTAGAATACTGTGCTGTTTAAATGTTACTTGTTTCTTGCCTCCTGCCCCTCTTTCTGAATTTAGTTTTATTTTCAAAAGCAGAAGGAAATGTGAAGGATTTGCACACGGCAGTGGGGGGGTGAGGGCTGTGGGTGTAATGTACAGAGGGGGGTGCAGCCCCAACCTTTAACAATAAGCATAATCCTTTTTGCCCTTTGTTTTTTTATCGTTTAGACGGCTATGTCAGTCCCATGTTGAGCCACTTTATGAGAATGTTTTTTTTTAAATGTCGAAAAGATTTTCTATTAATTGGGCTGTGTGCATACCTGCCTATTGGCCTGGAGGTATTCTTCACCCGGCGGATAATTAAAGGCTCTGAAGCCTGGTCTCTGTAAGGTGGCTCACTGGAGGAAAAGCTGTGCCTTTATTTGAGCACAATGATGCATGAACAAGTTTGCTATACTTCAGTACATCCCAGGGCTTCCCCCTCTAGCTTGTTTTTTTCTGTTAAGTATTTTTCCTAACACTGTAGAAATGAATCTTTGTGGTCATAACTTTTTTTTTTTTTGTTGGACGTAGGGTATTTTTGCAGCATTCCTTATCTGCAAAGATGTGGTTTCAAATAAGGCAGAAAAAGATGGTTTGCTTAACCTGTTGAAATTAGTCTACAGGCTAGGTTGTCTATAAGGAAATAAATATTGAAACCTCGATTTGGTGTCTTTTGTATTGGAATTTATTATTTTATTTATTTAGTAACACAACTTTTCGGAGTGCATCTTAGCCTAGCATGCAGATAGCAGGCTAGTTCAGAAGAGCTCCAGTGGCTCTATCGTGTAGCCGTTTTAGCAACATAACTGTACTTTGAGTCAAACAAACGGTCAGATTTTTATTACGATTCGCAGATATACTACTGATGACACTTAACTGTTAAGCTAGATTCAATTTGTATTTAAATCTAATCGAGGGATGTGATTGGTGGAACTGCCCTGCTCAAGGACACGCATGCGCATATGGGGCCCGGGCCAACCGGATGTGTTGAAATGAAATTCGTTTTCCGAGGTGTCGGCGACAGCGAGTTCTGTCGCGGTTCTGCTGGAGTTTCGGACAGGAGCACTGACGCCATGGTCCTATAAAAGCATCTTAACTCGGGTAAATTATATTTAAACATGATAATAGGGAAGCTTGCTCCACATAAATTATAACGGTGCGAGGATGAACTCGTTACTTAACTGGCTAATCATGTTTAGTAATTAATGCTTGAGGTTTCAGCAGACAGTTTAGGCTGGTTTAGCTGCTACATTAATTTTATTGTTAAATTTAGTGCGTGCTGCCTATGACATGCATGTTCTACGACATTTCTATATCGTTTGTGGGTTAGCTTGTTTTGTGGGTTGATTGCTCTGCGGGAAAGTATTACCCACATGAGAGAGATATGAGCATATTTATCGCTGAACAATCGCATAAAAATAGTTTGAAATAACACCCTTAAAATATAAACGTAAATAACTGCCCTTAAAACGGGTCTTTTCATTAAAATACGAAGACACGCCTCCTAAACTGTATTAAAATGACATAGAAAAGCGAGTTGTGTTGATAAGCTACAGTTTGTTACTTAAAGTTTGAAGTTACATTAAAATAAGTTACAATAAGTAATTCTGACCGGTGTTACGGTTATTTCAATGGTTAAGGATTTGTCAAAATTGATATTAAAGAGAAAGACGTACGTTTGCCTTCGGTCCTCGTCTTTATTCAGCTGTTGATCTGTTAGTGAGGTCGGATAGGAAATTATATTCAGCTTATATACATTTCTCTCATTCTATGTCTGGGACCAATTTAGTTTGCATTAATACCTAAACATGTGGGTAATGCCTAACTACACTTTTTGTCATTGCAAAACAACCAGAGGGAGCATTTCGGATAGTAGATTCAGAAAAAAGCTTTTTAACTTAAATTCAATTCTTCAGGGAACCACAACATCTTGCTACTACTGCTAGCAATTCGCACAACCGCTTTCCTATGATCCAATCACCTTTCCGCAGAAAAGAACAAAAACAAAGCACTTTAGTAATCCCTGTTCCAGATAATCTTCCTAAAACAGTGCGGCCATTTAAGGAGAGGCCACACCGTTCGTGGACTTTGTTTATGCTTTTGCGGCTGCGCTAAATTCTAATCTTAGCATTGTTGCATAGTTTTCGCGAATGTATCTTATAATGCCCTCAGTGCTGGTACCTAATAGTTCCAAATGGGTCCACACACTACGGGAGTTGTGCTGAACAAATGGACGAGTTAAAATAGATTTCACGGAGACTCGCGAATCATTAGACCCAAGAGCGAGGACAGCTTCGTGTGTGAGTCTGCCTTTAGGTGGTGTGATTCCCTAAAATATATTAAGTATTTAAAATATTCTGAATATCAGTGTGCTACAAATAATACTATACTCCGAGATGAAATACACGCCCGACCTACTTTAAATCTTTAGTTGCTGGTTAATTTGTTAGGTGATGCTCATTAGTAACTAAAATGTACTAAGGTAAGAAAAGCTAAATTTTGTTCTGATCATTTTACCTGGGAGTTCATTTACCAGGGTGTAGTAGCTATATGAGGAGCAGCAGTCTGTTCTTAACGGAAGGTTCTTTTTACAGAACAGAAGCTCAGCTGCAGCCCCGCAGAGTGGAACCCGAGGCCTGGGCTTCTCCCCCACGCCCGGTCATGGACGACCTGGAGGAGGACCTGACGTGCTCTGTGTGCTACTCGCTGTTCAGCGACCCGCGCGTGCTTCCCTGCTCCCACACCTTCTGCAAGGCCTGCCTGGACAATGTGCAGCAGGTCTCCGGAGCCTTCTCCACCTGGCGCCTGCTGCGGGTGCCCCTCAAGTGCCCCAACTGCCGCAGCGTGGTGGAGCTGCCCCCTACGGGCGTGGAGGCCCTGCCCGCCAACGTCTCCCTGCGCGCCATCATCGAGAAGTACCAGCGCGACTCCTGGCCCCGCCCGCCCTTCTGCTCGCAGCACCCCCTGCAGCCGCTGAACGTGTACTGCGTGCAGGACCGCCAGCTCATCTGCGGGCTCTGCCTGACGGTGGGCGGGCACCAGGGCCACGCCATCGACGACCTGCAGGTGGCGCTGGCGCGCGAGCGGGAGGCGGCGGCGCGGCTGGTGGAGCGGCTGACGGACGGGCGCTGGGCGGAGCTGTGCGCGCGGGTGGAGCGGGCGGAGCAGGAGCGGGCGCTGGCCGAGGGGCAGCTGCGCCAGGACCGCGAGGCCGTCGCACGCTTCTTCCAGGGCCTGGAGCAGACGCTGGCGCGCAAGAGGCACGCCTTCAGCGCCGCCCTGGACGCCGCGGAGGCGGAGCTCGGGCGCGAGTACGAGCCAATCCTGGAGCGGCTGAAGGGCATGAAGGAGGAGCAGCTGGAGCTGCTCTCCTGCGGCGCGGCGGTGGCGGAGGAGGAGGCGCCGCTGGCCTACCTGCAGAAGGTGCACGCGCTGCGGGAGCGGGTGGAGGCCCTGATGGACACGCCCCTGCCCCAGGTGCGCCCGCTGTGCGTCTGCCCGCGGGCGGCCGACTTCCTGGAGCAGCAGTGGGCCGGGGTGACCCTCTCTGAGCTGGAGCAGTGCCCCGTCCCACGAATCGCCTGCTGCCACGACAGCCGCCACCGCAAGGAGCCCCCGCCCCCCTGCCCGGAGACCCCCCGCCTCTCAGCCGCTCTCCTGATTGGTCTGCTCGCCCTGCTCATCTCGCTGTGCCTCGGTCTGATTGGCTTTCCTCAGGTGTTTGAGCAGGCAGTCAGAGACGCCGCGCTGTGCCTCGCCTCTCTGGCTGCAAACCTGCAGCTCCAGTCCACGTCCCTCCTCTCCTCCCTCTCAGACACAGTGGCTCAGTACCTGGCCTCCATCGCCGAGATTTTGTCTGTCTGGTGATTCATTTTTTATTGGGTCATTTTTTAAAGTGAAGAGAACTACAAAGAACATAGAATAGGGATTTCAGAAGATGTTCACTTTGTATCATGATATAAGAGCAAAATAGTGCATATTTTACTGTCTTTATCAAGCTAAGATGTCTTCTGTACTTTCTGTAGTAAGCTTGCATGTGTGTTTTTAATTTTCTTTGGGGGGGGGTGCAATGCTGGTACGCAGTGTTATAGCCCTGGGCTGCGAACATGTGACAGACACTGATGATTTAAGTCATAGCATGCTAACCTGTAGCCCAGTTTTCTGTACACTGTCACTGGTGTGTTAATGACTTCTGCTGTTGGCATAACGACAGTGTTCAGAGAAAATAATTTTGATAGCTTTTGTACCAATTACTTACTGTAGTGTTTTATATCCATGTTAATGTCCATTGAATCTTTATTGGCTATCCAAATGCACCTGGTTAAAATAGCTGAGTTTAGGGTTGTGGTACGTAAATAAGTATTTGAAACCCACGAGTGATTTGTTGCTTTCTCCTGTTAAAGGGACTTCCTCGTTGGCTGGGATATCAGAACAGTGCATCTTAGCAATATTCTGCGGGTCTAGAGTCTGGGCTAACTAATCATAGGGCTCCTTCCGATCACTTTTTTTTTTAATTCAGTTACTCTAAAACATCGGAGCACAATTCGGAAGGTAGCGAGAGCTTCGGGAACACGTGGAGTTGAAGTCTGACGTGGAGCTCGCTTTGCTTCTGCTGGACAGAATCGAAATTTCAGCACTAATTTAGCTCGACTTCCTGGTAGCCAGTTAGCTTCAGTGAATGTAGCCATTCATTCAGTGGCTAGCACTTAGAGGGATGCAGTCTTTGCTACATTATGTGCGGTAGGTTGTTAGGTAGTTTACGTAGGCTAGCTAGGTAAGTTAACATTATCTGTCGGATTGATCACGTTAGCTAGAACCTGCTTTCATCTCTCTGCTCTCTGAAAGGCCCTTTTGTAAAACGTCCAGCAGAGTACCGAATTGGGGACAGGTGTATCCGGTAACTGTTAGTCTGAGTCTGGGAGAGGGTAGCCGTGTTCAACAATTTACATGTATAAAAAATAATTTGCTAACATTAGGCATCACAAACCACCGGGTAGATGGCCAATTAGACTAGCTAGTGAATTTAGCAAAACCAGCATTCATTCGATACTGAACTCCGTGACTAAATGGAAAGCTGTACCTAGAAATGTGTTTGCATGTTCACGGTGAGGTGGGCGTGGCCAACGGACGTTATGATTTTAAAGAAGTTTTCATAACGTCGTGAGCAAGACAGCTAACCCCTAATTGCTCCCAACGAGCTGATTGGTACCTTGCATGGCAGCCTTTCACCGTTGGTGGGTGAGTGTGTGTGAATGGGTGAATGAGAGGCATCAATTATAAAAAGCGCTTTGGATAAAAGTGCTATATAAATGCAGTCCATTTACCATTGGTAGTTTTAGTTAGCTGGTGGGTGGTGTGTAGCTTTAGCCGGGCCCATACAGCGATGTGGGGCAGTTTCCCGTGGGTCTCATGGTCTGGGGCAGCGGGATAGTGCTGTAAGACCCTGCAGAAGCAGCCTGTACCCTTATACTCTAACCCGATTAACACAAGCTGCTGAGTAATATGGGTCAGCTCTGCTTTTATTGCAAATAAACCAGAGTGCAGCAGTCAGTAGACCAGGAAAGGCCTCTAATGAAACGCGTTCACACCGTCTGATCTGCCACTGTAAAGTTCCCTTCAACCATTCCAACTTTGAACTGTTTTTACTATGTAGTAAAAAATAATGTATTTTCAAAATTTCCAATAAAATCATCTTTTCTGATCACCCTTCTAAGTGCGGTGGGCTCCACAGACGTACAAACCCCAGGTAAGAGCTGAACGTGTGTCAGTGCCCCCCCCCCCCATAGGGCTGGAGCTCCAGTGTCTCACACACACGTTATACAGGCACTTACAGGCGATACAGTGTTCAAATGCAGCAACCCATCAACCAATCAGTCGGTAAAGATTATAAAGAATTTTATTTTTCATTTAATATAAAACTACAGCAGCTTTATCAAAAAGAAACAGGAAAAAAAGAGGTTAAGATTTACAATTATACAACACAGGTAAACAGATAGAAGTTGAGACAGACAGGACAGAACAGGACAGGTAAAGGGGAGGCAGGCTTGTGATTGGCTGGCTCAGGCAGAGCCCACTTCCTGCAGGTCCTTGGCAGCGATGATTTTGGGGTTGATGCCCACGCTCTTGGTGGTGTTGTGCGTTTTGTAGATGCCGATGAGGCGGTCGGCGATCTCAAACATGTTGTTCCGCAGGGAGATGATGATGAACTGGGCATTCTTAGTCTGCTCCTGCAGGAGGGGAGCAATAAAGACGTCAGTCTCAGCTGGGAACCGCAGGTCAGTAAGGCACTGCACACACACACACACACACACACACACTGCAGAGACGCACTGCACTGACACACTGCAGCAGAGCAGACACACTCCACACACACTGCTGCACTGCAGACACACTCCACACACACTGCACTATGGAGTGAACACACACATGGAATTAAACACAAGCCTTAAGTACAGAGTATTTGCAAAATCTACAAATGACATTTTACCTCATAAAATAAATACAAAATAAAAGATAATTATTTCCATGCAGTGTGTGTAAAGCAGCAGGCCGCAGTGGGCTGTAGTCAGTGTAAAGCAGCAGGCCGCAGTGGGCTGCAGTCAGTGTAAAGCAGCAGGCCGCAGTGGGCTGTAGTCAGTGTAAAGCAGCAGGCCGCAGTGGGCTGTAGTCAGTGTAAAGCAGCAGGCCGCAGTGGGCTGTAGTCAGTGTAAAGCAGCAGGCCGCAGTGGGCTGCAGTCAGTGTAAAGCAGCAGGCCGCAGTGGGCTGTAGTCAGTGTAAAGCAGCAGGCCGCAGTGGGCAGTCAGTGTAAAGCAGCAGGCCGCAGTGGGCTGCAGTCAGTGTAAAGCAGCAGGCCGCAGTGGGCTGTAGTCAGTGTAAAGCAGCAGGCCGCAGTGGGCTGTAGTCAGTGTAAAGCAGCAGGCCGCAGTGGGCTGTAGTCAGTGTAAAGCAGCAGGCCGCAGTGGGCTGTAGTCAGTGTAAAGCAGCAGGCCGCAGTGGGCTGTAGTCAGTGTAAAGCAGCAGGCCGCAGTGGGCTGTAGTCAGTGTAAAGCAGCAGGCCGCAGTGGGCTGTAGTCAGTGTAAAGCAGCAGGCCGCAGTGGGCTGTAGTCAGTGTAAAGCAGCAGGCCGCAGTGGGCTGCAGTCAGTGTAAAGCAGCAGGCCGCAGTGGGCTGCAGTCAGTGTAAAGCAGCAGGCCGCAGTGGGCTGCAGTCAGTGTAAAGCAGCAGGCCGCAGTGGGCTGCAGTCAGTGTAAAGCAGCAGGCCGCAGTGGGCTGTAGTCAGTGTAAAGCAGCAGGCTGCAGTCAGTGTAAAGCAGCAGGCCGCAGTGGGCTGCAGTCAGTGTAAAGCAGCAGGCCGCAGTGGGCTGTAGTCAGTGTAAAGCAGCAGGCCGCAGTGGGCTGTAGTCAGTGTAAAGCAGCAGGCCGCAGTGGGCTGTAGTCAGTGTAAAGCAGCAGGCCGCAGTGGGCTGTAGTCAGTGTAAAGCAGCAGGCCGCAGTGGGCTGTAGTCCTGTGACCAGGCTGGTCCCTCGTGCTGTACTGCAGCGTCATGCAGGGGATTTCTGCACCAGCCTTAACACGCGGGCTCCTTTAACACGGCTCACTGGAGACGACCTTTGACCCTGGGACACCACAGGACCTGCTGCTGCTCACTCTAACAAACTGCCCCTGATTCAGACCCAGATAGCCAGGTGAGAGCAGTCAGCTAATCAGTCTGAGTAACGATGATGAGAATCAGCTGCACCTGCCTCTGGCTCCAGGGCACTGCTGGAAGATTCACTAAATGCCTGCTACTCTGGAAAGGGTCTGTGACAGTTCTCTAAAAAGCGCTGTACAAATAAAATAGAATTGAAAAATACACGCACGATTTTAAAAGCAGCTAGACTAGACGAAAAGTATGACTGCCAGGAGAAAAAGGTGATTGTAAAGTGCGTTGGGAGCCGTGTGAAGGGGAACGTTTGGACAGTGAGCGAGGCTCCCGCCCTGCTTTGGGAGGACGGCGTTTACTCACGTAGATGTAGAACGCCACGATGGACACGTTCTTGAAGTCGAGCGCGGCGTCGATCTCGTCCATGAAGTAGAGCGGCGTGGGTTTGAAGTGGTGCAGAGCGAAGACCAGCGCCAGGGAGCTGAGCGTCTTCTCCCCGCCCGACAGGTTAAAGATCTTCTTCCAGCTCTTCTTCGGAGGCCGAACGCTGCAGAGAGAGAGACGGCACCGGCGTAGTCCTGGTGAGTGTGTGTGCGGCTGACGCCGTTGCCAGTAAACACATAGAACTGCAGTTGCATTTTAAAGGAAAGAATATTTAAAAGGTGTTTTTGGAGACAGCCGACAGCCCTGAACAGGTCACTCACAGAAGGCGCCATTTTAAATTAAACAAACCACTAAAACTGGGAACAAAACAAAATGGCAGCTGCGTGCTTAACTGGCTGTTGTGTGCCAAACACACATTTTCTTTCATCTGAACTTGCGTTGTCAGATCAGATGATAAAGGGACTTTTGGCAGAACTGTGCTTTAGACTGAGGCAGTGTCAGTGCTCTGTGCCGTATTCAGACTGAGGCAGTGTCAGTGCTCTGTGCCGTATTCAGACTGAGGCTGTGTCAGTGCTCTGTGCCGTATTCAGACTGAGGCAGTGTCAGTGCTCTGTGCCGTATTCAGACTGAGGCAGTGTCAGTGCTCTGTGTCAGTGCTCTGTGCCGTATTCAGACTGAGGCTGTGTCAGTGCTCTGTGCCGTATTCAGACTGAGGCAGTGTCAGTGCTCTGTGCCCGTATTCAGGCTGAGGCAGTGTCAGTGCTCTGTGTCAGTGCTCTGTGCCGTATTCAGACTGAGGCAGTGTCAGTGCTCTGTGCCGTATTCAGACTGAGGCAGTGTCAGTGCTCTGTGCTGTATTCAGACTGAGGCAGTGTCAGTGCTCTGTGCCTGTATTCAGACTGAGGCAGTGTCAGTGCTCTGTGCCTGTATTCAGACTGAGGCAGTGTCAGTGCTCTGTGCCGTATTCAGACTGAGGCAGTGTCAGTGCTCTGTGCCTGTATTCATACTGAGGCAGTGTCAGTGCTCTGTGCCCATATTCAGACTGAGGCAGTGTCAGTGCTCTGTGCCCATATTCAGACTGAGGCAGTGTCAGTGCTCTGTGCCATATTCAGACTGAGGCAGTGTCAGTGCTCTGTCAGTGCTCTCTGCCGTATTCAGACTGAGGCACTGTCAGTGCTCTGTGCCGTATTCAGACTGAGGCAGTGTCAGTGCTCTGTGTCAGTGCTCTGTGCCATATTCAGACTGAGGCAGTGTCAGTGCTCTGTGCCGTATTCAGACTGAGGCAGTGTCAGTGCTCTGTGCCCGTCCCGCACAGGGGGCTCAAGCCCTCCCCAGACTCCCCCAGGCAGGGTTTACCTGAACATGATGCCCTCAGAGAAGGGGTCCAGACTGTCCACCAGCTCCAGCTCAGCATCGCCCCCCAGGGTCAGCATCTGGTAGTTCTCCTTCAGCTTGTTGGTGATCATGTTGAAGCCGGCCATGAACTCGTTCAGGCGCTGCTTGCGCAGGTCCTCACATCCCCGCTTAAAACTGTCCCTCTGCGTGGTGATGTCATCCAGCTCCGCCACGCGCTGCAGGTAGAGCTCTTCCTGCACAGGTACAGGCACACCCACTGTTCAGCTCACTAGTCACAGCTACTTTACAGTATACTACAGTCACATCTACTTTACAGTTCACTGCAGTCACACCCACTCTCCAGCTCACTAGTCACAGCTACTTTACAGTACACTACAGTCACATCTACTTTACAGTTCACTGCAGTCACACCCACTCTCCAGCTCACTAGTCACAGCTACTTTACAGTACACTACAGTCACATCTACTTTACAGTTCACTGCAGTCACACCCACTCTCCAGCTCACTAGTCACAGCTACTTTACAGTATACTACAGTCACATCTACTTTACAGTTCACTGCAGTCACACCCACTCTCCAGCTCACTAGTCACAGCTACTTTACAGTATACTACAGTCACATCTACTTTACAGTTCACTGCAGTCACACCCACTCTCCAGCTCACTAGTCACAGCTACTTTACAGTATACTACAGTCACATCTACTTTACAGTTCACTGCAGTCACACCCACTCTCCAGCTCACTAGTCACAGCTACTTTACAGTATACTACAGTCACATCTACTTTACAGATCACTGCAGTCACACCGACTCTCCAGTTCACTAGTCACAGCTACTTTACAGTATACTAGAGTCACATGCACTCTCCAGTTCACTAGTCACATGCACTCTCCAGTTCACTAGTCACATGCACTCCCCAGTTCCCTGCAGTCACATGCACTCTCCAGTTCACTAGTCACATGCACTCTCCAGTTCCCTGCAGTCACATGCACTCTCCAGTTCACTAGTCACATACACTCTCCAGTTCCCTGCAGTCACAGGCACTCTCCAGTCTGGTGTCAGGTGAGAGGCGGGCGGTACCTTCTTCCTGTACTCCGCGATGGCGCCCAGGTTGGGCTTCATCTGTTCGCAGCGCGCCTCCAGCAGGGCGATCTTCTTCTTGATGATGTCGGCGTCGGGGCCGGCCTCCAGGTCCTCGGGGGTCAGCTGGGGCAGCTCCACAGCGAGCTGCCCATCGATGGCGTGCAGAGAGATCCTGGAGGCCTGAGGGGGAACACACACGTCTCATTGTCTTCATCTTTTCTAACTTTGCTATTTTTGTAAGTTAAAAACTGACCCAAAGCTCTCGGACAATCAGGACAAAATGGCAACACTGCAGGAGTCAAGTGCCCATTTCCACCACTGGAGGTCATCATTCTCAACAGTTTAAACAATCACCAGTGTGAGGAGCCATGGAAACGCACTCATTTCTTGCTAATTATTTTGTAACGGACACCAGTGGCAGCGTGGGACGGGTGCACACCTCTTTCTGCCAGTGCCGGATCTTGTTCTGGTTCTCTGTGATGGCAGCCTCGATCTGCTCCACCTTCAGGCGCACCCCGAGGGACTCCTTCTGCAGGGCGTGCTCCTTCTCCTGGATGGCCTTGATCTCCTGTGACACGCCACGGTGCTCTTCCTGCACCTCAGGCAGGGCGTCCTATTGGACGAGAGGATCCCAGGACCAATCAGATCTTTCCCTGGGACCGAGACTTCACTTCCTGAAGCGGCGCAGTCCAGAGATGCGCTTGATCGCCTCGGTCACAACATTCCAATCATGTCAGCGAGGCTGACGTCAATTCCATTTACATTCAGGGAATTAACCGCTTCAGGAAAAACTGCCCATAATGCTCCAAGAGGACCTTTCATGTAATGAAGTACACTGCACTGACTCCGACCCTGAATCTAACAACTGAATCTGTATTTCGGACCACGTGACCACCAGCACACTGACCTCAGAATTTTATCCCTTTGAAGAGAATGTTTTTTGGAATGCTTTTTCAACATTTTAAGTCAGTGTTCTAGAACTCTAGAATTCCTCTAGAATACTTTCAGTTGCCAGTAGTAACTGTCACATTGGCATCAGAATGTTCAGGTGAGAGCATTCTGATCACATGATCTTACAGGGTAAAGGGTTAATAGGGCTGAAGGAGCTGCCACCCTCTAGACCCTGGTCAGGGTCCATATTACACTACAAGTGCACAGTGATATCAGACTACATTTCCCAGCATGCTGTGGGCCAGTGACCCCGCTGACCTCTGCCTGCTGACACTCGGTCATGACGGCAGCGGCCTGCTCCTCCAGCTTCTTCAGCTGCTCGGTCATGTCCTCCATGGCCTTCTCGCCCTCCTGGATCTCCGCCTCCAGACGCGACACCGCCTCCTCCGACTTCTTCAGGTTCCTGGGGGGGGGGGGGGGGACAGAGACCCTCAGCCAGACTGCACCTGTTCTCTGTGTCCATACAACACCACCCACCTGCATATCCATACACCACCACCACCCACCTGCATATCCACACACCACCACCCACCTGCTAACCTGCAGGAGAGCTACTGCTATATGGAGTAAAGCATAGCTGCTACCGTCATCCTGAACGTAGCATTCAGTGTGATTTGTAGCCTAAAGGCTAGGCCTGTAGCATTAGCACCATGTTGCCAAATGCTAGGAGAAATTGAGTGAGACAAATGCAGATTCTTGTCAGCTGTTGTAATGAAATGTTTGATGACCCTGGTATTTGTTCCTATTGGGGCAACTGCCCGCTGATTCTGTTTCTTTTGAAATTTGTCTCTCTCTCACGCGCTTGTTCCTGTCGCGGTTGTGCTTTGTCATTTTGCACATGAGATATTAATTTAGCAAATTAATTAATACACTTAAAAACTGTTCCTAAAAAGAGCATCTGGTAGATATCAATGTAATACAAACAATTATTCCAACGTGAACCACCCAATCAAGGGCTCATGGCCCTGCATTATGAGCATGCACCACCCCACAGAAGCAGAATATGAATATACAATAAATACAGCTCATACCATCACTCAGCTTACTGTACACTGAATAACTAATTCAGTTATGTTTGTACTGTAGCCCCTCTGTACACACAGACACACACACACACTCTCTCTCTCACACACACGGGCTGTAAAGCTGTTTCAGCGCAGAGAAAGCCTTCTCCACCCTGACCCTGTGTCAATCAGAAAGCCGTGCTCCAAAATGAAATGAGTGAAAAGTGCTTTCGTTGCACAGCTGCATTTGCAGTCACATTCAGAGGCCAGGGCCTTGCCTTGGTTTAAGTGTTTTAGTGTGGCGGCTGATGTCACCATTTCCGTTTTTAAATAAAATGAAACCCAGAAGTGCAGCAGAAAGCCTGGTGCTCAGACCAGCCTGGTCACCGTGCTGTGCTGTGAGACCCAACGCAGCGCAGCGTCTCTGCAGTGTGGAGACGCACACGGAGGCCAGCACTGTGCCCGTAAACAGCACGCTGTGCTGTGAGACCCAACGCAGCGCAGCGTCTCTGCAGTGTGGAGACGCACACGGAGGCCAGCACTGTGCCCGTAAACAGCACGCTGTGCTGTGAGACCCAACGCAGCGCAGCGTCTCTGCAGTGTGCAGACGCACACGGAGGCCAGCACTGTGCCCGTAAACAGCACGCTGTGCTGTGAGACCCAACGCAGCGCAGCGTCTCTGCAGGTGCAGACGCACACGGAGGCCAGCACTGTGCCTGTAAACAGCACGCTGTGCTGTGAGACCCAACGCAGCGCAGCGTCTCTGCAGTGTGGACGCATACGGAGGCCAGCACTGTGCCCGTAAACAGCACGCTGTGCTGTGAGACCCAACGCAGCGCAGCGTCTCTGCAGTGTGCAGACGCACACGGAGGCCAGCACTGTGCCCGTAAACAGCACACGGCTGAGTACAGAGCTCTGGGGTTTCGTTCTGTGCGGTTTATCTGGGGACAGTTATGTAGAGTGACCCTACAGAAAGCTGAGTGCGCTCTCTATGCGTGGGGCTTGTGTGCTGCAGGTCTGGTGTGCTGCAGGTGTGTTGGGCTGGTGTGCGGTGCGGGTGTGTTGGGCTGGTGTGCGGTGCGGGTGTGTTGGGCTGGTGTGCTGCGCGGGTGTGTTGGGCTGGTGTGGTGCAGGTGTGTTGGGCTGGTGTGCTGCAGGTGTGTTGGGCTGGTGCGGTGCAGGTGCGTTGGGCTGGTGTGCTGCAGGTGTGTTGGGCTGGTGTGCTGCAGGTGTGTTGGGCTGGTGCGGTGCAGGTGTGTTGGGCTGGTGTGGTGCAGGTGTGTTGGGCTGGTGTGGTGCAGGTGTGTTGGGCTGGTGTGCTGCAGGTGTGTTGGGCTGGTGTGCGGTGCAGGTGTGTTGGGCTGGTGTGCGGTGCAGGTGTGTTGGGCTGGTGTGCTGCAGGTGTGCTGCAGGTGTGTTGGGCTGGTGCGGTGCAGGTGCGTTGGGCTGGTGTGCTGCAGGTGTGTTGGGCTGGTGCGGTGCAGGTGTGTTGGGCTGGTGTGCTGCAGGTGTGCGGTGCAGGTGTGTTGGGCTGGTGTGCGGTGCAGGTGTGTTGGGCTGGTGTGCTGCAGGTGTGCTGCAGGTGTGTTGGGCTGGTGCGGTGCAGGTGCGGGCATGGGGCGTGGCTTCTCACCTGTCCGCTGTCTTTATGGCCACCTGGGCCTTGGTGATGGCGGACGAGCAGGCGTCCAGCTCCTGGCTGATCCTGTCCAGCTGGTCCTGCTGGGCCTTCAGCTTGTGGCTGTTGATCTCCACGATGAGATATGCAGCCTCTTCACCTCCGCCTCCACCTTCCCCGCCTGGCTCGCCGCCACCTCGAAATCTGAGGGGACGGCAAGAGCGCCCCTTACAGCAGGGTCCCACAGCCCCCCCAACACTCCCCCTTAAAGCAGGGTCCCACAGCCCCCCCAACACTCCTCCTTAAAGCAGGGTCCCACAGCCCCCCCAACACTCCCCTTAAAGCAGGGTCCCACAGCCCCCCCAACACTCCCCTTAAAGCAGGGTCCCACAGCCCCCCCAACACTCCCCCTTAAAGCAGGGTCCCACAGCCCCCCAACACTCCCCTTAAAGCAGGGTCCCACAGCCCCCCAACACTCCCCCTTAAAGCAGGGTCCCACAGCCCCCCCAACACTCCCCCTTACAGCAGGGTCCCACAGCCCCCCCAACACTCCCCTTAAAGCAGGGGTCCCACAGCCCCCCCAACACTCCCCCTTACAGCAGGGTCCCACAGCCCCCCCAACACTCCCCCTTAAAGCAGCGTCCCACAGCCCCGTCATTTGATTAATGAATCAACGTTTAAAACCAAAACCAAAAAACTTGTGATTTCTTTTGCTTTTTCCAGTTTTCCGTGACTTTCAACAACTTTGCTGAAACTTCAGCCAATATTTTCGGGGGCCCCCCTAAATAATATCAGTAACAATGAAAAAATACATATAAACATATTTTTAAAAGGGCGTGCCCTTGACCTGAATTGCTTAACCAGAATGTCTTTAGTAAATATCCGGCTGTATAATGGATGCAGAGTAAAAAGTTGTGAAAGTCACTCTGGATAAGAGACTAGTAAACGGCTGTAATGGGGGGTAATGTACGCTAATAGCAGCCTCGCCAGCTTTGACTGGAACTGGAGCGTTTATGCTCAGCTGATTTATGAGGTTATAAAGAAGACCCATTACCTGCTGTACCTGGGCCAATCAGCAGCCTCTGTGTGTGTGAGGAGTGTGCGGGCAGGGCACCCACCTTTCCGGAAGGCTTCCAGGCTCTTCTCCATCTGCTTCTGCCGGCTCTTATCGGGAGCGGCCGCCACCACGCCGGCCTCCAGCTCCTTCATCTGGGCCTTCAGGTGCAGCTCCTGCTCCGACAGGCTCTGTGGAGCACACAGCACCATGCACTACAGCACTGCGCTCGCACAGAGAGTGTGTGAGAGTGTGTGTGTGTGTGTACCTGCATGCTGGCGGTGTGTGTGTGTGTGTGTGTACCTGCATGCTGGCGGAGTGTGTGTGTGTACCTGCATGCTAGCGGTGTGTGTGTGTGTGTGTGTGTGTGTGTGTGTACCTGCATGCTGGCGGTGTGTGTGTGTGTGTGTGTGTGTAGCGGTGTGTGTGTGTGTGTGTGTACCTGCATGCTGGCGGTGTGTGTGTGTGTGTGTGTGTGTGTGTACCTGCATGCTGGCGGTGTGTGTGTGTGTACCTGCATGCTGGCGGTGTGTGTGTGTGTGTGTGTGTGTGTGTGTGTGTGTACCTGCATGCTGGCGGTGTATGTGTGTGTGTGTACCTGCATGCTGGCGGTGTGTGTGTGTGTGTGTGTGTACCTGCATGCTGGCGGTGTGTGTGTGTGTGTGTGTGTGTGTGTGTGTGTGTGTGTACCTGCATGCTGGCGGTGTGTGTGTGTGTGTGTGTACCTGCATGCTGGCGGTGTGTGTGTGTGTGTGTGTGTGTGTACCTGCATGCTGGCGGTGTGTGTGTGTGTGTGTGTGTGTACCTGCATGCTGGCGGTGTGTGTGTGTGT
>CM045894.1:43013070-43043070 GCA_025169545.1 Anguilla japonica
AGTAGTAATAATAATAGTAATAATAATAATATCACTTCAGTTCTGCAGATGCACAGCTACATTCCTTCATGGCTGTGCAAACACCATGCTGACCCCGTTAAGCAGGAGACTGAAGTTAACTCTGTAATCTTTTAAAGCTCCGTATGAAGGTCCTGACCTGGGCAGGTCTGTGCTTTTGGAGACTCCTCTCTGCAGTGGTGAAGCATACCCTGCACTGGGCTTTAAAAATGCACTCACACACACGCATGTCCGCACACACTCACTCACAGACACACTCTCCTGAAAGCTGTGCACGGGGGGAACCCCTCCTCACCTTGTCCAGGCCGATGAAGGTGGCCACCCCGATGTTCTGCGTCTTGAGGAAGTTGACGCACTTCTGAGCCGTGTCGATGGTGTCCACCAGGATGTTATCCAGCGAGCCGCAGCTCGAGGAGATGGCCACGTCATACTTCTCATCAATGGCGCCCAGGTCTCCCTGTTAGAGAGGAGATTTAGCCAATCAGCACAGCCGTCCTGCTCGCTCACTCCCTTGCTCGCTCAGCCTGCTCGTATGACACACAGCGTATGTGCACAGCCGGAGGGGGGCAGGATGAGGAGGAATGTGGTAGGGTTTGGAAAAGGGGCAGGGTTAGGGTGAGGATGTAGACACTAGAAATGTGGTTAGAGAATAGGGTGGGGTCTGATGTATACAGCAGGGAGTGGGGTCAGAGTGGGGTAAGGGGGAGGGCAGGGTTAGGGTGAGGATGCAGACACTGAAGGGGGGGGTGAGGGAAAGGGGGAACGGGCGGAGCTTGGGTGAAGCAGCAGGGTTGGGGTGAGTGGTGAAGAAGTGGGGCTGGGGGGAAGGGGCAAGTTAGGATGAAGGGGGAAAAGGCGTGGGTTAGGGTGAAGAGGCGGAGCTCGAGTGAGGGGGTGTGGTTAGGGGTGCAGGAGCGGGGTTAGGAAGACAAGCTCACCAGCCGGCCCAGGATGCCGGGGATTTTTCCGCTCCTCTTCTGCTGCATCAGAGCATCCAGGACCTTCCCCCGGCTGCGGTTGGAGGACAGAGAGCTCTTGGCCTCCTCCACCTTCTGCCGCATGTCCTTCACCACGCCCTGGGCCTTCACATCCACCTGCGCCAGCTTCTCCAGCTCCTGCTCATCCTGCACGGGACCACGTCACTGTGTTACACTTAATCACATCTAAGCAACACTACCGCAATTTAACCCATCACATCTAAACCATGCCACTGCAATTTAACACATCCAATCTAAACAATCACATCTAAACAATGCCATTGCAATTTAACCCATCACATCTAAACAATCACATCTAAACAATGCCATTGCAATTTAACACATCACATCTAAACAACCACATCAAATCAACGCCACTGCTATTTAACCCATTACACTTAAACAATCACACTTAAACAACGACACGACAGTGTTTCACATTATGGAAACATAAACGTGAGCGCGCACACACACTCAGAAGGCTAACAGGCGCTCTTATCCCAGAGATGTTTCCGTGACGCTGTTGAAGCATGATTGTTAAAGTATTAATGTAGCTGTAAACCCTGTAATGCACAAACCCCCAGCACACTGGACTGCAGCCAGACCCCTTCCTCCCCCTTAAGCCGCTGACATCATCATCACAAAGGCTTGTGCGATTCCAGACCCTTCTCTGCCCCGCCTGTCCAGACTGCCACTGTAATGGTGATCACCGGCCCCGCAAGGCCCCAACGCAACCCTAACACAAGGCCCCAACGCAACCCTAACGCAAGGCCCCAACGCAACCCTAACACAAGGCCCCAACGCAACCCTAACACAGGGCCCCAACGCAACCCTAACGCAAGGCCCCAACGCAACCCTAACACAAGACCCCAACGCAACCCTAACACAAGGCCCCAACGCAACCCTAACACAGGGCCCCAACGCAACCCTAACACAAGACCCCAACGCAACCCTAACACAAGGCCCCAACGCAACCCTAACACAAGACCCCAACGCAAGGCCCCAGCGCAACCCTAACACAAGGCCCCAACGCAACCCTAACACAAGACCCCAACGCAACCCTAACACAAGACCCCAACGCAACCCTAACGCAAGGCCCCAACGCAACCCTAACACAAGGCCCCAACGCAACCCTAACACTAACCCTAACACAAGGCCCCAACGCAACCCTAACACAAGGCCCCAACGCAACCCTAACACTAACCCTAACACAAGGCCCCAACGCAACCCTAACACTAACCCTAACACAAGGCCCCAACGCAACCCTAACACTAACCCTAACACAAGGCCCCAACGCAACCCTAACACCAGGCCCCAACGCAACCCTAACACAAGGCCCCAACGCAACCCTAACACTAACCCTAACACAAGGCCCCAACGCAACCCTAACACCAGGCCCCAACGCAACCCTAACACAAGGCCCCAGCGCAACCCTAACACAAGACCCCAACGCAACCCTAACACAAGGCCCCAACGCAACCCTAACACAAGGCCCCAACGCAACCCTAACACTAACCCTAACACAAGGCCCCAACGCAACCCTAACACAAGGCCCCAACGCAACCCTAACACAAGACCCCAACGCAACCCTAACACAAGGCCCCAACGCAACCCTAACGCAAGACCCCAACGCAACCCTAACACAAGGCCCCAACGCAACCCTAACGCAAGGCCCCAACGCAACCCTAACGCAAGGCCCCAACGCAACCCTAACACAAGACCCCAACGCAACCCTAACACAAGGCTCCAATACAACGGTGTAACACAACATTACCTTACTCAGCTCCTGCTCGCGCTCGGGGATGCTGTACCTTACTCAGCTCCTGCTCGGGGATGCTGTACCTTACTCAGCTCCTGCTCGGGGATGCTGTACCTTACTCAGCTCCTGCTCGGGGATGCTGTACCTTACTCAGCTCCTGCTCGGGGATGCTGTACCCTACTCAGCTCTTGCTCGGGGATGCTGTACCTTACTCAGCTCCTGCTCGGGGATGCTGTACCTTACTCAGCTCCTGCTCGGGGATGCTGTACCTTACTCAGCTCCTGCTCGGGGATGCTATACCTTACTCAGCTCCTGCTCGGGGGATGCTGTACCTTACTCAGCTCCTGCTCGAGGATGCTGTACCTTACTCAGCTCCTGCTCGCGCTCGGGGATGCTGTACCTTACTCAGCTCCTGCTCGGGGATGCTGTACCCTACTCAGCTCCTGCTCGGGGATGCTATACCTTACTCAGCTCCTGCTCGGGGATGCTGTACCTTACTCAGCTCCTGCTCGGGGATGCTGTACCTTACTCAGCTCCTGCTCGCGCTCGGGGATGCTGTACCTTACTCAGCTCCTGCTCGGGGATGCTGTACCCTACTCAGCTCCTGCTCGGGGATGCTATACCTTACTCAGCTCCTGCTCGGGGATGCTGTACCTTACTCAGCTCCTGCTCGGGGATGCTGTACCTTACTCAGCTCCTGCTCGGGGATGCTGTACCTTACTCAGCTCCTGCTCGCGCTCGGGGATGCTGTACCCTACTCAGCTCCTGCTCGCGCTCGGGGATGCTATACCTTACTCAGCTCCTGCTCGGGGATGCTGTACCTTACTCAGCTCCTGCTCGGGGATGCTGTACCTTACTCAGCTCCTGCTCGCGCTCGGGGATGCTGTACCTTACTCAGCTCCTGCTCGGGGATGCTGTACCTTACTCAGCTCCTGCTCGCGCTCGGGGATGCTGTACCTTACTCAGCTCCTGCTCGGGGATGCTGTACCTTACTCAGCTCCTGCTCGGGGATGCTGTACCTTACTCAGCTCCTGCTCGGGGATGCTGTACCTTACTCAGCTCCTGCTCGCGCTCGGGGATGCTGTACCTTACTCAGCTCCTGCTCGCGCTCGGGGATGCTGTACCCTACTCAGCTCCTGCTCGGGGATGCTGTACCTTACTCAGGTCCTGCTCGCGCTCGGGGGTGCTGGTCTGCAGCTCTTTGATGGCGGCCTTCCTCTCGCGCAGTGTGGCGGTGGTGCTCTGCAGCGTCTCCTTGGCCTTGTTCAGCTGCGTCAGCGCCATGTTGTGGCGGCTCAGGTAGATATCCAGCTCCGACTGCGCCACGTCCATCTGGGAGCGCGTCTCATTCACCCCCTTACTCAACTCCAACAGCTCCTTCTCTTTCGCCTGGGGGGGGGGGGGGGGGGGTAGACAGGGTGGGGGGGGGGGGGTGACACGGTTATTAATGGTTTGTACACTAGTGCAGACTGACCCGTCTGTCTCGCTGCACAAACTGACCTCTTTGTCCTGCTGCAGACCGCAGGTTTCCTCCTTCAGGCTCTCCATCACTTTCTTCAGCTTCTCCTCCTCCACCACCTTCTGCTTCTCCAGGCTCTCTCTCTTGGCTGTTGCCTCGGTGATGATCTTCTCACTGCTGGCTGGGATGTTCCTCACCTCCTCCAGCTGGGGGCGGTAGCGAGACACCAGGGCAAAGGCAGGCTTAGTTTAAATAACTGCAACACTATGTCTAAGAACATGTCTGGCAAAACATAAGCTCTCAAACCTGATACTTGCTGGTGATTCTAAAACAGATTATGACAAAAATATACAGCTAAACCACAGCACAATTTACATTAGTGTGATTATGTCTGAATCTCAGTACTTTATTAGCGTGTGATTAGGCCTGAATCTCAGTACTTTATTAGCGTGTGATTAGGTCTGAATCTCAGTACTTTATTAGCGTGTGATTAGGCCTGAATCTCAGTACTTTATTAGCGTGTGATTAGGCCTGAATCTCAGTACTTTATTAGCGTGTGATTAGGTCTGAATCTCAGTACTTTATTAGCGTGTGATTATGTCTGAATCTCAGTACTTTATTAGCGTGTGATTAGGCCTGAATCTCAGTACTTTATTAGCGTGTGATTATGTCTGAATCTCAGTACTTTATTAGCGTGTGATTAGGTCTGAATCTCAGTACTTTATTAGCGTGTGATTAGGCCTGAATCTCAGTACTTTATTAGCGTGTGATTAGGCCTGAATCTCAGTACTTTATTAGCGTGTGATTAGGCCTGAATCTCAGTACTTTATTAGCGTGTGATTAGGCCTGAATCTCAGTACTTTATTAGCGTGTGATTAGGCCTGAATCTCAGTACTTTATTAGCGTGTGATTAGGCCTGAATCTCAGTACTTTATTAGCGTGTGATTAGGTCTGAATCTCAGTACTTTATTAGTGTGTGATTAGGCCTGAATCTCAGTACTTTATTAGCGTGTGATTATGTCTGAATCTCAGTACTTTATTAGCGTGTGATTAGGTCTGAATCTCAGTACTTTATTAGCGTGTGATTAGGTCTGAATCTCTCAGTACTTTATTAGCGTGTGATTAGGTCTGAATCTCAGTACTTTATTAGTGTGTGATTAGGCCTGAGTCTCAGTACTTTATTAGTGTGTGATTAGGTCTGAATCTCAGTACTTTATTAGCGTGTGATTAGGTCTGAATCTCAGTACTTTATTAGCGTGTGGTTATGCCTGAATCTCAGTACTTTATTAGTGTGATTAGGCCTGAATCTCAGTACTTTATTAGCGTGTGATTAGGCCTGAATCTCAGTACTTTATTAGCGTGTGATTAGGCCTGAATCTCAGTACTTTATTAGCGTGTGATTAGGTCTGAATCTCAGTACTTTATTAGCGTGTGATTATGCCTGAATCTCAGTACTTTATTAGCGTGTGATTAGGCCTGAATCTCAGTACTTTATTAGTGTGTGATTATGTCTGAATCTCTCAGTACTTTATTAGCGTGTGATTATGTCTGAATCTCAGTACTTTATTAGCGTGTGATTAGGTCTGAATCTCAGTACTTTATTAGCGTGTGATTAGGCCTGAATCTCAGTACTTTATTAGCGTGTGATTAGGCCTGAATCTCAGTACTTTATTAGCGTGTGATTATGCCTGAATCTCAGTACTTTATTAGTGTGTGATTAGGCCTGAATCTCAGTACTTTATTAGCGTGTGATTAGGCCTGAATCTCAGTACTTTATTAGCGTGTGATTATGCCTGAATCTCAGTACTTTATTAGCGTGTGATTAGGCCTGAATCTCAGTACTTTATTAGCGTGTGATTAGGTCTGAATCTCAGTACTTTATTAGCGTGTGATTAGGTCTGAATCTCTCAGTACTTTATTAGCGTGTGATTAGGTCTGAATCTCAGTACTTTATTAGCGTGTGATTAGGCCTGAATCTCAGTACTTTATTAGTGTGTGATTAGGTCTGAATCTCAGTACTTTATTAGTGTGTGATTAGGCCTGAATCTCAGTACTTTATTAGCGTGTGATTATGTCTGAATCTCAGTACTTTATTAGCGTGTGATTAGGCCTGAATCTCAGTACTTTATTAGCGTGTGATTATGCCTGAATCTCAGTACTTTATTAGCGTGTGATTAGGTCTGAATCTCTCAGTACTTTATTAGCGTGTGATTAGGCCTGAATCTCAGTACTTTATTAGCGTGTGATTAGGCCTGAATCTCAGTACTTTATTAGTGTGTGATTAGGTCTGAATCTCAGTACTTTATTAGTGTGTGATTAGGCCTGAATCTCAGTACTTTATTAGCGTGTGATTATGTCTGAATCTCAGTACTTTATTAGCGTGTGATTAGGCCTGAATCTCAGTACTTTATTAGCGTGTGATTAGGTCTGAATCTCTCAGTACTTTATTAGCGTGTGATTATGTCTGAATCTCAGTACTTTATTAGCGTGTGATTAGGCCTGAATCTCAGTACTTTATTAGCGTGTGATTAGGCCTGAATCTCAGTACTTTATTAGCGTGTGATTATGTCTGAATCTCAGTACTTTATTAGCGTGTGATTAGGTCTGAATCTCAGTACTTTATTAGTGTGTGATTAGGCCTGAATCTCAGTACTTTATTAGCGTGTGATTATGTCTGAATCTCAGTACTTTATTAGCGTGTGATTATGCCTGAATCTCAGTACTTTATTAGCGTGTGATTAGGTCTGAATCTCAGTACTTTATTAGCGTGTGATTAGGTCTGAATCTCAGTACTTTATTAGTGTGTGATTAGGCCTGAATCTCAGTACTTTATTAGCGTGTGATTATGCCTGAATCTCAGTACTTTATTAGCGTGTGATTAGTCTGAATCTCAGTACTTTATTAGCGTGTGGTTAGCCTGAATCTCAGTACTTTATTAGCGTGTGATTAGGCCTGAATCTCAGTACTTTATTAGCGTGTGATTAGGCCTGAATCTCAGTACTTTATTAGCGTGTGATTAGGCCTGAATCTCAGTACTTTATTAGCGTGTGATTAGGTCTGAATCTCAGTACTTTATTAGCGTGTGATTAGGTCTGAATCTCAGTACTTTATTAGCGTGTGATTATGTCTGAATCTCAGTACTTTATTAGCGTGTGATTATGTCTGAATCTCAGTACTTTATTAGCGTGTGATTAGGCCTGAATCTCAGTACTTTATTAGCGTGTGATTAGGTCTGAATCTCAGTACTTTATTAGTGTGTGATTAGGTCTGAATCTCAGTACTTTATTAGCGTGTGGTTATGCCTGAATCTCAGTACTTTATTAGTGTGTGATTAGGTCTGAATCTCAGTACTTTATTAGTGTGTGATTAGGTCTGAATCTCAGTACTTTATTAGCGTGTGATTATGTCTGAATCTCAGTACTTTATTAGCGTGTGATTAGGTCTGAATCTCAGTACTTTAGTATCGTGTGATTATGTCTGAATCCAAACTGCATGGCATCAGAATGTATCTTGTGAATATCAACATTAAACAACTAAAATGGTTTTGCTGTAGGTTGCTCGCACAGTTCTGATTTGTCTAAAATGCAGATTTTGATTATTTTGTTCCTCTGTGTCTATCTTCAATCAATCAGTCAATTAAAAGAGTTCTACTGGTTTTTAAACCCTCAGTCTACAATAGTCACAGGCACTGTGAACTTACACAATGTGTGTGTGTGAGTGAGCGTGCGTGCGTGAGTGTGTGTCTGTCTGGAATAAGATTTACTCTATTTGCACAGCATTCATTTTGAGGTATCTAGACATAACACTATGAAACTTTATTTAGGCTGCCCGTAAAACATAATTTGTAAAAGGTCTTGAGTTGCCTGCGCGCTGAGTTTCTGTGCGTCTGCTTAAGCTTTTAAGCCACTTCATTTAGCGCCGGGGAGGAAATTGTATTGGGGCAACGCGTATGGCGTTTGGCACCTGCACAACACAAACATCCCTGAGCTCAGTGTGAGGCAGGCCCTGCACACGCTGAAAAACACGGCCATCTGAAACAGAAGAGCGCCCCCTACTGTAACTCACTCTGATAGTGCGTATCTGCTATACCAGAGTCTCCATACTGACCCAGAGGACAGGCCTGCTATACCAGAGTCTCCATACTGACCCAGAGGACAGGCCTGCTATACCAGAGTCTCCATACTGACCCAGAGGACAGGCCTGTATCTGCTATACCAGAGTCTCCATACTGACCCAGAGGACAGGCCTGTATCTGCTATACCAGAGTCTCCATACTGACCCAGAGGACAGGCCTGTATCTGCTATACCAGAGTCTCCATACTGACCCAGATGGCAGGCCTGTATCTGCTATACCAGAGTCTCCATACTGACCCAGATGGCAGGCCTGTATCTGCTATACCAGAGTCTCCATACTGACCCAGAGGGCAGGCCTGTATCTGCTATACCAGTCTCTATGCTGACCCAGAGGACAGGCCTGTATCTGCTATACCAGTCTCTATGCTGACCCAGAGAACAGTACTGCCTAAGCTCTGGGCTCTAAACAGGGCTGACTGGGCTCAGGCTGCAGACGCACCTTCTCCTTGTCTTTCTGAAGCTGCTTCTGAAGCTTCTTGGTCTTGGTCTTGGTGTGCTTCAGCTTCTCACGCACCTCCACGTCCTGCAGGTCCAGCTGGGTGAACTTCTCCTTCTGGTCTTCAATGAACTTAGTCAGCTTCCCCAGTTTCCTGTGCGTAAGAGCATTAATACAGCGAACCGTAGCCGTGTGCAGAAAACCAAAGCAACCTGAAGCAGTCATAAACCACTTAAAATGGCCCCATAAACATTGGGCCCAAGAAGAGAGGTTGGCTCTACGTACATGTGATGGGCAACGTACTGATTATGTAGTATCTGAAACATACGGACAAATTTCCCACTGTCTATATACAGGCCAATGTAGAGTTCGCAGGAGGGGTGGGCGATATTTCATAGCGACACTGGCACAACTTCATCCTTGAAACACATTCTCAACCTAAATTTAAGCAGACGGAATAGCCAAGCCGGGATGGGCATGATTGCTAACCAGCTAAAATGCTACTGAGAGCTGGTTGCCTTGAAAAGCCCTGAGCAGCAGTAATATTTCCACCAATAGTGACTGGTGATCTTGTGATTATACAGATGCAGAACTGCAGTAAAAGCCGCACAGTATTAGCCCCAAAATATCCTGTCGCCCACGCATGCTAGCCGTTAGGCATGTCATCAGCAGGGCCTAAGGCGGTGATAACTCTCCTGAAATACTCCAGGGTTAGGATGCTTTAATGGTGTCAGTGCATAACAGAAATGAGCTGCGATAACTAAACAGAATTAATTCATATTAGCATGTATACACCCCCGTCTCTGAGTCACCAGCCCCAATGTTTCCTGAAGGAACAGGCTGATCATTACAGCCAAGGACAAATACAATAATACAGTTTTTTAAAATAGCAAAAACCTTTTAAAAAATTGTTATCATTACTGTTTTTTGTCCACATCGGCAGTAATGTTGCTATATGTACGGAGTATCTCCCAAACAGCTGGCAGAGGCCGCAGGGGGAACCAAACTGGGTTTTTGGGCGTATTGCCCATCCATAGTTTGAATGACAAAAAAAGGCTTTCTGTCGCTGGGGCAAAGCCAGCAGACAGAGCCCCTGAGAAATTAAAACGGTTCTTTTAGGAGATTTAATGAAGCGCAGAACCAGAGGTGCCATCCAGCCCACTGGACCACAGAATTCCCACAAAGACCCGCCAAGACACCCCGCATGGCAAACACAACCCCTGCGAACCCAACTGCAGTGCAAACACAACCCCTGTGAACAACCCACCCGCTCAATCAGAAAACGCCGATGTGAATCTGAGGCTGAAATGAAAAGGTCATACTTTTCCACGTTTTTCAGGTCCTGGGTTTTGACTTTCATCTGCTCAGCAAGTTTTCATTTTCCTCGGCGAGCTCCTTGTTGTCCTCCTGGATCTTCTCCTTCTCAGCTTCCTTCTCAGTCACCCTCTTCTGCAGGTCGTGGCTGGAAAAACATAACATGCTAACGTGCTAAAGCCAAACAACTAACGTGCTAAAGTCAAACGGCCCCTGAACCTTTAGGGTAGGGTTTACCCATTATTCTGCAACTAAAAGCTTGGAGCAGATGCGGACATGTAAATGAGTCATTACTGAAAATAAAGTTTCCATTAGGGACACACCAACATCAATTTATTACTGATAATTTAAGTCAATTAATTTAGTCTGTATAAGAAATAAGGTCATACAACAACCTAGAGTTTGACATACTGTAAATGATGAGACATAAAACATCATAGGGAAAAGCTATTTCCCAACGCTGGGGCCAGGCCAAGAACATAAAATCATAGTTTTGCCACAAGGTTTCCTGCTGGGGCCATCAGTAGGCTAAAGCAAACAGCACAAAGGAGTGAGTACTTCAGTGCTTGCAGCCATGGCTGTGCCTGCTTTCGGCATTACCAGAGACACAGCTAAGGAATGGACGCTGGGGTGATGAATAAACTAACAGGGTAATACGCTGCTTATTTCGTTTTCCCATAGAGCTGGGCGATATGCCACAACGATAATTATCAAATGCAATAACCATCTTGGCCACCATATGGTTATTACCTTTCTGTTCCTCTTTAATTATACTTGGAGCAGTAGTAAACAACCACACTGCAGAGGCCGTGTGAAATGCTCCCGGAGAAAAAAACATGTAAAGCACTTATCTATTGGGTGTTGATAAACCAATTAGCAGCAGGGTCGTACAGCTTCCATGTGATGTGTTTTTATCAATCACATGGAAACTGCGAGACCTCACTGCTGATTGGCTGTCTTATGGCCACCCAATAGATAAGTGGTGATGTTTTTTCCAGAAGCATTTCATTTCTGTGGGGGGTTTAGACCGGGGGACTGGTGCTAATATAGCTAGTTACTTAACCATCAACTTATTGAATGAAGAACTAATAGTAGGTCTAAAAGTAGGCTATTTTACTAATAAACACACAGACCATTCTTCTAATTGTTTTTCTTTTTTGCGTGGGATTTCACCTACAGGTGGCATGAAAAAACACCAAGGCAGTCCAATGCCCAAGACATTTCAATGCAGGAAAAATCATGTGCAGGCAGAAGGGTACTCACACGTGCACGTGCAGGCAGAAGGGTACTCACACGTGCACGTGGAAGGGTACTCACACGTGCACGTGCAGGCAGAAGGGTACTCATGTGCACGAGCAGGCAGAAGCGCACTCACACGTGCAGGCAGAAGGGTACTCACACGTGCACGTGCAAGGAGGAGGGTACTCACACGTGCACGTGCAGGGAGGAGGGTACTCACATATGCACGTGCAGGGAGGAGGGTACTCACACGTGCAGGCAGAAGGGTACTCACACATGCACGTGCAGGGAGGAGGGTACTCACATATGCACGTGCAGGGAGGAGGGTACTCACATATGCAGGCAGAAGGGTACTTACACGTGCACGTGCAGGGAGGAGGGTACTCACACGTGCACGTGCAGGGAGGAGGGTACTCACACGTGCACGTGCAGGGAGGAGGGTACTTACACGTGCACGTGCAGGGAGGAGGGTACTCACACGTGCACGTGCAGGGAGGAGGGTACTCGCACGTGCATGTGCAGGGAGGAGGATACTCACACGTAGTGCTGGCACAGGTAGCTGCGCTTCTGAAAGATCTCATTCTCCAGAGTGAGGAACTCCACAGCCACGTTCTTCTCCCCTTCCAAAGCGGCCTTCTCCTTCTCCACCATCTTTACACGGTTCAGCTGCCATGCAGGAGGAGGAGTCATGATCAGGCTGCGTCTCTGACTCAGAGCCTTTAGCCAATGCTCATCTGACATGCAAGCGCAGCCAAGCTGAAAATAATCTCAGCCTCTCTGAGGGGGAGGAGCCTAAGTGACAGCCAGGGAGACGCCCAGCATGACCTCACAAACCCCACCCACACTCTGAACACAACTAGTGTCTCAGGCAGCCGTCCTTTAACATTAAATAAATTGTATAAAATAAAAAAATAAACAAAACAAAAAAAAAAATAATGTACCACTAAATTGAAAATAGGGTTCCATAAAACAAAAATGGAATAAAATAAAATGTGCTCATGAATAGATCCGAAATCACAGTAAAAAATCCACAGCTTAAGTTCCTGTAAAACTGGAACAAAATGACATAAGACCTGGGTTATAAATAAAGCTTTCAGTCTGTTAATTTGAATCCAATAAAACTCAAGTTATTATGGCCCAAATATTTCACATTTAAAATGTACAGCATAAATTGTACAAAGATTTACCTCAGAAGACAGATATCAAGAGCTAGATGTCTCTCTCAGCAAAACAATTACTGCCCATAAACTAACTCTAGCTAAAATCAAATACATAATTCATAAACTGAAAATATAAAATGATATACAAGTACCAATAATGCTACAATATCTTTATAAGTATAAAAGTTATTTTTTAACAACTTGAAAAGACTCAGTTTTGTCTTGAGGGAGGAAGTGGCATTCACATCCCGCATATTATAATTTACAGCACTAACCCCCTGCAAGGATTAATGGCTCAGAATTCCTCTAAAACCTGTCAATCATCTACCAAACCCACCCCACACCTTTTCCACCACTGCCCTAGAACTTTCAAAAACATTTAAAGTAGGTCTGGCTTTTCAACACATGCCATAAATAAATAAATACATGTGGCACATTTAGCTGTTTAATGCCCACATTGTGATCATTTGCACACAGATTTGTGGAGGCAGGACAGGATTCTGTCTCTGTGCTCTGTAGGGAGAGGCAGGTCACAGAGACTGTGGGCTGGGCTGGGGCAGCTCTTAGAAATATTAAACAGCACCCCACCACACCCCCACCCCACCAGGAGCACTCCACTCCAGTCAAAGAACGGCAGTTAATGATTACACACCCCCCCCCAGATCTTTAAAACAAGCAGGCTGACAGCCCCCCACAGAGCACTCAAACAGCTAACCAGCTATGCAGAGTCTTCAGCTACAGCCATGTACACTTACCCATGACATGTGCAACAGTGCAGTAGATAAGGTGGAAATGATTCTGCTCTTACTAGAGAAGCTGGAGTGGAAGTGTTTTTTCCAGTGTAAGATTGTTTTGCAGGGCCCAGGTGTGTACAGGCGCACGCAGGTGTACACAGGCGGTTCCAGGCGCTCACCTTCTCGCCCCGCTGCTCGTTGAGCTGCTCCACGCGGCAGCACAGGGTCTGGATGGGCTCCTTGAGCCGGCAGGAGCCGATGATGTCCTCCAGGTACTCCAGCATGCCCTCGTCATGCTCAGACTGGCCTTTGGGCTTCATCATCGCGATCTGCTCCACCTCTCCCTGCGCCGCGCACACACACACACACACACACACACACACACACATACAGGAGCCGCACGCACACACACACACACACACACACACACACACACACACACATACACACACATACACACACAGACACACACATACAGGAGCCATAAACACACACACACACACACACACACAGACACACATACAGGAGCCATACACACACACACACACACACAGACACACATACAGGAGCCATAAACACACACACACACACACACACACACACACACAGACACATACATACAGGAGCCATAAACACACACATACATACAGGAGCCATAAACACATACACACACACACACACACACACACACACACACACAGACACATACATACAGGAGCCATAAACACACACACACACACACACACACATACAGGAGCCATAAACACACACACACACACACACACACACACACACACACAGACACATACATACAGGAGCCATAAACACACACACACACACACACACACACACACACACAGGAGCCATAAACACACACACACACACACACACACACACACAGACACATACATACAGGAGCCATAAACACACACACACACACACACACACACACACACACACATACATACAGGAGCCATAAACACACACACATGCACACACAGACACATACATACAGGAGCCATAAACACACACACACACACACACACATACATACAGGAGCCATAAACACACACACACACACACACACACAGACACATACATACAGGAGCCATAAACACATACACACACACAAACACATACATACAGGAGCCATAAACACACACACACACACACACACACAGACACATACATACAGGAGCCATAAAAACACACACACACATACACACACACACACACACAGACACATACATACAGGAGCCATAAACACATACACACACACACACATACATACAGGAGCCATAAACACACACACACACACACACAAACACATACAGGAGCCATAAACACACACACACACACACACAAACACATACATACAGGAGCCATAAACACACACACACACACACACACACACACACATACATACAGGAGCCATAAACACACACACACACACACACACACACACAGACACATACATACAGGAGCCATAAACACATACACACACACACATACATACAGGAGCCATAAACACACAGACACAGACACATACATACAGGAGCCATAAACACACACACACACACACACACACACACACACAGACACATACATACAGGAGCCATAAACACATACACACACACACACATACATACAGGAGCCATAAACACAAACACACACACAAACAAACACATACATACAGGAGCCATAAACACACACACACACAAACACATACATACAGGAGCCATAAACACACACACACACACACACACACACACACACACACAAACACATACATACAGGAGCCATAAACACACACACACACACACACACACACACACGCGCAGACACATACATACAGGAGCCATAAACACACACACACATACAGGAGCCATAAATACACACGCATACACAAGAGTCATACACACACACACAGGAGTCATACACATGCACACACAGACACATACATACAGGAGCCATAAACACACACACACGCATGCACAGGAGTCATACACACACGCACACAGCAGTTACAGTATATGAGATACCCCAAAACATCACAAACACACCATTTACTGCCCCCCCCAACTTGCAAAAAACACAACCATTACATTACAATGAAAATTGTAACATTTGCATAAACAATCCCTATAGCAGAAAACCTGCAAAAATATTTAGATTTTATACTCATACTTGTAGAGTGGTAACACACACTACAGATTTCATCACCTGAACATCTCTGCACAGCAACAGCCGCAGAGTGAGAATAAATCTGTAAATATACATGCGCATCTGTGCCTGAACACCAGGTAGCAGGTTCATTTATTTTCCACTGAATTTAATCTTTGGTCCTGCAACTTTTCAAGTGCACTTTAGTCCTGAAATGGTAAAATGGAAGCACTGGGGAGAGAGGAACTCACTTTGTGCTCCAAGAAAAATACTTCATATTACTGAGAGTAAGCAAGCCGTAATAATTAACTGTCTGTGTGTAATGGTGACATCATGCTGAGCTAAGAGTAGAAAACATGATTACATTTTAGTATGGGCTTAAATGAACAAAAATAAAAAACAAAAAAAAGTTAACTTAATTATTTAATAATTAAATCATTATTTAATTTACTTATTTATTTGTCATTCAGTAAAGGTATAAAATAAATGTATAGCTCCTGAACTGCAACATAGAACTTTTATGAAATTCAAAATGAATTAATTTTAAATGAGTGAAAGCCTTTACACACTCAAGTGTGAACAGAGTGGATTTAGGGAAAACTAAATTACAACAGTTAATTTTTGTAAATTAAAATGCACCCTATTGTACTGAATACCCACACATGGCAATTCAAGCATACAGTGCATTTCTACCCTCTTAAATATTGTAGTGAGAGATAACAAAGCTGTGCTTAAATAAAGCTTTAACTCTCACACAATCCAGCCCACAGAACTGTTTCCCACACTGCCAGCCCAGTGTCTCACACACACACACACACACACACACACACACACACACACACACACACACACAATTAGACCACTCATCTGCCCTGTAAAACACAGCGCACAACACAAGCATTCACAGTTCATTCAGAGACATATAGGCCTCCAAAAAAACAGAAAATGTAAAATAATTAAATTAAAAATTTTAAAGCTAAAAAATGTTCAGCAGCAACAGACTGAGAGGGACAACTTAAACATAACAGGACACACGTCAGGGGAAGAGAGAAAAACGACACTAGAGCCAATGGCTGAGCTCCAGGACCCGCTGTAGAGAGAGCTGCGGGTGAGGCAGGCGCCTGTCCATCTTTAAGAGGAGGGGGGTCAGGGAAACGCAGATCAGAGAAAGGGAAAGAGGGTGATTGCGGAGTCGTGATGTCCAGTAGGGCAGCCCAGAAGGCACTAATGAAGCGAATCCACACGGACAGGCTGTCACGGAGCAGTGCGTCACACGCGCACACGCACACAACAACCGCCAACACGCGTCTATCCTTCCATTAACAGACACGCCCCAAAAAGCCCCCCCCCCCCCACCCGCGCGAGCGTACAGGCGAGTGGCCGGTGGGCTGGTTAGCAGGTGATGGGCCCTGCCACACTGAAGCAGCACTAGTAATATTGGGGTTTGGGTGGGTTCTGTCACACACCAATATTTACCTGCTGCTACAGCGGGGAAGGTGAGGCCGCTGAGGAACAGCCCACGTTTTGCTCGCCCCCGTCCCGGAGAGAGAGAGAGAGAGCGCCTCTGCCTTCCCCTTAAAATTCTAAAGCAGCAAATAATGATTTGCACCTTTTAGTGCAGAACTGCAAACCATGATGCGCTGCTATAGCAGTCTAAGAGCTGTGAGCGCTCAGACAGGCTCCTCCTCCACAGCTTATCCTGCCTGTCAAAAACAGCTACTCACTCAATCTCCAACCAGCAATCTAGCAGCATCATGTATTTATTAATTATTTTACCTGTAGGATTAAGAAGCGGTTGTGGTCCAGGTCAATGCCGTGGCTGCGCAGGAGGATCCCCACGTCTTTGAAGGTGGCCTTCCTGCCGCTGATCTGATAGGCTGAGGAGTTGTCTTTGCTGGCTGTTCTGGAGACGCAGAACTTGCTGTTGGGGATGACTTCATACTCATCTCCTTCCTGCACAGAGATGGGGGGGCACGAGTGCACCAGTTTAGTTCAAAAGACTCAAACCCCACAAAGAGAAACAGAGTCAGAGAGCATCCGAAACTACACGCTCAAATTTACACTAGGAAACATGCCACGGGCCCAAAATTATTTGTTGTTTTTAGCATACTACACAGAATCTGTATATACTGAGTAGGCCTACATCTATAAAAAGGGTGCAAAAAAGAATAATAATAATACATATATAAATAAAATTTAAATAAAAAAAGGAAATGTTAAAATCCATTAGCCAATGAATGCTTGTATTTTGTGTACTTGTAAGGGAACTGGTTTTATGATATTTCCATCTCACACAACCACACAAATAAAAAAAATAAAAATAAATATGACAAAAGCACAAGCCGAAGCCTCAGAGGATGTCATGTTTTCTTCGTGCTCAGAACAGCACAGAATAATGATTTCACCAGGGGGGAGATGGGGTAGGTCTCATTAAGATGAATATCAAATATTTAAAAAGCCACATGACAAAAACATAAATATGCTTTAAAGCTCGAATTTTAGACAGAAATGATTTCTCTGTATGCAATTAAATTATCTGGATTAATGTGGATTATTATTATGGACAAAACTTCACTTATTAAATACATTAAATGCCTAAATGTTATTTTTCCCCATTTTTTTCAATATGGAAAAATCTCTCTCATTTGGGTATCCAAATAAATTTTATTTATTTATTTCAAAGACATCTACATACAGTGAAATCTGATGTCAGCAAAAACTGTTGTTTGTTGTTAAAAAAAGGAACTAATAAAACAGGTTTAATTTTAAGGTTACCAAATTTACACCACTGTCCTAAATGCACCAGATAAATTTTTGAGATAAGATCAGGTAAACGACCAAGGGGCTCATTTTTTGTAGAGATAAAAATAAAATAAAAAAATAAAATATTAAAAATAGGTGGGAAGAAAGAAAAAATCTAATAAAAATACAGCACGCCGTGTGCAGCAAGATTAATCTCTTCCATGCAGTCCACCGTACAGCAAGACTCAGATTACCCAGAACCCCCTCTGTCACACAAGGCCTTCAGGGAGACGAGTATCACGTCTACAAATATTTATAACATGAGTGTGTTTTTATTTTTTTACCTTGTCAATAATTTTCTGAAAGTGCACCTCCACAGTGCATGTCTGAATGTCCTGGTGCTGGTCAGAGCTGTGTATGAGCACAGAGAGCTTTTTGGACCTGATCTTTTGAGCTCTGTACCCAAACACAAAGAGCATGGAATCTATCACATTGGACTTTCCACTTCCATTCGGCCCAATGATACAGGAGAAGCGCTAGGGGAGGAAACGGGGAAAGATTAATAAAAATATAAAACATCTCCTCAGGAAGACAATATTCTGCAGGACCATAAACTTTATCAGGCCTATTTTCAGCACGTTGAAATCACACCACTTTCTCCAGTGTTAAAAAATAAAAATAAAATAAAAAATACTTCACAAGCAATTATTTTCTGCACCTGTGTTCCATCTAAACAAAACAAAATATTTTTTAAAAAATAACCAGGCACAAATTACCCTGCCACAGAAATTGTGCTTTTTTACAGTATCAACCTCACCAGACCACTGGTGTAAAAATAGAAAACTGCCTCAAAATGGAGGAGTGTAAAAAAAACTAATGTTAACATTTTTCTTTAATCTTTTTACATTTGACGTTCTAAATAAATTAATCAAGCACAATGAACATCAAATATTTAAGTTTTCACCTACTCAGACAATTAAATAAATATAAAACTTTAGCTCTTCATTAGCAAATACAGCAGTGTCTCCATCTTGCGAGTTGGAGAGTTGCATATAAATAATGATAAAGCCGTACTTCATAAGTAAATCACACGTGAACGTTAGTTCGGGCGTTTGTTTCCATACCTTGTGAAAAGGCCCCAGTACCTGCTCGCCCGCATATGATTTAAAGTTCCGGTTAACAATATGCGTTATCATCAAGCGAGGAGCGCCCGGTTCATTGGTCATTGCTGGGGGCGGGGGTGGAGGGATGCTACCGAGAATCTCCTCCAAACTTCGGTTATCAACCGCCTCGACGGGCGACCGGGGAGCGGCATCTGGGGCGAAAAGTTTAACTTTCAGACCACAGAATCATTTATATTTAGGTGCAGGCAGCGGGACTGGGGGGAGGGGTGGAGACGCAAAAACAAACAAACAAAACGCAGGGTGGATGGTCAGAAGGAGCGAACAAAGCCAGCGCGGAGGATCGGAAGTTAAATTACACCAGTCACTTTTCTTTGTTCACAATGTAAAAACAAACAGCACCAGGACGCGGTTACTTTCAGAAATACTCCCTCATCAACTACAATATTAATCTAATAAACACATTATTACTGCAGAACAGGCTGGTTAGATTTAGTTAAACATTTTTTTTCGAAGGAAATTTTTCTTTTATCAAAAATGACTTTCTCAGTCGGCTAACAGGTTGCATTATATTTGTCATAATAATCTCTGTACACAGATATTTAACATTAACAATGCCACCATCTTTAGAACACTGCACTAACAGCAGCTATTTTGTATATAAAGTTACACTGCTTTGTGAAATCAGTAATTAATACTCTTATCAAAGTTAAAATAATTGCTTAAATAAATGTACTGAAAGCCTACTGACATAACCAATACTGACTCTTTCCCACAATAGACCGAAAGGACTGCAGCAGATTCTCTTGAGGACAAAAAAAACTACAAAGTACGACTTCTAGGACCAAGTCAAATTATGTACCTTTATCGCAAAAGACACACAAAATACCAGTCCATTCATTTCACTATGTTAAATATACGAGGCAAAGTCCAAATCAAAGCACCAAAACTAATATTAAATCAAGTCTCGGTCCTAAATAAAGTTAGCTTAATTTGAAACAGACGCACACACGCCACCATAATAATCAGCTCAAAATCACCGGAGACATGTATCGATTCCCAGCTAACTTAGCTAGCGATCCAGCCAAATGTGAATAAACGCACGGAAAGAGCGAGCTTGCTAGCAAAGCAAACCGCCTAAAGTGGAACCAGCTAGCTACATTATTATGATGAGGCAAAATACAGCAAAACAACAACAAAGTCATCAAGACAATGTAGCCGCTCATTTAGATGCAAACTCAGCCATCAAAACACCCATCGCTACTTGCCATTTGTCGGTGTTGCTCCTTGGCCATTTAAGTTCATTTCTGCTGGGGGTACATCCAGCTCCTCGTCCGAGTCATCCCGAGCCTGCGCCCCCTTCCCCCTCTGCCTGGCGGCAGTGGAGCTTTTCGTCGTTTTGGATGGCATGATTTCGACCTGAAGAGGACATTCGGAACATTCACAGATAAATCCGAGGAGAGGCGAAGAGCGCCGTTTGTCCACCCCCCACACCAGCCCGCTGACTACATGTCAAAGAGGAGCACCCTTACACCCGTCCTCCGTTATCCAGCCATCCCGAGGAGGTGTTCTGCGATAATCCAGTTGGTAATAGCCACAGATCATTTTATTTTTTGACAAAATGAGGGGGACCTCTGTCACCCGTTGAACACACTGGAGAAGAAAAACATCAGATTTCGACACTAAAACGGCAACGTTTTACATTCAAAATGTATCGATTGTGGGAAACTATTTGTGCCTCCACACTTAGTTTGACGCGTCCCGATATTGTTGCCAAAGTAGAAAAGTAATAAAGTTCTCCACTGTGCAGGACAACTTCGTTTATGGGCCAGCTTGCGATAACTGGCTAACAAACAGCTACACATGGCTTCTCCTGATTTCATTTAAGCAGAATTGAACTGACAAGTCGATTGCACGGATCAGACAAAGCGTCACGTTACCAGCACATTACAAAGACGGAAAATGGTGACGTCTCGCGCTGTCAGTAACGAAAGACAGAACTCATAAATAGTACGAACGACGAGCTAGAAATACATGCATCTTTGCCTAACCAAATCGAGTCTTGCGGGTTCCAATCCTAGGTTATTTTCAAAGAACGTCAAAAAGTTCATTTGATTAGCTAGCTACAAAGTAGCAAGTTAACTTTACCACTTAAATCTTTAGTATTGAGCCGTTTTTTTAGACGAGCTTGCCAGTTAGCCAACTAACGTTCGCTAGATGATATGCAAAATTAAGTAATGTCAAAGCTATATGGTGATGAATAACACACCGCATTAGTCCATATGCTGCAAGCTGTAGGACTTGCTGACCAGCTGGCTAACTTAATTGCTTGCTTAGCAAGCAACAATTCATTTAGAAAGCCAAAACAGTTAACTAAACATGCTGAAACGAAAGTTTAGAAGCTAGCTGTAAAGAAGGGACTGGTATGAGGTTATTAAGAGAGTTGGGACTAAAAAACGCTAGAATAGCTGTGGCAGTAACTTAACGGTAATAAGCAGGTTTTGTTATTTGGCCTTACAAACTAACACTAACTTCACTACCCAGTTAACGTTAGCTAACTACACTGATCAGTTAGGTTTATATAGCGAGTCAACAAAACTAGCAATCAGGCTAACTAGCAAAACGTTACGTCACATTTCAAAAATAACATGTAAGCGCTAACGCTAGTTTAAATCGCGACTATTTAATGTTAATGAGTTGGCGAGTGAATAAACGCAAAATAGTTTGCTAGCCTAGCTAGCTATTAACTAATTTAGCCAACTTGGGTGCAAAGCCGGTTCCTTAGAAATATAGCGAACTGATAACGTTATAAATATTACAAAGGCAACTACTAGCTGCCAAGCCATACATATAGGCAAGGCATATTCAAAAGTACATTTCACATATTAAAATATCTTCGTGGATATATGTGAACCACTTCCACTGCGAAACACGCCTAAAATCCATCAAGTTTATTTCATTTGAAGTTTATAGACCAGGTGAAGTAGCAGTGTTTACCTTTTCCTGAACGTCAGATCGTAACTATTTTAGCTGTAGCGTTATCCAGATTTTTTTTCTCAATTTTTAAGAAACGCTTTAAAGCAATCCGTGACTGTGACGGGAGATAAAAAGTAAAATTCTGTATGTCTCGGTCCTTTCTCCTCTGAAGTCAGACTGCTAGACGGCTTCCTCAGTCGAAAATGGCGCCTAAACGCTGCAGTCGAACCAAAATTCGTTAAAGTGGCGCAAGGCAGCATGGGAATTTCACTGGTCAAGAAAAGAAGAAATTTCAAAAAGGGGGCCGATGCCAAGTCTGTAATCGTTTTAATTTTGGAGTTATATTCCAAGATTTGGATGAAAGTAATATGTACAATTAACACCACAAACAACATTTTAATGTATAAAAAAAATATTTCTGTAAGTTAATGTTTTATTATTGCTGGACGTGGTCACTAGCTCTTCAACTTACGTGTTAAATTGTTGCCTAGAAACGCAAGTGAAGTGAAAGGAGACCCTTTCCTGGCATTTAGCTAGGTAGTTGAACACTTCTTATTAACTGAAAATAACAATACTTTCTATGTTAAATAGCTATATTGGTTTTATTTAAGAAATGCGTTATGCATCTAGCGACATATGTTTGATTCTTGGCAAAGAACATAATTCAGTAAAATCTCGCGATATCGCAGAAAAGCAACTTTCACGCTGTTAGGTGGGTAACGTTAGATAACGTTGGCCTACTTGCAAGTGACTTATTTAGTTTTATTGCTAAACGTTCAATTAATTAGCTAGTGGCTTATTTTTTGTTCGAATTTCGATCAGATTTTTCGATGTAGCTAATCAGCAATGTATATTATTTAGATACGTTAATTTTCGTGCTTCTTGCGGTTTAGGTGTTGGTATTTGACACAACCCGATTGTGAATGTCTTAGGTGCTGTGTAGCTAATAAAGCTTGCAGTCCATATTAGAAGGCTCATTGCTATTGGCTGGCTAGCTCGCTAGCAACGAGATGCATGTTTATCTGAGTTACAGGCATTGAACCGGGCGAAGGCAGGTATGTTAAACATCAGTTAAATTTTCTAATGACGTTAGCATGGTTAGATGCAATACTATTTTATAGCTTATCCTATGTGTTAGGAGGAGCTGTCTAGCATGCATTGACATTTTTAGCTGCATCGCTTTGGTAGACTGCTTAGTCTACTTTCTAGCCAAGCATTATTTTCTCAACTTGAAAAACAAGCAATCAGGCTACCCAGCGCTACAGAGGTAGGTATTTGTCCGTTAGATATTTGGCTTGTGGACTCTTGTCATCTATCCCGCTGGCTGGCTGCGATTTTCTGAACTGGAAAAGACTGGAAAATACGGTGCACTGAAAGCCATAGAACACAAGCTTAGATGGATAAACATTACCGTAACTACGTAATGAGTGTGTGCCTAGTCCAATTGTTAACGTTACCTATGGCTCTAGAACGAGAACTTGACGAGATAGCTATTCCAGTTGTGTTAAAAAAGATTAGCGAATTTAAATATGTTAGAAGGCAAATAATTACTGTATATTCTGAACTTTGAGTATTATTTCCTGTTGTGTTCCAGCTATAATCGATAATAGACACCAAGCACTGAAGATCAAAGAATTTGCCGAAAATGAGACTGAAAACATCCCTCCTAAAGGAGCCTAAACATATCCTTCAGTGTAAAATCAACCGCGCATTTAAATGAGTCATTTTGTAACCGGTTCTCTTGTTGTATCAGTGATATAGCCAGTGGCCACTTTATTAGGTACGTCTGCTTGTTAACGCTGCTCCTTAAATAGTCTGCTCCTCCAAACAGCCAATCACGTTGCTGCAACTCAGTATTTAAAGCATGCATGCAGTCGTGGTGAAGAGGTTTTGTTCCTGTTTGACCAAACATCAGAATGGGCAAGACCCGTGATCTAAATGACTTTGACCATGGTATGATTGTTTGTTGGTGCCGGACGACGTGGTTCCAGCATCTCAGAGGCAGGTGCCCTTCTTTGACTTTCACACACATACCGTCTGTAGACTTCACAGAGAATGGTGTAATAAACAAAATAACATCCAGTGAGCAGCAGTTCTGTGGGTGAAAGCAGCTTGTTAATGAGTCAGATGAGATTGGCAGGTCTTGTTCAAGCTAATCGAAGGGCCACAAATGCTTACGTAAGATGTGTTTACATCTCTGAACGCGCAATGTGTCAAACCTTGAAGTGGACTGGCTGTCAGCATGGACCCAAATCTCTGAGGGATATTTCTGGCACTTTGTTGACTCCATTCCAAGAATTTAATTTATTATTGATTGTAAATAGTCCTTTTGGTGATATTGCACCTTTGTGTTTTCTGAGTGTGTGCTGTTAGATTGTAACATATTGTACTAATGTTATGCCATGTGACTTGCCTGGCCACGGTCGCTGTTCTCTTTAACGACGGCACACACAAGGAGCTTGTCAGCAGCGTGGGCTGGACCACGCCCGACGAGCTGTTCTCCTGCAGCGAAGATCACCAGATATTCAGGTGGAACCTGCTGACCAATGAGACCACGCTGGTCGTCAGACTGCCCGATGACCTGTACCCCGTCGACCTTCACTGGTTCCCCAAAACCGTGGGGGGCAAGAAGCAAGGCCTGGCCGAGATTTTCGTGCTCACCAGCACTGACGGTAATCCCGTCGTTAGAAAACCTAGTGCTCTGTGCTGTGGGTATTAGTGTGTGTGTGCGTGTGTATGAGAGGGAGAGTGTGTTTGTATATGTGTGTTCATGTGTTTGTGTGTGTGTGAAGTGCTTCCTATTTTCCAGGCTGCATGGTACTACAGGAGAGACAGCGCTGAGCAGAGCCGTGTCTCTCTATAATGGCAGCTGTGAGCGCTCTGTTTTAGAGGCCCAGAGTGAGCGCTCTGTTTTAGAGGCCCAGAGTGAGTGCTCTGTTTTAGACGCCCAGAGTGAGTGCTCTGTTTTAGAGGCCCAGAGTGAGTGCTCTGTTTTAGAGGCCCAGAGTGAGTGCTCTGTTTTAGACGCCCAGATTGAGCGCTCTGTTTTAGAGGCCCAGAGTGAGCGCTCTGTTTTAGAGGCCCAGAGTGAGTGCTCTGATTTAGAGGCCCAGAGTGAGTGCTCTGTTTTAGACGCCCAGAGTGAGTGCTCTGATTTAGAGGCCCAGAGTGAGCGCTCTGTTTTAGAGGCCCAGAGTGAGTGCTCTGTTTTAGAGGCCCAGTGTGAGTGCTCTGTTTTAGAGGCCCAGAGTGAGCGCTCTGTTTTAGAGGCCCAGAGTGAGCGCTCTGTTTTAGAGGCCCAGAGTGAGTGCTCTGTTTTACAGGCCCAGAGTGAGCGCTCTGTTTTAGAGGCCCAGAGTGAGCGCTCTGTTTTAGAGGCCCAGTGTGAGTGCTCTGTTTTAGAGGCCCAGAGTGAGTGCTCTGTTTTAGAGGCCCAGTGTGAAGTGCTCTGTTTTAGAGGCCCAGAGTGAGCACAGACACTACACACTACACACTACACACACACACACTGGCGAGTTCTGGTATGATGTAAAGGACCGTTGGATCTGCAGCCTTGCACTCGTAGCAGTGCCACAGTTCAGAGACTCTGTTTCCATCTGTCTTCTGCAGGATTTCCACTGTTGGCTTTTCAATGTAAGGCTGAACGCATGTGGAGAAGTGAGCCTAGCTGCAGTGTTGAGTTTTCTTCTTCTGCACCATCTTATGCAGATAAACCCTTCTGGGGAGTGACTGCACTCTCTCCTGTAAATGTTATATTACTTGTTTCTGCACCTGTTCTACACTGTCTGAAGGTGTCAGAGGCTGAGACTGTGAGATTGCTATAGTCACAGATGGAGAGCACTGGTGGGTGGTGAAGTCATATCTGACCTTTTGTGGGTTCATCTTTATCTTCCTGATCTCACAGCTGGGTCTAGAAGCAGACATACGAAACTGGGATTTCATATAACGCACCGTCTTCAGTATAATGCTACTCTGAGCGGCGTGGATGCCTGAACTTTGCAAAAGTGCCTGCCAACAAAATCGGCTCCGCTTTTTTTCTTTTCCTCTTGTTTGTTTGTTCACTCTTTTCTCGAGCTGCACAGACGCTCTTACTACCTGCCCTGGTGCTCTGGGCCCGTAGCGTTCTCTTTTCTTGGGAAGCCCAAGTATAGAAACGGGGACAGCAGCAGTCTGCTGATTTGCAGTTTTAACCAACCAGAAATTATATAGAACATTCAGCATGTTTTAATATGCACAGCCACTAAGTATATGGTAGGCCAGTGTGTTTGATAACTGTCTCCATGCCTGATGACACGCTGTCTCCTGCAGATAGGAGCCTGAAGCAAAGCAAACTGCTGAGGCTTTGTGTTCTGCACAGGCATCTTCTGAACAGGCTTGTCCAGTGCAGGCATTTCCAGCACAGGCAGCGCAGGCATCTCCAGCACAGGCAGCAAGGCATCTCCTACACAGGCAGCACAGGCATCTCCTACACAGACAGCTCAGGCATCTCCTACACAGGCAGCTCAGGCATCCCCAGCACAGGCAGCTCAGGCATCCCCAGCACAGGCAGCACAGGCATCAGGCACAAGCACAGGCTTGCATTTTGGAACTTGTAGGTTGTCTTAAAGTATAAATGGCTGAATATTTGCATTTAATCACATTTACAGTGGAAGGTTCTCTGGCTATATAATAGAAATGGTGCTTTGTGTGTGTTTGGAAGGACACAGGGTTGAAGTGAGTGTGTTTGCTGTGTTTATGGTTGAAGTGAGTGTTTGCTGTGTTTATGGTTGGAGCGAGTGTGTTTGCTGTGTTTATGGTTGAAGTGAGTGTGTTTGCTGTGTTTATGGTTGAAGTGTGTTGTGTTTATGGTGATTGTTGTGTTTATGGTTGAAGTGTGTTGTGTTTATGGTTAAAGTGTGTGTGTTTATGGTTGAAGTGTGTTGTGTTTATGGTTGAAGTGTGTGTGATTGTGGTGTTTCTGTGGTTTAAGTGTGTGTGATTGTCGTGTTTCTCTGGTTTAAGTGTGTGTGATTGTTGTGTTTCTGTGGTTTAAGTGTGTGTGATTGTCGTGTTTCTGTGGTTTAAGTGTGTGTGATTGTGGTGTTTCTGTGGTTTAAGTGTGTGTGATTGTGGTGTTTCTGTGGTTTAAGTGTGTGTGATTGTGGTGTTTCTGTGTGATTGTGGTGTTTCTGTGGTTTAAGTGTGTGTGATTGTGGTGTTTCTGTGGTTTAAGTGTGTGTGATTGTGGTGTTTCTGTGTGATTGTGGTGTTTCTGTGGTTTAAGTGTGTGTGATTGTGGTGTTTCTGTGGTTTAAGTGTGTGTGATTGTGGTGTTTCTGTGGTTTAAGTGTGTGTGACTGGTGTTTCTGTGTGATTGTGGTGTTTCTGTGGTTTAAGTGTGTGTGATTGTGGTGTTTCTGTGTGATTGTGGTATTTCTGTGGTTTAAGTGTGTGTGATTGTGGTGTTTCTGTGTGATTGTGGTGTTTCTGTGTGATTGTGGTGTTTCTGTGTGATTGTGGTGTTTCTGTGGTTTAAGTGTGTGTGATTGTGGTGTTTCTGTGTGATTGTGGTGTTTCTGTGGTTTAAGTGTGTGTGATTGTGGTGTTTCTGTGTGATTGTGGTGTTTCTGTGTGATTGTGGTGTTTCTGTGTGATTGTGGTGCTTCTGTGTGATTGTGGTGTTTCTGTGTGATTGTGGTGTTTCTGTGTGATTGTGGTGTATCTGTGTGATTGTGGTGTTTCTGTGTGATTGTGGTGTATCTGTGTGACTGTGGTGTATCTGTGTGACTGTGGTGTATCTGTGTGATTGTGGTGTTTCTGTGTGATTGTGGTGTATCTGTGTGACTGTGGTGTATCTGTGTGATTGTGGTGTTTCTGTGTGACTGTGGTGTATCTGTGTGATTGTGGTGTTTCTGTGTGACTGTGGTGTATCTGTGTGATTGTGGTGCTTCTGTGTGATTGTGGTGCTTCTGTGTGATTGTGGTGTTTCTGTGTGATTGTGGTGTATCTGTGTGACTGTGGTGTATCTGTGTGACTGTGGTGTTTCTGTGTGATTGTGGTGTATCTGTGTGACTGTGGTGTATCTGTGTGATTGTGGTGTATCTGTGTGATTGTGGTGTATCTGTGTGATTGTGGTGTTTCTGTGTGACTGTGGTGTTTCTGTGTGACTGTGGTGCTTCTGTGTGATTGTGGTGTTTCTGTGTGATTGTGGTGTATCTGTGTGACTGTGGTGTATCTGTGTGTGACTGTGGTGTTTCTGTGTGATTGTGGTGTATCTGTGTGATTGTGGTGTATCTGTGTGATTGTGGTGTATCTGTGTGATTGTGGTGTATCTGTGTGATTGTGGTGTTTCTGTGTGATTGTGGTGTTTCTGTATAATTGTGGTGTGTCTGTGTGATTGTGGTGTTTCTGTGTGATTGTGGTGTATCTGTGTGATTGTGGTGTTTCTGTGTGATTGTGGTGTATCTGTGTGATTGTGGAGTTTCTGTGTGATTGTGGTGTTTCTGTGTGATTGTGGTGTATCTGTGTGATTGTGGTGTATCTGTGTGATTGTGGTGTTTCTGTGTGATTGTGGTGTATCTGTGTGATTATGGTGTTTCTGTGTGATTATGGTGTTTCTGTGTGATTGTGGTGTTTCTGTGTAATTGTGGTGTATCTGTGTAATTGTGGTGTATCTGTGCTGCAGGTAAGTTCCACCTGGGCTCTAGGACGGGCCGGATTGAGAAGAGTGTGGAGGCGCACCGTGGGGCTGTTATGGCTGGGCGCTGGAACTATGATGGGACTGCGCTCATTACAGGTACCCCCTGTGTGTGTGTGTGTGTGCGTGCGTGTGTGTGTGTGTGCGCGTGTGTGCGGTGTGCGTGTGTGTGCATGGGTGTGCGTGCGTGTACGTGTGCGTGCATGTGCGTGTACGTGTGCATGCATGCGTGTGTGTGTGCGTGCGTGCGTGTGCGCGTGCACGTGTGCATGTGTGTGCGTGCGTGCGTGCGCGTGTGTGTGCGTGTGTGTGTGTGCGTGCGCGTGTGTGTGTTCCTGTATGGTGTAATATTGTGTAATTGTTCCTGTACGGTGTAATGCTATGTAATAGTGTAATGCAGTGTAATGTTCTGCATTGTTTAGCTGGAGAGGATGGGCAGATAAAGATCTGGTCTAAGAGCGGGATGCTGAGGTCCACTTTGGCACAGCAAGGTAAGGAGTGTGTCCCTGAGCTTTGAGAATGCAGCCACTGCATATCACATCACCAGCAGGTCAGCTTCCTCCTGTCTGCATCCCAAAGCTCGTTCTGTGGCCTGGTTTCCCCAGTGACCTCCCTCCTGTCTGCATCCCAAAGCTTGTTCTGTGGCCTGGCTCTCCCAGTGATGTGAGAACACACCTGTAGCACTGCACTACACCTGCGCTTTAACCTGAGTGATCATGTCCGCTCATTCTGTATGTTGAGGTGTATTATTGTGAGAAGCTTTGCAGCCATATTAAGTACAGGATTGGTGTTGGCGGAAGGTACTGTGCTCCCTTTGCATGTTAGAGGCCTACAGGATGAAAGCTGGGGATGGGGAGGGTTAAGCTGAGGATGGGGAGGGTTCATGTCCTCCAGTGAGAGGCTGCAAAATGAGAGTGTGGTGCAAAACTCAGACACTGCTCTGCTGTAAATCAGGTTTGGCCCATCTGGCTGTAATGGTGGGTCCAGATAGAAATGAAATGAAAACCATTGAAGGTCAAGTTAAATATCATTATAAGCACAATAAATTTTTTTTGTTTTCTCATATCAGTTTTATTAAAGTGCTATGATTGT
>CM045894.1:43048070-43050570 GCA_025169545.1 Anguilla japonica
GAAACTCTGTGTCTCCCTACAGTGGAAAGCTTTTAAATAGTGAAACTCTGTGTCTCCCTACAGTGGAAAGCGCACGACGGGGTCATCCTGAAGGTGGACTGGAGCTCAGTCAATGACCTCATACTGTCGGGAGGAGAGGACTGCAAATACAAGGTAGAGAATCCTGGCTTGGGCCTTCCCCCCGCAACACTGGCTTGGGCCTTCCCACCCCGACGCTGGCTTGGGTCTTCCCCCCGCGGCGCTGGCTTGGGCCTTCCCACCCCAACGCTGGCTTGGGCCTTCCCCCCGCGACGCTGGCTTGGGCCTTCCCACCCCGACGCTGGCTTGGGTCTTCCCCCCGCGGCGCTGGCTTGGGCCTTCCCACCCCAACGCTGACTTGGGCCTTCCCCCCGCGACGCTGGCTTGGCCCTCCCCCCGCGACGCTGGCTTGGGCCTTCCCACCCCGACGCTGGCTTGGGCCTTCCCCCCGCGACGCTGGCTTGGGCCTTCCCCCCGTGATGCTGGCTTGGGCCTTCCCACCCCGACGCTGGCTTGGGCCTTCCCCCCACGACGCTGGCTTGGGCCTTCCCCCCCAACGCTGGCTTGGGCCTTCCCACCCCGACGCTGGCTTGGGCCTTCCCCCCGCATCGCTGGCTTGGGCCTTCCCACCCCGACGCTGGCTTGGGCCTTCCCCCCTAGACGCTGGCTTGGGCCTTCCCACCCCGACGCTGGCTTGGGCCTTCCCCCTGCAATGCTGGCTTGGGCCTTCCCACCCCAACGCTGGCTTGGGCCTTCCCCCTGCAACGCTGACTTGGGCTTTCCCACCTTGACGCTGGCTCAAATGTGCTGCAGGCTTTGGCACACAGGACTCTCTCCCCAGTCTTCCATCACAACAAGCAATTTTACTGTGATAGATTGTGCCATTGGCTGTGACTCAGAGGGAAGTGTGTTCCCATTGGCTGTGACTCGGAGGGAAGTGTGTTCTCATTGGCTGGCTCTGTGTACTCTGCAGGTATGGGACAGCTATGGCCGCCTTCTGTACTCCTCATCCTCACACGACTACCCAATCACCTCCGTGGCCTGGGCCCCTGACGGGGAGCTGCTCGCTGTGGGCTCCTTCAACACCCTGCGTCTGTGCGACAAGACTGGGGTAAGACCCTACCGCCCTACCCCACTACCCCCCTACCCCCCTACGCCCTAACCCTAACCCCCAAGCCCTAACGCCCTACCTCCCTATGCCCTAACACCCCCTACACCCTAACTCCCTGCTCCCCTATGCCCTAATGCGCTGACCCCTACCCCGTACCCCCCTACACCCTAATCCCTAACCCCCAAGCCCTAACGCCCTACCTCCCTATGCCCTAACACCCCCTACACCCTAACTCCCTGCTCCCCTATGCCCTAATGCGCTGACCCCTACCCCCTACCCCCCTACGCCCTAACCCTAACCCCCAAGCCCTAACGCCCTACCTCCCTATGCCCTAACACCCCCTACACCCTAACTCCCTGCTCCCCTATGCCCTAATGCGCTGACCCCTACCCCGTACCCCCCTACACCCTAATCCCTAACCCCCAAGCCCTAACGCCCTACCTCCCTATGCCCTAACACCCCCTACACCCTAACTCCCTGCTCCCCTATGCCCTAATGCGCTGACCCCTACCCCGTACCCCCCTACACCCTAATCCCTAACCCCCAGGGCTCTGTGATAAGACTCCAGGGTGAGCTCCTCAGGGTTACTAGTTTCATGGCTCCAGCTGAAACCAGTGCGGAGTCAGAGAGAGTGTGTGTGTGTGTGTGTGTGTGTGTGTTCAAGACATACACGTAAAGTCCTCTGCCTGTGGTTGACCTTCCTAGTCAGAAAATTCTGAATTTCTTAATTAATCAGGAGAAACTGGGGGAAATTGGGGGAACCTCATCCCTGACTGTGTTGTGAGTGAGCTTTTGTGTCCAGTTCCTCTCTCTCTGTGAGCATGTGGCTCCCTCCCCGCCTCCCTGCCTCCCATTCGCTGACAAACGTGTCACTCACACCCTGTCTCAGGCCTCAACCCTCACATCTGTAAAATGCCTGTGTGCGTGTGTGTGTGTGTGTGTGTGTGTGCATGTGTGTGTGTGCGTGTGTATGTGGGTGTTTTTATTTTTCTGTGACACGTTGAAGCCCGGCTGTGTTCTACACACGAATGCCCCCCCCCCTCCAGTCCTCTGCTCTGTGAAGTGGTGAGCTCCAATCTGATTTAAATTACTGCTCAAACAGACGGGAAAAGCCACATTAGCTGAGAAAGGGTTTGCATTGTGCCTGTGATCGAGGGTGTGCTGGCCCCCGTGTGCGTTCGTTAACCCTGCGTGTCCGTAGTGTGGATCAGCGGTCAGAGCAGCAGTGTGGAGCAGCGGTCAGAGCAGCAGTGTGGAGCAGCGGTTAGAGCAGCAGTGTGGAGCAGCGGTCAGAGCAGCAGTGTGGAGCAGCGGTCAGAGCCGCTGTGTGGAGCAGTGGTTAGAGCAGCAGTGTGGAGCAGCGGTCAGAGC
>CM045894.1:43055570-43098070 GCA_025169545.1 Anguilla japonica
GTGGAAAAATAGCAGATGTGGAGGGGGCTGGACAGCGGGGCTGGGGGGGAGGGGGGTGGGGGGGGAGCGAAACAAAGAGAGTCCTGAGTCAGCAACACCAGCAGCACAGCACAGCATAGCACTCTACTCCCCAGCAACTGGGCTGGGCTTCTCCACCCCCCCTCTCCTCTCCACCTCCCCTCCCCTCCTCTCCACACCCCCCCTCTCCTCTCCACCTCCCCTCCCCTCCTCTCCACACCCCCCTCTCCCTCGTCTCTCTCTTACTCTTTCTGTCTCCCACTCTCTCTCTCCCTATTTCTCCTTCCCTCACCTCTTCACTCAGTTTGCATTCAGATAAGATCTGTGTGTGTGTGTTTGTGTGTGTGTGCGTGCGTGTGTGCGCATGTGTTTGTGCGTGCGTGCGTGAGTTGTGTGAGTTGTGTGCATATGCCTGTCTCAGAAAAAGTTGAGGTCAGTCAAGGCAGCTGTGGAAATTCATATGTGAATAACACACACACTCACACACACACACACACACACACTCACGCACACACACACTCACACACACATATACAGTACATTAGATTTCCTCCCCACGTTCCCCTTTCTTACCCTGATTTCAGCTGTGAGAGAGGAGTTTGTACGTTAAACATGTGGCACAGATTTTTTAATAGTATTTATTTCTTTTAACACGTTTGTGAGGTCACTGATGGAAGGCACTGACGCTGGTGCGTTTCTCATTTTAACACGTTTGTGAGGTCACTGATGGAAGGCACTGACGCTGGTGCGTTTCTCATTTTAACACGTTTGTGAGGTCACTGATGGAAGGCACTGACGCTGGTGCGTTTCTCATTTTAACACGTTTGTGAGGTCACTGATGGAAGGCACTGACGCTGGTGCGTTTCTCATTTTAACACGTTTGTGAGGTCACTGATGGAAGGCACTGACGCTGGTGCGTTTCTCATTTTAACACGTTTGTGAGGTCACTGATGGAAGGCACTGACGCTGGTGCGTTTCTCATTTTAACACGTTTGTGAGGTCACTGATGGAAGGCACTGACGCTGGTGCGTTTCTCATTTTTACGCTCGCGCTTGGCAGTGGGATGACGCGGCTCCCTGGCACTGCCCGCTGACCCAGCTCCCTGGCACTGCCCACTGACCCAGCTCCCTGGCACTGCCTGCTGACCCAGCTCCCTGGCACTGCCTGCTGACCCAGCTCCCTGGCACTGCCCGCTGACCCAGCTCCCTGGCACTGCCCACTGACCCAGCTCCCTGGCACTGCCCCAGCCTGCTCTAACACGCTTCCCAGGAGAGCCCGATACCACAGAGTGTTTCACGGAAAAAGCGCGTCAGGTCCTCCGGGCACTGCCCTGTTCCCTCCTGCCCTGCGCCCGCTGTATGGTGGCACCGTCACCATGCCGATGCTTTTTACCACCGCACCCTTCTGTGCATCTTTTTAAAAAAATTTTTATGCATTTTTATATATTTCACTTTTGGCTAAAAAACAAAACACAAACAGCACATTTACTCCACTCCTGAGTGTGAGTTTGAACGCAGAAAAAGAAAAAGAGAAAAAGAGAGGAGGGGGGTAGAGATGAGTGACAGTCTGAGACTCCTCCCCTGCTACTCAGCCCAAGCCCTGGAGAACACGGGGAAGAGATGAGTGACAGGCACAGACCCCGCCTCTTCCCTATAGCCAAAGCCCTGGAGGACACGTGGAAGAGATGATTGACAGGCACAGACCCCGCCTCTTCCCTATAGCCAAAGCCCTGGAGGACATGTGGAAGAGATAGACGGATAGAGGGAGAGAGGGAGGAGAGCAAGCGGTATAGTGGGAAGTTGTGTTAGCTGTCTCCGTTATCCTGTTTTAAATCTACGGGTTTGCCCTGACTCAACCTCAACCGTCCCTGCCAGTGCCTGTGTGTGTGTGTGTGTGTGAGAGGGGGAGGGAGGCTATGTGGGTGTGTGTGAGAGAGAGAGAGAGTGAGAGAGATAGAGAGGGAGAGGGTGAGAGAGAGGGAGGGCGAGAGAGAGAGAGAGGGAGAGAGTGAGAGAGAGGGAGGGAGAGAGAGAGAGAGGGAGGGAGGCTATGTGGGTGTGTGTGAGTGAGAGAGAGAGAATAAGAGAGTGTGAGAGATAGAGAGGGAGAGAGGAGCTGTGCGGTGTGTAGCTGTTAGTGACCTGGTCTGAGCTTCAGCCCATCTTCTGGATCCTTGGGGTCTCTTTCTGACCTCCCCCCCCCCCCCCCCCCCCCCCCCCCCCCCCCCCCCCTCCCCGGGCCCAGGTCGTAATTTGGGGGTGCCAGTGTCTCGTGCCCCTCCCCCTCACTCTGGAGCTGTTGATTTAATTAGAATGGCTTAAGAGCTGTGCAGAGCAGGATTAATAACGACAGACACACACACAGGCTATGTGTCACTGCCCGACCTCTGACCTTTCACCCCGCTGTGTAACTTCTCACTCCGCTCTTTGTCCTCCGCCGGGCGTTTCTAATTCATTTTGTTTGGCTGAAAGGGGAAAAAAATGTTCTGGGGGGGGGGGGGCTGGGGGGGGGCAGGGGGGGCTTCTCTTCCTTCAACTTTTCAATCAATCCTGTGTTTCTGTGCTCACCAGAGGTGTGTGTGTGTGTGTGTGTGTGTGTGTGTGTGTGTGTGTGTGAGAGTGAGAGTGAGAGTGAGAGTGAGAGTGAGAGTGAGAGTGAGAGTGTGAGTGTGAGGAGTGTGAGTGTGTGTGCATGCGCGCGTGTGTATAAACTATGCATGTCTGTCTGTCTGTCTTAGAGATACTCATTTTGGAACATCTGTAGATGAGATGTGTTTTTCTGGCATGGCAAGGCAGTCTGATTGGAAGCGTCCAGCTTTAGCGCAGTGGGGGGCTAGGCACAGTGAGCTGGAGAGGAGATGGGCAGGATCAGGTGGTCTTTCAGTGGGACAATGTGTCTCCCTGCCGGCCAGACCAGCTAGCTGTCCAGCTCTCGGCCAGTCTACTGGCAGTCTGTCCTGCTCTTGACCAGTCTACTGGCAGTCTGTCCTGCTCTCGGCCAGTCTACTGGCAGTCTGTCCTGCTCTCGGCCAGTCTACTGGCAGTCTGTCCTGCTCAAGACCAGTCTACTGGCAGTCTGTCCTGCTCCAGACCAGTCTACTGGCAGTCTGTTTTGCTCTCGACCAGTCTACTGGCAGTCTGTCCTGCTCTCAGCCAGTCTACTGGCAGTCTGTCCTGCTCTCGGCCAGTCTACTGGCAGTCTGTCCTGCTCTCAGCCAGTCTCTCCTGCCCCTGTGGGGGCAGTCTGGCGGCCAGGACATAGGGCGTGCTGTCTTTGGGGGTGGGGGGGGTGGGGGGGTCCGCAGTCACACTGGAAGGTAGGCCTGGCCCGACAGCCTGGGGCTGCTTCTGTGCAGTGCACGCCGTGTTTGTGCACGCCACACATTTGTTGTGAGTTAGAGAAAACACTGGGCTGGGGGGGGGGCTTAGCTATATTTTCCAAATTGGAGAAAAATGAGGTCAAAAGGTTGGACGTAGAAGGACGTTTCCACCTAACCAGTCCCATTAACGCCTGGCTGGAGCCGTGGTAACAAGCTGCTGCTTAATTGGTTACATAGCTAAGCAAGCCAGCGCTTAATTGGTTAAACAGCTGAGAGAGCCAGGGTCACCAGCCGCCAGCCGGCGGGGGGGAGGGTGGGGCTTAGGTGATTAAAATGTATAAATAACAGTAAGTAATTGCAGACTTTCATTGGTTTGTGGCAGCAGTATATTTAACATATTATACAGTGTGAGTTAATGAGTGCAGGAGTGTGTGTTTGTTTTGTTTAAGGTGTGGTTGGTAAGAAGGTGAACAAAGCATGTCCCCCTGGTACAGATCTGCAGGTCACAGCCAGGGTCACGTTTCCCCAAACAAGCCTGCTGTGTCTGCCCTGTTAATGCCATCCTGCCACGCATTAATCAGCTATGCCAACTTCTGATCCTTTAGAGAGAGGGAGGGAGAGAGAGAGAGGGACAGAGAGACGGGGAGAGAGAGAGGGAGAGAGAGGGAACGGGAGAGAGGGAGAGAGAGACGGAGAGGGAGAGAGAGAGGGAGAGCGGATCAGGGAAGCACTCCAGGCAGTTGTGATGCTCTCTCTGTTGAATATGCTGTAGTAAACTTGGCTATCAGATTCTCATCAATAATTTGATGTCCGCTGCGTCTTCATCCACAGAAACCTCTCTAGCATTTTTCACCATCATCAACTGGAAATATGTAGTAGCGTCTGTGTGTGTGTGTCTGCATATGTGTGTGTGTGTGTGTGTGTGTGTGTAAAATGTTGGAGGCGGAAGTCTCTAGCTGATTAAGGCAGCTCAGACAGTATGGAGCCAGGCGCAGAGCAGGTTTTATGGTCTGGAGAGCGTGTGACTGAGTGCTGTGCTCTGCACATTCACATATAAAGCCCAGCGCGTTCGCCGCACTTCAGCCCTGAAAACCCGCAATCTCAGGTAAATCTCTGTTTCGCAGAGTGAGTTGGGGTAATCTCTGTTTCGCAGAGTGAGTTGGGGTAATCTCTGTTTCGCAGAGTGAGTTGGGGTAATCTCTGTGGGTGGGTTGGCCACAGCCCTTTCCAGTTCCCTGCTTCAGGAGCAGGAGATTGCAGGGAGCCTCCTGTGGGGATCACAGAGGGTTACCTTTGCTGTGTGTCTGCTGTGTAAGTGCAGCGAGTTGGGGTGTATTCAGAGGAAAACGCTGACTGCTCACCTCGCCCCCCCCCCCCCCCCCCCCCCTCGTCTGCCCCCCCCCCCGTCCCGCCCCCCTGCTGCAGAGCACGCGCAGGACACAAATCCAAACGCCCAGTTCGTCTTTATTCTCCCTCCAGGTGAAACTCTCACAGCAGTGAGACCTGGCGGCACCCGAGCACGGTGTGGACGGAAAGCTGAGCCGCTGGGGGGGGGGGGGGGGTTGCATGGGGCTAAGCCCCCCCCTCAGTTTCGTAGCGGGGCTGGGGGGTGGGGCTGTTTTCTTTAGCCGGGCTCCAGCTCTGGCAGGTCAGGATGCTCCCGCACGCGTGGCGCTAACGCTAGCGCTGCAGGCGCCGTGCACTGGGGTCACGGGGTCACGGGGTCATGGGGTCACCGCACGGCTGTTCCTCATTCGCCAGGAGCTCGATGGCCCCGCCTCCTCCCCTCGCTGCTTCTGCCTTTCTCTTCATGTTCAGCCCCCCCCCCCCCTCGGCGGCACGCGCGCGTCCCCTCTCTGATTGGCTGAGTACAGGCCGCTGAGTGGAAGCCCTGATGGCAGCGCTGGGCTGTGATGTGATGAGGGGGAGTGGGGCGGCCGCCGTGGATCAGCGCTGGGGATTTACAGGGCTGCTTCAGCCCAGCTCATCAGCCTAGGGAGACGCACTGCTCCGCTGATCTCAGAGTGCTGCTCTCCCTTACTGTTGCTCTCTCGATCACTGCTGCTCTCCCTTACTGCTGCTCTCTCTATTACTGCTGCTCTCCCTTACTGTTGCTCTCTCTATCACTGCTGCTCTCCCTTACTGCAACTCTCTATTATTGCTGCTCTCCCTTACTGCTGCTCTCTATTACTGCTGCTCTCCCTTATTACTGCTCTCTCTATTACTGCTGCTCTCCCTTATTACTGCTCTCTCCCTTACTGCTGCTCTCTCTATTACTGCTGCTCTATCCCTTATTACTGCTCTCTCTATTACTGCTGCTCTCCCTTATTACTGCTCTCTCCCTTACTGCTGCTCTCTCTATTACTGCTGCTCTCCCTTACTGCTGCTCTCTCTATTACTGCTGCTCTCCCTTATTACTGCTCTCTATTACTGCTGCTCTATCCCTTATTACTGCTCTCTCTATTACTGCTGCTCTCCCTTATTACTGCTCTCTCCCTTACTGCTGCTCTCCCTTATTACTGCTCTCTCTATTACTGCTGCTCTCCCTTATTACTGCTCTCTCCCTTACTGCTGCTCTCTCTATTACTGCTGCTCTCCCTTACTGCTGCTGCTCTCTATTACTGCTGCTCTCCCTTATTACTGCTCTCTCTATTACTGCTGCTCTCCCTTATTACTGCTCTCTCCCTTACTGCTGCTCTCTCTATTACTGCTGCTCTCCCTTACTGCTGCTCTCTCTATTACTGCTGCTCTCCCTTATTACTGCTCTCTATTACTGCTGCTCTATCCCTTATTACTGCTCTCTCTATTACTGCTGCTCTCCCTTATTACTGCTCTCTCCCTTACTGCTGCTCTCTCTATTACTGCTGCTCTCCCTTACTGCTGCTCTCTCTCTTACTGCTGCTCTCCCTTATTACTGCTCTCTATTACTGCTGCTCTATCCCTTACTGCTGCTCTCCTTTACTGCTGTTCTCCCTTACTGCTGCTCTCTCTATCACTGCTGCTCTCCCTTACTGCTGCTCTCTATTACTGCTGCTCTCTCCCTTACTGCTGCTCTCTCTATTACTGCTGCTCTCTCTATCACTGCTGATCTCCCTTACTGCTGCTCTCTCTATCACTGCTGCTCTCTCCCTTACTGCTGCTCTCTCTATTACTGCTGCTCTCTCTATCACTGCTGATCTCCCTTACTGCTGCTCTTTATTACTGCTACTCTCTCCCTTACTGCTGCTCTTTATTACTGCTGCTCTCTCTATCTCTATCACTGCTGCTCTCCCTTAATACTACTCTCTCTTACTGCTGCTGTTCTCTGTTACTGCTGCTCTCCCTTACTGCTGCTGTTCTCTATTACTGCTGCTCTCTATTGAGTGTGCAGTTGGAGCTGTGGTGTGGTGTTAGGTTGAGAGTGTGCAGTTGGAGCTGTAGTGTGGTGTTGGGTTGAGAGTGTGCAGTTGGAGCTGTAGTGTTGTGTTGGGTTGAGAGCGTGCATTTGGAGCTGTGGTGTTGAGTTGAGAGCATGCGATTGGAGTTGTGGTGTTGGGTTGAAAGCGTGCAGTTGGAGCTGTGGTGTTGGGTTGCGAGCATGCAGTTGGAGCTGTGGTGTGGTGTTGCGTTGAGAGCATGCAGTTGGAGCTGTGGTGTTGGGTTGAGTGTGTGGTTGGAGCTGTGGTGTTGGGTTGAGTGTGCGGTTGGAGCTGTGGTGTTGGGTTGAAAGCGTGCGGTTGGAGCTGTGGTGTTGGGTTGAAAGTGTGCAGTTGGAGCTGTGGTGTTGGGTTGAGTGTGCGGTTGGAGCTGTGGTGTTGGGTTGAGTGTGCGGTTGGAGCTGTGGTGTTGGGTTGAGAGCGTGCAGTTGGAGCTGTGGTGTGGTGTTGCGTTGAGAGCATGCAGTTGGAGCTGTGGTGTTGGGTTGAGTGTGCGGTTGGAGCTGTGGTGTGGTGCATATACATGCACAAACACACACTGCATGATTACGCACTTGCCGCCAGAACATTCCATGCAAGCTTTCAACATCCACATACGCAACTTTCTACTTACTTAACAGGATTACACACCACGCACACGACTGTTACCCAGCATGCAACAGACATGCTATTCACAATCACAACAAACATGGGTCATCTATGAAGAGCTTTCTCTCAAACGAGACAAGTCAAACTTCAACCAACAGAACTAGCAAGTAAGAGTTTGAAAAAATGATTTTAGCCATGTGTGCATTTTCCTCAGCTTTCCCCACTGTTTCCAGACTCTTTATTAGAGCCCGTATCAGTCATACAGGTGCAGTGTGCCAAGGCCAGTTAAAGGAGAGAGGTTTATTACACTTCCACTGCCATTTCTGTCTTCCACATCTCTCTGGTTTGGCTCTGAAATTCTGCAGTATAATGGTTCAATTTCAAACTATAACACTCCAGTTCAGTTATTTATTTATTAACTATTACACCCAAAGGCAAGAATACCCTTTATGAAAATAATGGTGATGCAATAACCAAAACAGAAACCTGTTCAGCTGAGCTCCCATACTGAGGAGCAAAGGAGGCACAGCCAGATGCACGGGTTCAAACGGCTGCTGCTGGCAGCCAACCGCACACAGCTGCAGCCGCACGCTATCAACCCAACACCGCACACAGCTGCAACCGCACGCTATCAACCCAACACCGCACACAGCTGCAGCCGCACGCTATCAACCCAACACCGCACACAGCTGCAGCCGCATGCTTTCAACCCAACACTACACACAGCTGCAACCACACGCTATCAACCCAACACCACACACAGCTGCAACCGCACGCTATCAACCCAACACCACACACAGCTGTAACCGCACGCTATCAACCCAACACCACACACAGCTGCAACCGCACGCTCTCAACCCAACACACAGCTCCAACCGCACGCTGTCGACCCAACACCACACCCAGCTTCGAAAGCACACTCTCAACCCAACACCACACACAGCTCCAACTGCACTCTCTCAACCCAACACCACACCACAGCTCCAACCGCACGCTCTCAACCCAATACCACACACAGCTCCAACCGCATGCTGTCAACCCAACACCACACAAAGGTCCAACCGCATGCTCAACCCAATAGCGTGTGTAAACATGTGCATAGTATGTGCAAATGTGTGCGTAGTGTGTTGTGTGTGCAAACGTGTGCATTGTGTGTGTGTGCGTGTGCAAACGTGTGCATTGTGTGTGTGTGCGTGTGCAAACGTGTGCATTGTGTGTGTGTGCGTGTGTAAACGTATGCGTAGTGCGTAAACATGCATAGCGTGTGTGTGTGTGCGTAGTATGTAAACGTGTGTGTTAGCGTGTGCATAGTGTGTTAACGTGTGCATATCGTGTGTATGCGTGTGCATAGTGTGTGTAAGCGTGTGCATAATGTGTGTAAACCTGTACGTAGTGTGTAAGCGTGAGTGTAGTGTGTAAGCGTGTGCATTGCGTGTGTAAGCGTGTGCATAGTGTGTGTAAACCTGTACGTAGTGTGTAAGCGTGAGTGTAGTGTGTAAGCGTGTGCGTAGCGTGTGTAAGTGTGTAAGCGTGTAAGCGTGTTGGGCTCTGCGCCCTGTACCTGCTCTGCCAGGTTGTCTGTGCTGCAGCAGCAGAGCGCCTAACTGAAACCAGCTGGGCTCCTCACGGCCGACAGCCAGCTGCCTGATTTATACACTCAGCTGCTGCGCCCAGCGCCGCCCTCCTCTGCGTGTGTGTAAACATGGAGTGCAGGGGAGAGGGGAGGAGCACAGGGAGATGCGCAGGGGAGGAGGGACGGAGAGAGCACAGGGGCAGGAGCGCAGGGGGGGGGGGAGGGGAGGGGAGGGAGCGCAGGGGAGGAGGGGGAGGGGAGGAGTGCAGGGTTAGGGGGAGGAGCGCAGGGTTAGGGGGAGGAGGGCAGGGGGAGGGTGAGGGGGAGGAGCGCATAGGGGGGGGGAGGAGGGAGGGGGAGGTGGGAGGAGTGCAGGGGGAGGGGGAGGAGAGCGCAGGGTTAGGGGGAGGAGGGTCAGCGGGAGGGAGGGGAGGGGGAGGAGGAGCGCAGAGGGAGGGGGAGGAGCGCAGGGTTTAGGGGGAGGAGCACAGGGGCAGGAGCACAGGGGGGGAGGAGGGGGAGGGGGAGGAGTGCAGGTGGGGGGATGAGTGCAGGTTTAGGGGGGAGGAGCGCAGGGGGAGGAGTGCAGGGTTAGGAGGGAGGAGCGCGGGGGGAGGGGGGAGGATCCCGGTCAGCACTCCTGCAGTCACATGCCACCCCAGCGATTAGCTTTTTTGAAGAGAAGCAGACCTGACTTGGCCGGCCAGTGCAAGCTTATTTAATGTTTCTGAGAGAATGGCGCTGTGTCTGCAGATAGACCCTCTGGGAGCCATTAGCTGATACATGTATCATTACCCCCCCCAGCACAACCAGGGGTGTGTGTGTGTGTTGGGGGGGGGTTGTTTAATAATCAGAAATCTTTCTGTCTGTGATTGCAGTGATCAGTCAAACTGAGCTCAGATCCCGCAGTACAGGAGCTGTAGAATTATGGTGAATGGAAACTGTTTCTACATTTCTGTTGTAATGACGCTGCTGAGGCTCTACTGTGACTGGTGTTGTTAGTAGAGAGAGAGCACTGAGCAGGAATACAGTGTGTACACACACAGACACACTCACACATGCACACACACGGTACACATACACTCGCGCACACACACGCACGCACACGCACACACACACACACACACACACTCACACAGACACACTCACACACACGCAGATCGAGACAAGTGCACACATGCACATATACGGTACACATACACTCGCGCGCGCGCACACACACACACACATTGACACGAGTGCACTCACGGTACACATACACTCGCGCACACACACACAAGGTACACACACACTCGCGCACACACACATATGGTACACACACACTCACGCACACACACACATATGGTACACATACACTCGCGCACTCACACACATACACACACTCATGCACACATACGGTTCACACACATACACATACACTCGTGCACACACTCGTACACACACACACACATACGGTACACACACACTCGCGCACGCACTCACGCATACACACACATGCACACATACGGTTCACACATACACATACACTCGTGCACACACTCATACACACGCACACACATACGGTACACATACACTCACGCACACACTCACTCACACACACACACACCACACACACTCACACATGCACACATACGGTTCACACATACACATACACTCGTGCACACACTCATACACACGCACACACAATACTTTACCCACATACACTAACACTCACGCACACACTCACTCACACACACACACACACACACCACACACTCACACATGCACACTAACTGTTCACACGGTTCCAACATACCATCACTCGTGCACACACTCATACCCACGCACACACATACGGTACACATACACTCACGCACACACTCACACTCACACACACACACACACACACTCACACATGCACACATACGGTTCACACATACACATACACTCGTGCACACACTCATACACACGCACACACATACGGTACACATACACTCACTCACACACACACACACACACACTCACACATGCACACATATGGTACACACACACTCGCGCACACACACACATATGGTACACACACACTCGCGCACACTCTCTCTCCCTCGCCCGCCCTTCTGCACACATGTTTGCCATTAAGATTGGCAGGTGTTCTGAGCCAGCTGCCCCCTTCCAACGGGGGGGGGGGGGGGGGGGGGGGGCGGGGTGTGTGTGCAGGAGAACTTATCCTGCAAAGAGAGAGAGAGAGAGAGGGGGGAGATGTGGAGAGACGGGAGATCGCAAGGAGAGGAGGAAGAGCCTAGCGAGATTCATTCCCTCCTCCTGTAAGAGGAGACCTCAGGAGAGAGAGAGAGAGAAAGGGGGATTGGAGGGAGAGGAGGAGAGAGAACTCAGAGAGAGAGAGAGGAGAGAGAGAGAGAGAGAGAGGAGAGAGAGAGAGCCGAGAGAGAGAGAGAGAGAGAGAGAGAGATGAGAGAGAGGAGAGAGAGAGAGAGCGAGAGAGAGAGAGAGAGAGAGAGAGAGAGAGAGAGAGAGAGAGAGAGAGAGAGAGAGAGAGAGAGAGAGAGAGAGAGAGAGAGTGCATGCATGCAGAGGATACAGCCTGTGGACTCTGGAGATTACACTTAAAGCAAAGATGGATCCAGGCAGTAAAAAGTAAAGCCACAGGTTTGCTGAAAAACTTTTCATTAAAAAAAAAAGTTTCATAAATGAAGCTTGTGGAATGATATACCCTGCTCTCCGTAATGTTTGGGACAGATGGCTTCACAGGTGTTTCTGATTAGTCAGGTGTGTTCGGTTGCTTCCTTAGTGCAGGTATAAAAGAGCTTTCATCATCTAGTCATGATTCCAGGCTTTTGATTGCCTTTGGAGTCTGTTATTGGCATATTAGTTGTGCCAGTGAAAGTGAAGCCATTATGAGAGTGAGAAATGAGGAAAAAACTGTTGGAGACTTAGGCCAAACCAAAAGGTTTAACCAAAATCATTCAGAAACAGGAGAGCACTGGTGAGCTCAGTAATTGCAGCAGATCAGAAACGCTCTTCAGGAGGCAGGCGTGGATGTGTCAGTGACTGCTGTCCACAGAAGACTTCACGAACAGAACCACAGAGGCTTCACTGCAAGATGCAAACCACTATTTAGACTCAAGAACAGGACGACCATGTTACAGTTTGCTTAGACGTACCTAAAAGAGCCTGCAGAGTTCTGGAAAAAGGTCTTGTGGGCAGATGAGAGCAAGATTCACTTTTATCACAGTCATGACCAGAGAAAAGTCTTGAGACCAGAAGGAACTGCCCAAAATCCAAAGCACCCCCCTCATATGTGAGACATGGTGGTGGGGGTGTTATGGTTTGGGCATGTATGGTTGCCACTGGTACTGGCTCACTTTTTTTAAATGATGGTGTACCTGCTGATAGCAGCAGCATTTTGAATTCTGACATGTGCAGAAACATCTTATCTGCGGAAGTTCAAGCAAATGCCTCTCAGTCGCATTGGATGGCACTTCATCCTACAGCAAGACAATGATCCCAAACAAACTGCTAAAGCAACAAAGAAGTTTTTCAAAGTGAAAAACAGGCCTGGCAGAGCTTCGCCTGAAAAGACACTCAGCACCTGGTGATGTCTGGGGGTTACAGTTCAATCAGTCATTGTATGCAAAGCATTTGTGACAAAGCCCTAAACACGACTACATTAATTTACATTTGTATGTCCCAAACATTATGTTGCCCGGAAATTGAGGGGGGCTATGTATAAAAAGTGGTGTAATTCCTACATGGTGAAACCAAAATGTATAAAATAATCTGTAATAAAAGCTGAGAATCAGCATGTTATCCACATGTGAACTGTCTGATTACAGGTCTAGTATAAAGAACGGTGGATGCTGTGCGACTTTCTTGTTTAAGAAGTGAAAGTTTACGTGGAAGCTTTCGTTGCAAATGTACTGCTGCTTGTTATAGAGTCTATATTTTTAAATCAGTTTTTTTTTTTTTTAGAAAAAAAGTTGACTGTGGTATTTTTAGCACAAACATGTACCGCACAGAGAATCATGTCTTTATATGGACTTGTTGTCGCTGGTGTGGTTTTACATGTCCACACACGGTTTAGCTTTTAATTGGAGTCGCATATGATGAATAATGAGGACATTTGTGTCTGGTAGCGAAGGATAAACTGCACCTCAGATTGACATGAGACTAATGATGATTGGTTGCAGTTTGCACACATTTAACAACTTAATTAGTGCTGTGTGGGTCAGTGCTTTGGTGTCTTTGGGGGGGGGGGGATTTCCAGTGTTCAATAGAGACAAGTTCCCACCACTGTTACGCTGCCTGGAGATCTGTCTGTTTAAAAATGCTGAGCCACATTATTTCTGCACTGCGTTTGGAGCCAGAAAAGCGCTGTAATAAAATGTGTGCGGGGCTGTGGGGATGTGTGGGGATGTGAGGAGCTGTGGGGATGTGTGCGGGGCTGTGGGGATGTGTGGGGAGCTGTGGGGATGTGTGAGGGGCTGTGGGGATGTGTGCGGGGCTGTGGGGATGTGTGGGGATGTGAGGAGCTGTGGGGATGTGTGCGGGGCTGTGGGGATGTGTGGGGAGCTGTGGGGATGTGTGAGGGGCTGTGGGGATGTGTGGGGAGCTGTGGGGATGTGTGGGGGGCTGTGGGGATGTGTGAGGGGCTGTGGGGATGTGAGGAGCTGTGGGGATGTGTGGGATGTGTGCGGGGCTGTGCGGATGTGTGGGGAGCTGTGGGGATGTGAGGGGCTGTGGGGATGTGTGGAGTTGTGGGGATGTGGGGATGTGTGCGGGGCTGTGGGGAGCTGTGGGGATGTGTGCGGGGCTGTGGGGATGTGGGGAGCTGTGGGGATGTGTGCGGGGCTGTGGGGATGTGTTCATACCCCAGTGCACTTTAATACCCCAGCCTGCTTTAATACCCCAGTATGCTTTAATACCCCAGCCTGCTTTAATACCCCAGTATGCTTTAATACCCCAGCCTGCTTTAATACCCCAGCCTCCTTTAATACCCCAGTATGCTTTAATACCCCAGCCTGCTTTAATACCCCAGTGTGCTTTAATACCTTGCGTTCAGGCCACAGCACAGGCTGGGGAGAGCGAGGTTTGGAAATGGGCTCACACGACTCTCTCTCCAGCCCCCGCAGGGGAAACACCAGGCCTGTTGGCCTGCAGCCAGGGTCAGCCCTTTTGGTTCCAATAAAGCCTGTCAGCAAATCTGCTGCTGAATCACCCCCCCATTCCCCCCCACCCAAACCCGCCCTGGCTGCACTCTCGCCGTCTCTGACACTCATGCTGTCACATTGAAAAGCCTTGCCTCGTGGCCCACTGTGTTTGTGGCTGTGTGTGTGGGCGGGGCCAAGGGTGGGTGGGGCCTGTTTATTTATGGGGGGGGGGGGGGTGTGGGTACGCAGGGATGTGGGGAGAGGCTGTGTGGGGCAGGGGCTGGGTAGGGGGGGGGCTATGTGGGGCAGGTCACGTAGTAGAGGCAGAAACTCTGGGGATTTTCAAGGCCAGGCTTGATACGGTGCTTGATGTTATCTAGTCTGTAGGTAATCAGAGCACTAGTTTAAGGAAAATGGCGAGCATTGTTGGGCTGAATGACCTGTTCTCGTCATTATATTATGTTATGTCATACACACACACTAACACGTGCACACACACACTCACACGTACGCACACCCACACACACACTAACACGTGCACACACACACTCACACGTACGCACACCCACACACCCACTAACACGTACGCACACCCACACACACACTAACACGTGCACACACACACTCACACGTACGCACACCCACACACCCACTAACACGTACGCACACCCACACACACACTAACACGTGCACACACACACTCACACGTACGCACACCCACACACCCACTAACACGTACGCACACCCACACACACACTAACACGTGCACACACACACTCACACGTACGCACACCCACACACACACTAACACGTGCACACACACATACTGCAGCTTATATCCACACCTGCTCACAATCTCTCTTTCTCACGCACATGCATACACACACACACACGCATGCACGTACTCACACGCACACACACACACGCACATACGCACACACACGCACACACACACACACACGTATACAAACACACTCACACACGTACACATACGTATACACACACACTCACACACATGCATACACTCACACTCACGCATACACACACACACACGTATGCACACATACATACACACACGTACACATATGCACATACACATATGCACACTCACACACACATTCACACACTCACACAGACACACACAAGCACACACACACACCTACACACACATACGTATACACACACTCACACACACACACACACACACACACACATGTACACACTCACATACACACACACACATACACGCACACGCACACACACACACACACTCACACACACACACACACACACACACACACACACACAGACACACACACACGTATATACAATCACTCACACACACACACACATACACGCACACACACACACACACATACACACACGCACTCACACACACACACACTCACACACACAGGGCTGCTTGCGGGGAGAAACGGCTCAGTGTGTTAAAAGCATTAGGTAAGCACAAATCCAAAAGTGCTCCTCAGCCCAATATCATGTGTCCTGCGTCATGGCAACCTGCTGCATACATTCAGCTCTGTCTCCACAGAGCTGTAAAACAGACTGGGGTTAAATGTTTTTAGAAGAATAGATGGAGTATTATTATTTTAAATGCCTACCTTTTTAAGCTGGTGGATCCTGTCCAAGTACAGCTCTGTAATGTTTTGATAAAGGTATATAAAAGTACACTTCAAAGGCTTGGATCTGGCTTAACGTGGCTGCAGCTGTTTATCTTTTCTAGTGAGTGAAAAAAATAATTTCTATCGCAGGGTTTATTTGGAAGACCACGAGAGGTAGAAATTTTTTATTTTATTTTTGTACCTCTCGTGGTCCCCTTACAAGAGATTTCTTGTTCAAATCGTACCAACTGTGTTCTTTTCAGTGATTGGCTGAAAGCGTTTTGCTATTTTAGTCCTTGATAGAGTATTGGGCAAAGGAAGCTGTCCATGGAAGGTTTTTATTTTCATATTTTGACCTTCGCATGAAAAACAGAGTGGAAATATAACCTCACCTGAGAGAACCCAACCTTCTCCCCTCTCTTATCCGCCACCCAGCCCCTCTCAGCCCCACTCACCTGAGAGAACCCAACCTTCTCCCCTCTCTTATCCACCCCCCCCAGCCTCCCAGCCCCCCTCAGCCCCCCCCAGCCCCCCCCCCCCCCCCCCAGCCCCTCAGCCCCTCAGCCCCTCAGCCCCCCCCCCCCCCCAGCCCCCCCAACCCTCAGCCACCTGCATGCATTAAAGTGCTGAATCTGCAGGGTCAGAGGTCACTGGGTGTGAGCAGTGTCTGAGGCCAGGCCGTGCATGGGGGAAAGCAGAAATGCACTCTGCAGAATAAGAGAGAAGGAGGGGGAGAGAGGGAGAGCAGAGGAGGTCACAGATAAAGGGGGGGGGGGGCGGAGAGAGAACGGAGGGGGGTGGGGGAGGTGAGTGCCACTTATTTGAGTCCTCATTTGTTTACCCCCACCCTTGTAAACGTAGGCTGGGTCAGATGTGAGTGCTGATTTCTCAGCTGTGAGGGTTTAGCCGAAACGTCCCTGTCCCAGAGCACAGGGGGTGAGAGTGTGACCCCCCCTCCCCAGCCGCCGGCCCTGTGGAGCTGGGCCCCATCCCGGCACAGCCCCGTTCCCTGCTAAACAAAGTGAAAACTCAGGGGAGTGCTCTCCTTTAACGACCTTGCTCTTGCGTGACGACCTTGAACCGCGTCCTCGCGGTGCCAGCTATCCTCTGCATCTGGAGATGGACGATAAGGGAAAGAGGAACGCACCGTGGAGCGGCTGGAGAGGGTTCATCTCAGTCAGCGCTCGGAGATTAAAGCACTTCTTTTTGTTTTCCCCGCTGTCTCCCTCTCTCAGAAGTGCCTAATCTCCGGCTCCTGTGTGGATGTGCCCTTTTCCAGCTTCTAAATATAATGTGTAAACAGCGTAATTGCATGCGTGTCTGGAAAACGGCTTTTTTACTTTGTTTAAAAAAAAAAAAAAAACCAAACCAATAATAAAAAAAGACTGGGAGCCTGAGCTGCTTGGACTCAGTCAGGAGCTCTCTGACAGGTTACATTTTACACTGGAGGCCCGCTGCAGAATGGGCTTTGTGCTGTGATCCTCTGCAGAGGCGAGAGAGGGGGGAAAGGGAACAGGGGGCGTGTTTCTGCAGCGGCTCCGCTGAGGAGCGTCCCGGCTCGGCGTGGCGCGGCGGTATAAACGGCTGTTTGGGGGTTCGGGAATTACAGCCTTCGCTCAGCTGTTAGCGCGCGCGTCAGCGGGACACGCAGCCGCCCCTGTCCCGCTCCGCCCTGTCCCGCTCCGCCCCTGTCCCGCTCCGCCCCTGTCCCGCTCCGCCCCTGTCCCGCTCCGCCCGGCCTGCAAACCTCACAAACAGGCCCAGAGGCCTTAAAAAGCCCAGCGGGCTGGCCAATCAGCGCTCCGCTCCGACTGCTTGCGGTTTGGACCACGCCCCACCATCCCCCCCCCCCCATCATCCACATACGTGCACACAAATCATTATTAGAACTGTAAAACTGAGCAAATATAGATGAATGTAATTAAAATTCATATAAATATACGGGCCCTGAAGTCAGGACTTGGCAGCAGTGGAGTGTGTGATCACTGCCTGGAGGCTCACATCAGGAATATCAACTTCTGTTATTACTCACACACTAACATCAGGAATATCAACTTCTGTTCTTACTCACACACTAACATCAGGAGTACTGGCTCCTGTTCTTACTCACACACTAACATCAGGAGTACGGGCTCCTGTTGTTACACACTAACATTGGGAATATTGCTGTTGCTTTCATCATGTCTTGCCTATGCTACAGCTGCTATTTAATTATTATAATACTTTTTATATATATTTTATATATGTTTTGATTTCATAGTTTCCTGGGAGTTCCTAGGTGTCTCTCATATAGTTGACGTTGTACGTCGCTTTGGATAAAAGCGTCTGCCAAATGAATGTAATGTAATGTAACGTTGATGTTGCTGTTGATTAGTAGTAATGAGATGGACAGTGATGCAGAAATGCACACGTGGTCGGGGTCTGGGGGTTTGGGAGACGCAGGGGCTGACCCCCCCTCTCTGCCCCCGCAGTGGTCGTACGCGCTGGAGAAGCCCAACACAGGCAGCGTGTTCAGCGTGGCGTGGTCAGCTGACGGGACGCAGCTGGCGGGCGCCTGTGGGAACGGGCACGTCATCTTCGCCCACGTGGTGGAGCAGCGCTGGGAGTGGAAGAACTTCGAGATCACACTGACCAAGAGGAGAACCATGCAGGTACCCACAATGCACACACACACACACACACACCATGCAGGTACCCACAATGCACACACACACACACACACACACACACCACGCAGGTACCCACAATGCACACACACACACACACCACGCAGGTACCCACAATGCACACACACACACCACGCAGGTACCCACAATACACACACACACACACCACGCAGGTACCCACAATGCACATACACACACCACGCAGGTACCCACAATGCACACACACACACCACGCAGGTACCCACAATACACACACACAGCATGCAGGTACCCACAATACACACACACACACCACGCAGGTACCCACAATACACACACACACACACCGTGCAGGTACTCACAATACACACATACCACGCAGGTACCCACAATACACATACACACCATGCAGGTACCCACAATCCACATACACACACACACACCATGCAGATACCCACTACCCACACACACACACATACCATGCAGGTACCCACAGTACACATACACACATGCATGCTTGATTACACATACATGCACTCATCCAGTCACATGCACACACACACACACACACTCTCACACACGCATTACATCACTCCAGCCGTGGAGGAGCTCCCTCTGAAAGGTCTCTTTAACGCCATGAACTCCAGTGCAGCGGAGTGGCTGTTCCCTGAAAGGCCCCAGATATTAACTCACCTCCAGTGACTGCTGCAGTCCCTCTGACCCCCGTCTGCCAGGGCGCTGTATGAGCCAGGCCCCCAGCCTGCAGTCTGAGTGACACTTCGGCTGGGGCGCTGTGTGGAGCAGCCGCGTAAGGACCCGACTGGAGCTGTGTATAGACCCATAGACTGGAGCTGTGTACAGACCCATACAGAGGGGGGGACTAGAGCTGTGTACAGACACATACAGGGGAATGACTGGAACTGTGTACAGACCCATACCGAGGGGGGACTAGAGCTGTGTACAGACCCATAGACTGGAGCTGTGTACAGACCCATACAGAGGGAGGGACTAGAGCTGTGTACAGACCCATAGACTGGAGCTGTGTACAGACCCGTGTGGAGGGAGAACCTGGGAAACAGCTGTGCTCTGTGCCAGATGCCAGACTCTCCCCAGCTTGGACTGCACACACTTGGGCTTCCTGTCACATGACCTTGCCCCTTCCCTCAGCCCAAACTGCACAGGCTTCCTGTCACATGACCAAAGGTTCCAATCCAGTATTCTGCTGCAGCTGCAGCTGCAGCTGATGTGCAGTCACATGGGGAAGAGGGGGAGTGGCCTGTGTAGCCTAGTGCCCTGACGTGCAGTCTACAGCACACACACGCACACACACACTCTCACACGCACACACACACACTCTCACGCACACACACACGTTTTCCCACACACACACACACATACACACGCTCACACACACACACACGCTTTCCCACAAACACACACACGCACACACACACACACGCTTTCCCGCAAACATACATACACGCGCACACACACACACACACACACACACTTTCCCACAAACATACATACACACACACACACACACACTCACGCACACACACAAACATACATACACGCACACACACACTCACGCTCACACACACACATGCTTTTCCACAAACATACATACACGCACACACACACACACACACTCACTCACACATACACCCATGCACACACACACACTCACTCACACACACACACAGACACACACACACACACACGCGCACACACACACACACACACACACACACAGTGCGCAGAATCAGGGATCAGATGCAGTAATGCCCCAGATGGGGACTTGTGCCTATTTACCACATGAAGACTGAATGATGGATTTGCATTTGGGTGACATCATTTACAGAGATTCATGAACTGTCCTGTTCAGAACAGATCATTTGCAGGTGTGCCGTTTTTTGAAAAATCGAGTTAAAACCAAATCTGTGAGTCATCAAGGTTTGGATATCATTTGTATTTGTACATTACGCATGTTTTACATTTGCAGTGTCAGACGGTCTTAATCGGAGTGACTTCCTCATCTAATATTTTCATAGTTTATTTATACTTAAGGAATTTAGCGCCTTAATCAGGAGTTCAGAAACACAGTCCCGTGTGGGGCCCATTGTTACGGGCCCAGTTCCCTAACCTAAAGGGCTTCTGTTGGGTGGGCATAACAGTGTCGTCAAGGTGCGAACGTGCACGGTAACAACCCACTGGAGAGTCCCCTTTTCTTTTCCCTTAAATCCATTCCTGTACCACGTGAAGTCAATTAGCATTAGCCATGTTATTGACTCCCTGGCTCTGTTAGCTTGTGCAGCGTTAGCGCCGGGCTGTCTGTTAGCTTGTGCAGCGTTAGCGCCGGGCTGTCTGTTAGCTTGTGCAACGTTAGCGCCGGGCTGTCTGTTAGCTTGTGCAGCGTTAGCGCCGGGCTGTCTGTTAGCTTGTGCAGCGTTAGCACCAGGCTGTCTGTTAGTTTGTGCAGCGTTAGCGCCGGGCTGTCTGTTAGCTTGTGCAACGTTAGCTCTGGCCTGTCTGTTAGCTTGTGCAGCGTTAGCGCCGGGCTGTATGTTAGCTTGTGCAGCGTTAGCGCCGGGCTGTATGTTAGCTTGTGCAGCGTTAGCGCCGGGCTGTCTGTTAGCTTGTGCAGCGTTAGCGCCGGGCTGTCTGTTAGCTTGTGCAGCGTTAGCGCCGGGCTGTCTGTTAGCTTGTGCAGCGTTAGCGCCGGGCTGTCTGTTAGCTTGTGCAGCGTTAGCGCCGGGCTGTCTGTTAGCTTGTGCAGCGTTAGCGCCGGGCTGTCTGTTAGCTTGTGCAACGTTAGCGCCGGGCTGTCTGTTAGCTTGTGCAACGTTAGCTCTGGCCTGTCTGTTAGCTTGTGCAGCGTTAGCGCTGGCCTGTCCCCTGTCCAGCTAGTCCGCTAGTGGCTACACAGCGAGAATAGCAGCCGGTGCTCAGCAGCTGTAGCTGGTCGCTGTAGAACAGGAAATAAAGCAGATTAAAGTGGGGCCGTTCTGGTTGTCATGGCGAGCACAGTGTAGCGTTTTCGCAGTTGGGCGATCATGTGATGCTGTCATTGCTGTGGGCCTCAGGGGAGGGAGCCCCTCTGGGCCTCAGGGCTGCTCGCTGCAGTGTGCAGTTGCCCCTGCAGCAGTGACACTGGGGCCTTGCGTCTGGGGCCTTGCGTCTGGGGCCTTGTGTCTGGGGCCTGTCGTTGCGTCTCTCTAAACGAGAGAAACCACAAGGTAGAGTTTACGGGCTGCGCCCCCCCCCCCCCCCCCCCGGGGGCCGTCTGCGCTGCCCAAACAAACCCCCGGCCGCTGCCCTGTATTTTTAGCTGAGCTGCACTTTTCTCTCCCGCACATCTTGCAACGGTTTGAGAATCGGACAGCTAAATTTACTGCCCTGCGGTCTCCAAGTTTTTATTCTGGGGTTTTCGTGTATAAATTTGGGTTTGCAGGGGATTAAAAAAGGGGATTAGCTGGTAAAGTGCCCTTTTTACCTGCCAGACTGAAACTTTGTTAATTCATTTTTGAAGAAACTAACTCAAAATATTTATTCTAACAATTGAAAATAAGAAACAAGCTTTCAGACGAAAACACACAAGGCGAAAACACACAAGGCAACCTTGATGGATTATAGATGGAGCCTGTTGAGTTTCTGCCGTACATTCAGCGTGAGTCTGTGTTTTTGTGTATATGTAGGAGAGAGAGAGGAAGAGTGTGTGTGTTTGTGCATGTACATGTTCTTGTGTCTGATTGTGCACCAGTGTGAGTGTGTGTGTGTGTGTGGGGGGGGGATTGTAAGTCCTCACTCTGTGCTGTTCCCTGTGTCCTGACTCTGTGCTGTTCCCCTGACTCTGTGCTGTTCCCTGTGTCCTGACTCTGTGCTGTTCCCATGACTCTGTGCTGTTCCCTGTGTCCTGATGCTGTACTGTTCCCTGTGTCCTGACGCTGTACTGTTCCCATAATTCTGTGCTGTTCCCATGACCCTGTGCTGTTCCCCTGACTCTGTGCTGTTCCCTGTGTCCTGACTCTGTGCTGTTCCCCTGACTCTGTGCTGTTCCCTGTGTCCTGACCCTGTGCTGTTCCCTGTGTCCTGACGCTGTACTGTTCCCATGACCCTGTGCTGTTCCCTGTGTTCTGACTCTGTGCTGTTCCCTGTGTCCTGACCCTGTGCTGTTCCCTGTGTCCTGACTCTGTGCTGTTCCCATGACTCTGTGCTGTTCCCTGTGTCCTGACGCTGTACTGTTCCCATAACTCTGTGCTGTTCCCATGACCCTGTGCTGTTCCCCTGACTCTGTGCTGTTCCCTGTGTCCTGACCCTGTGCTGTTCCCTGTGTCCTGACGCTGTACTGTTCCCATGACCCTGTGCTGTTCCCTGTGTTCTGACTCTGTGCTGTTCCCTGTGTCCTGACCCTGTGCTGTTCCCTGTGTCCTGACGCTGTACTGTTCCCATGACCCTGTGCTGTTCTCTGTGTCCTGACCCTGTGCTGTTCCCTGTGTCCTGACCCTGTGCTGTTCCCTGTGTCCTGGCTTCTGGAATGGTAGGTGCGGAACGTGTTGAACGACGCCGTGGACGTGCTGGAGTTCCGCGACCGGGTCATCAAGGCATCGCTGTCACATGATCACCTGGTGGTCACCACCTCCCTCCAGTGCTACGTGTACAGGTTCTGTACCAACTCACCTCTCTCTCTCTCTCTCTCTGTCTGTCTCTCTCTCTCTCTCTCCCTCTCTCTCTCTCTCTCTCTCTCTCTATCACCCCCCTCCAGTGCTACGTGTACAGGTTCTGTACCAACTCATCTCTCTCTCTCTCTCTCTATCTATATATCTGTATCTATATACTGTATATCTTTCTCTATCCATCTTGCTCTCGCTCTCCAACTCTCATTCTGACTCTCTCTGTCTCTGTATCTCTGTCTCACTTTTTCTTTTACAGTCCTTTTCTCCCTCAGTTTCTCTCTCTCCCCTCTTTCAAATTCAAATTTACTTTATTTACATGACAAGTGAACTTTTGTTCACTTTCTCTCACTCTATTCCTTTCTCTCTCTATCTCTTTCTCCATCGCTTTGTCTCTCCCTGACCCTGCAGTTCTCTGTTTTCTGTCAGCTGGCTGGACTAACGCAGTGCTTAACTAACGCAGTCGTTTAGCGCTCAGCCTGGAGCTCTTTGTGTGAGATGTGCTGGGGCGGTATTTTCACATTAATGGCCCCAGATAGAGAGTGCAGAGGGAATTCACTGGCAGAGGCGCTGGACAGCTTTAATCGCGCTGGGTAACGTTCTCCACAGGAGAGTGAAACGCTCTGTTTACCTTCAGCACGCAGAACTGGAACACGCCGCTGATTTTTGACCTGAAGGAGGGGTCAGTCAGCCTGATCCTGCAGGCCGAGAGGTGAGAATCCCCCCTTTATCTACCCTTCTCTCTTTCTCTCCTTCCCTCTGTTTCTCTCAGTCTTACCCCCTCTGTCACACTCCTCTCTTTCTTTCTCTTTCCCTCTCTCTCCCCGTCCCTCCCCCTCTCTCTCTCTCCAGTCTCCAGGCCTGCCCTGCCAAACAGAGTGTTGTGACTCAGCCAATAGTAGAGTTTATATTTGCACTAAAGGCTGTAAGCAGTGTGGAAAAGTGATAGCAATTTGTCATTTACTTTAATGCTTATTATTATTATTATTATTATTATTATTTTGACTGTTATTGTTCATCAACCTAGAAAACCAGAAAAAAAAACGTTTTTGGCCTTCTAGCAGCTTTTGGTCCTTCTCAGTTTAAATATGTTGCAAATGCAGATTGGTTTTACATTTGTTGTTTTTGGTGTCTGTTTTTTTTTTTTTTTTTTTTAACTGCATTTACTGTAAGATCATAAATCTGGGCTGCTCATAAATCTTGGCCGCCCCCATTGTAGGTTTAGTTTCCTCCATTAAACTTGTGATTTAAAGAAAAAATAAGTCATAAAACGTTGGGCCGGCTCCAAGACCCGCTCAGGAAGCCTCATCCCCACGGGCAGCGGGACGCTCGCGCTCACCGCTCACTTCCTGTGCCGCTCTGTTCGTGTGCGCCAGGCACTTCCTGCTGGTGGACGGGGCGGGCGTGTACGTGTACTCGTACGAGGGCCGGCTGGTCTCCACGCCCAGGTTCCCCGGGATGCGCTCGGACGTGCTGAACGCGCAGACCGCCTCCCTCAGCAACGACACCGTCGCCATCCGAGACAAAACCGACGAGAAAGGTGGGCGGAGCCAAGGGGAGGTCCCCTGCGGGGCATTTCAACACAAGGGTCGTGTGTCTGGTTGCGCTGTAGAATCTGTGGTTTGGGGTGATGGTCTCCAGAGGGATTTCCTGTTGCTGATCTCCTTCCTTCTCCTTCTCTTTCTCCAGTCATCTTCCTGTTCGAGGCTCTGACTGGAAAAGCCCTGGGAGATGGCAAACCCTTAACCCACAAGGTGAGGCTTCACATAGTACATTAAACCCTTAACCCACAAGGCGAGGCTTCACTTAGTACACCAAACCCTTAACCCACAAGGTGAGGCTTCACTTAGTGCACCAAACCCTTAACCCACAAGGTGAGGCTTCACTTAGTGCACCAAACCCTTAACCCACAAGGTGAGGCTTCACTTAGTGCACCAAACCCTTAACCCACAAGGTGAGGCTTCACTTAGTGCACCAAACCCTTAACCCACAAGGTGAGGCTTCACTTAGTGCACCAAACCCTTAACCCACAAGGTGAGGCTTCACTTAGTATGCCAAACCCTTAACCCACAAGGTGAGGCTTCACTTAGTATGCCAAACCCTTAACCCACAAGGTGAGGCTTCACTTAGTATGCCAAACCCTTAACCCACAAGGTGAGGCTTCACTTAGTACAGCAAACCTGACAGGGCTGAAGCAGTGCTGCTCAGTGTGCTGTGTTTAAGGAGCAGTCACTCATTAAAGTGCATGTATGTAACAGCGCATGTTAGTACTTACACACTCTGTTGAACATTGTATATGGCTGCTCTGGAAACTTGGTGAAACGTTAAGCCCATGGCTGACAGCGCCCCCTAGGGGTAGAGAAGAGAGAGTTCATCTGATGAGTTACACCAACCCCCCCCAGGGTTGAGCTGTACCGCGTGCTATGACAGCACACTATGAAAGAGGAGACGGAGAGAGGGAGAAAGAGAGAAAGCAATCTGGAGTGAGTGAAGGAAAGGGGGATATTGTATGTGTGCGTGTGTGTGTGACCGTATGTTTGTGTGGCAGTGTGTGTGTGTGTATGTGTGTGTGAGAGAGGTGTATGTGTGTGTGTGAGAGAGAGAGAGGTGTGTGTGTGTGAGAGGTGTGTGTGTGTGTGTGAGAGAGGTGTGTGTGTGTGTGTGTGTGTGTGAGAGAGAGTTGTGTGACTATGACTACACTGCACAAATATACACCATTACACACTACACCATAACTACACTGCACAAATATACACCATTACACACTACACCATAACTACACTGCTCAAATATACACCATCACACACTACACCATAACTGCACTGCTCAAATATACACCATTACACACTACACCATAACTACACTGCTCAAATATACACCATTACACAATACACTATAACTACACTGCTCAAATATACACCATCACACACTACACCATAACTGCACTGCTCAAATGAACACCATTACACACTACACCATAACTACAGAACAGCTGACCGGGCCGTTTCTGTGTGCTGGTTTCAGGCTCTGACTGGGGCGTTTCTGTGTGCTGGTTTCTGGGCAGGGTCAGACCAGCCTGGTTCTGTGTGCTGGTTTGAGGCTCTGACCAGGCCGGTTCTGTGTGCTGGTTTGAGGCTCTGACCGGGCCGGTTCTGTGTGCTGGTCTGAGGCTCTGACCGGGCCGGTTCTGTGTGCTGGTTTGAGGCTCTGACCAGGCCGGTTCTGTGTGCTGGTCTGAGGCTCTGACCGGGCCGGTTCTGTGTGCTGGTTTGAGGCTCTGACCGGGCCGGTTCTGTGTTCTGGTTTCAGATGGAGGTGGTGGAGATCGCCCTGGACCAGTGCGGTGCCGCCAGTGACCGGAAGATCGCTCTGATTGACAAGAACCGCGACCTCTACCTGACCTCTGTCCGTCGCCTTGGCCGTGAGGACAAGACCAATAAGATCGGTGAGAGGAGGGTGGAGCCAGGGAGGGAACCAATGAGAGGAGAGTGAGGTTTCATGAGCCCTGTACTGGGTGACGATGAGGTGTCAGTCTCATATCTGAACCAATGAAGATTTTTGCTGTCCTCAGCAGTGTTGTTATTGATCTAAATCTGTCTGAGCCGCTGATTGCATAATCTGCCTCACTTTTCATTCACTGTAAGGAACCTGTGGGCGGGAGGGGCTTATGTTAATTAGGGGTGGGGTTACAAAGACTCTTTCCCCGCCCCTTTGCAGGAACCATGGTTCATACGATGGCGTGGAACGACTCTGCGAACATCCTGTGTGGGATCCAGGACGTGCAGTTCACCGTGTGGTACTACCCCAACGCCGTCTTCATGGACTCGGACCTGCTGCCCAAAACGCTCTGCACAAAGGACGCAAGGTACCTCACCCCCGCCCCAGCCGGGTCACAGGGGTCTCACCCCCGCCCCAGCCGGGACACGGGGGTCTCACCCCCGCCCCAGCCGGGTCACAGGGGTCTCCCCCCCGCCCCAGCCGGGACACGGGGGTGCTGAGCTTTCCTCCATGAGCCTCTTTCCAAAGCATCTGCAAAATAAACTCCAGACTTTGTGAGATTCCTGTCCCTGTTGTCTGATTGGCTTCCTCAAACTCCAGTCCTGGAGGGGGCACTGTGTTTGCAGGTTTAACTCCAGCCCTGGAGGGCCACAGTGTCTACAGGTTTAACTCCAGTCCTGGAGGGGGCGCTGTGTCTTCAGGTTTAACTCCAGCCCTGGAGGGGGTGCTGTGTCTGCAGGTTTAACTCCAGTTCTGGAGGGGGCGCTGTATCTACAGGTTTAACTCCAGTCCTGGAGGGGGCGCTGTGTCCGTAGTTTTAACTCCAGTCCTGTAGGGGGCGCTGTGTCTGCAGGTTTTTGTGGTTTTGTTTTAGTCAGCAGCGAGTTGTGGTCATGGAAACGAGGTGTTTGGTCTCATGAGCCAAACGGTGAGTTAAGTTCAGTAGAGAAATGCAGCTGAAGCCCACAGACACTGCAGCCCATCCAGGACTGGACCCTGAGACTCATCATCTGCCAGATTTTAGCCAGCATCTGCAGTAGGCCAGTGAATTGGCTTCTGCTGTTTCTTCCAGTTGAAGTTCCATCAACACAGTCAGAAGTGCTTGAGTATGGGACTGTGGGCGGCTGCTTCTGTTCAGGCTCTGATCCAGGGTGTGGATGGGTCCCCGCGGCCTGGTGTGGGATCAGAACCGGGCCTGACATCAGAACCGGGCCGGGGACTGGCTGAGGCCGGCAGACCCATGCTGGGCCACCTGGAACGGGTGGATTTTCTGCCGGTTTTCGCTGTGTGGGGGGGAGTGGAAGCTTCACGTGCTTTCGGATGAGAGCAAACGCTGTTCTCCAGCCCTGCCGTGTGAATGGGACGGAACATTCTAGCTTCGGGAGGAAAATGGGGAGGTGTTTAAAAAAATAATCTTTGGGTTTTCAGCAAAGCACACCCTTTTAGATTGAGTGGATTATCTCTGAGTGCTGGCCTGGTCAGCACATTGTACCGTTCAGTTACGCGTGATGACCAGACTCTGTCCGGATATGAGCGATGACCAGTATAACTTCTCTGTCCGGATATGAGCGATGACCAGTATAACTTCTCTGTCCGGTTATGAGCGATGACCAGTATAACTTCTCTGTCCGGATATGAGCGATGACCAGTATAACTTCTCTGTCCGGATATGAGCGATGACCAGTATAACTTCTCTGTCCGGATATGAGCGATGACCAGTATAACTTCTCTGTCCGGATATGAGCGATGACCAGTATAACTTCTCTGTCCGGTTATGAGCGATGACCAGTATAACTTCTCTGTCCGGTTATGAGCGATGACCAGTATAACTTCTCTGTCCGGTTATGAGAGATGACCAGTACGACTTCTCTGAGGCATGACTTTTATCAGTCCTTACAGTATACTGTGAATTCCCTCATCCACTTCAGTGACTCAATGTGGAGTATTTATTTTCTTTAACAAGCACCCGAACGTGAGTCCGTGTTGCGGGTGGCTCCTGTGCCGGGCGATGCTGCAGTAATTAACAGCTGCTTGGAGGCCTTGTGGACGAGCACTTAGACCCGGCTGCAGTGCGGACCGAGCTGGGCCTCTTCCAGTCTGGAGCCGGCCCGCTGGGGAGGGATTGCGATTAATCCGTTTACTATGGATCGCAGGGAGGAGAGTGGGAGACGGATGATAATTCATACACTATTTAACATATCGATTTCTGCTCTTTTTTTCCAAGGTAATGCTTTTAGAGGGAAATTAATGACCTTTCTCCTCTCTATTGTACCCCTTGCGTAATACACGCGTCTCTTTATTTCATCACACACACACACCCCCCCCCCCCCCCCCCCCCCGATGAGTGCACTCTCCTCCAAACCAAGCCTGACCCAACAGATACCAGACCATGGGGCCCATCCACACACTGGAACAGAGCCTTAACAGATACCAGACCATGGGGCCCATCCACACACTGGAACAGAGCCTTAACAGATACCAGACCATGGGGCCCATCCACACACTGGAACAGAGCCTTAACAGATACCAGACCATGGGGCCCATCCACACACTGGAACAGAGCCTTAACAGATACCAGACCATGGGACCCATCCACACACTGGAACAGAGCCTTAACAGATACCAGACCATGGAGCCCATCCACACACTGGAACAGAGCCTTTACAGATACCAGACCATGGGGCCCATCCACACACTGGAACAGAGCCTTAACAGATACCAGGCTGTGGGGCCCATCCACACACTGGAACAGAGCCTGAACAGATACCAGACCATGGAGCCCATCCACACACTGGAACAGAGCCTTAACAGATACCAGACCATGGGGCCCCATCCACACAATGGAACAGAGCCTTAACAGATACCAGACTGTGGGGCCCATCCACACACTGGAACAGAGCCTTAACAGATACCAGACCATGGGGCCCCATCCACACACTGGAACAGAGCCTTAACAGATACCAGACTGTGGGGCCCATCCACACACTGGAACAGAGCCTTAACAGATACCAGACCGTGGGGCCCGTGTACACACTGGCAGCAGCCCCTAATGTACAGTAGTGATCACTGTAATGTTGAGTGGAAATGGATGACCTTTGCCCTTTTTGCAGTGAGTTCAGCCGGACGCCCCACATCCTGAACTACGTGGGGACGCAGGTGACGGTGCGGCGTGCGGATGGGTCTCTGGTGTACAGCACGGTCTCGCCCTACCCCGCCCTCCTGCACGAGTACGCCGGCTCCGCCCGCTGGGGCGACGCCCTGCGCCTCTGCCGCTTCGCCAAGGTACCGCAGCCGCCAATCGATCTGTCAATCAAGCAGCCAAACTGCCAATCTGCCAACCTGTCAGTCAATCAACCTATCAACCAAGTAATCAGTCAGTCACTCAGTCAATCAAATAACTGTGTGTGTGTGTGTGTGTGTGTGCTCAGAGTGCTCTAAATTGCATGGCTGGGGTCCAGCTGCTCTGGTCTGAGAGCTGATAGGGAAAGGTATTGTGTCCCCTGCAGCTCAAACACACACGCACACACACGCACGCACGCACACACACACACACACCAGCATTCCTCAGCGCCTGTGTGAAGGCCACTGGCTCCATTCCACTGGAGAAAGCAGCGTTCGCTAGCAGGGTTCGTTAGCAGCGTTCGCTAGCAGCGTTCGTTAGCAGGATTCACGGGGAGCGGTGAGAGGAAGGAGTGTGAAGTGAGTGCAGTTGCACGCTGCGTTTTTCTGACTGACAGGCAGACAGCGGCCTCTTTCTCAGACATGAAGGAGAGAGCTCCGGAACGCCGCCGTGCTGTCAGGAAAGAGCTGTCCGTTAGCTCCGATGACTTAGCAGTGCAGTGCGGCATGGTTTAATACAAGTCCTCACAAGACCTGAAACCTGTTTATGAGGACCTGGCAGTGCTGGGGTCCTGTAGCTCCCTACCTGTGTGTGTGTGTGTGTATTTTGTGTAAGTTGCTCAGAAAGTTTGCGTGCTTCAGTTTGTCAGGTTCTCCAGTTCCCGGTATTGAAACTTTACTGTTCTGCATGAAAAATAACGCAATGCTGGTTCGGTATCTTCATAAATTAGTGCTTGAAAGTGCTTTGAAGACTAAATTGGGTGGTGTGTGTGTGTGGCTCTGTTCCTGTGTGTGTGTGTGTGTGTGTGTGGCTCTGTTCCTGTGTGTGTGTGTGTGTGTGTGGCTCTGTTCCTGTGTGTGTGTGTGTGTGTGTGGCTCTGTTCCTGTGTGTGTGTGTGTGTGTGTGTAGCTCTGTTCCTGTGTGTGTTTGTGTGTTGTTTTTAAGACTGAATTGGGTGGTGAGTAAAGAGCTGAATACTCAAGCTCCTCTGAGCATGCCCAGAGTAGCCCCTTCGTGTGGGATTGTGTGCGCCTGTTTCTGCCCGACAGTCCCTCAGTGAGGTTTCATGGCTGTTCTCTGTTCTCCTACCTGTCCTTCCTCCCTGCACACCTGTGTGTGCTAGGCCTCTGAGTCACAGGTGAGTCTGTCTGTCGTTCTGTGTTCGTTCACTCGTTTGGTCGTGTGCTCCCCTTTTTCACTCGAGTCTTTTCTCCTTCCTCTGTCCATCCTTCCCTCTCTGTGGCTGTGTTAGTCCAGCAGGCCCCCCCTAGTGATGAAGCTCGGTAATTACAGCATCGGCGGTGTTTCAGGGGGAAGTACAGTGTTAATGACAGCAGTGTTAATGCCGTATCACTGTGACAGGCCTAATGACTGTCCTCATGCAGTCCGTGCAGAAGCTTTACCGTGTCCAGGTGAGCCTGAGAAGCCTGGGTCCCTGTACCTGCAGCACCGGGACGGGGTCTGGAGGTGATTCCCGCAGGTACAGGTAGTGACTAAAAAGGTGAGGACCCAGGAGAGTTCCAGCAGTCACAGGTTCTGATGGTTCCGCTGGCTTTGGTCGTTCTGCTGGTTCTGCTGGTTCTGTTGGTCGGGTAATGGGGGTGTGGGGTGCTTTTTCCTGGCCACGCCCCCATCCACAGAGCAGAGGTTGTCGCTCAGTGTTTAGGGCGGGGTTTAGGGCACAGCCTCAGCCGCCACACCTGAACCTGATCCAGCGCTAACAAGGGATCCAGCGCTAACAAGGGATCCAGCGCTAACGGGATATCCAGCGCTAACGGGAGATCCAGTGCTAACGGGATATCCAGCGCTAACGGGAGATCCAGTGCTAACGGGAGATCCAGCGCTAACGGGAGATCCAGCACTAACGGGAGATTCAGCGCTAACGGGATATCCAGCGCTAACGGGAGATCCAGTGCTAACGGGAGATCCAGCGCTAACGGGAGATCCAGCACTAACGGGAGATTCAGCGCTAACGGGAGATCCGGTGCTAATGGGAGATTCAGCGCTAACGGGAGATCCAGCGCTAACGGGAGATTCAGCACTAACGGGAGATCCAGCGCTAACGGGAGATCCAGCGCTAACGGGAGATCCAGCGCTAATGGGATATTCAGCGCTAACGGGAGGTTATGGGCTAACGGGATATTCAGCGCTAACAGGAGGTTATGGGCTAACGGGAGATCCAGCGCTAACGGGAGATCCAGTGCTAACGCCTCGGAGCTCTCTCCACCCTCATGGACGGAGCCCAGCCCTCTATTAGGGGCTTAACATCCCTCTTCCCGCTGTGTTTGCCCACTGCCTGCACATTATGGGAAACCACAGGCCTGCTGATGGGACACTTCTGATCGCCCAGACCGTCCGAGTCCCTGTCTGAAGCTGATGTGGGTCGGATCCGATTCGGTGTTTGTAGTGTTGCGCTGACAGTAAACAAAGCAAGAAGTATGTGTGGGGGGATTCTGGGGGGATTGTGTGCATCTCATGACAGCTTCCTGTTAGAAGGCTGCTCTGTGGCAGTGTGTAAAACCTTTGAGTGTGTAAAACTGTGAGCATAATTCAGGGTGTGTTTGGCGATAAGCTGCCCTTCAAAACAGCCAGTGTGGTGTCAGAGTGAATCCAGCTGTTCCTTGGCCCCACTAATCCTGAGCCCCATGTCCTTTACCACAGGGCAACCCGCTAACGAGGCCTGCTAACGAGGTCTCCTAACGAGGCCTGCTAACGAGGTCTCTTAACGAGGCCTGCTAATGAGACTCTCGTGGCAGGATGAACTGATGGGGTAATGTGGACCTTCCCCACCAGCCTGACACAGGCGCCTGTGTAATGACCATCCCATCCATTTAATACCCCCCCTCCCCGGCCCCTGGCCACGCCCCACACCCAGAGGCAGCACAGATCATGTGACGCTGACCTGCTGCCAGGGAGCAACTCGGCCAACTGTAAACTCTCCCGCCAGCTCCGCTAACACAGACAGGAGAAACCTCGAGCCGTCCCACGTTGGAGCGGGAGAATGGGTCTGTGTTTGGAGCCGCTTGTGGAGCGCTGAGTGTTTTTGTTTGGCCTTTTGAGAGGATCCCTTGTTGTTGTTGCGTTTGGTGGAATGTGAGCGGTGTGAAACTCGTGCCAGCTTTCCACACTGTGCTGCTAACACGAGACGTCCGGGAACGGGACACGTTGCACTCCGTCTCCCCTGGGGGTCCCGGAGCCGTCCCAGCACTGCAAACATCCTGCTCAGAGTCTCACAGGCCAGCAGACACCCCCCCCAAATTACTACGCTCCGGTCTATTTTGATTTCCTCCTGAGCTTGCAATTGCAAAACTTTGATAAGATCGGTTAAAGTGGCCCTCGCTGCTATTTTTGGTGTTTAGTGAGATTAGTAAAGGCTGGTTGGCTCGGCTTTGTGTCCCCCAACCCCCCCCCCCCCCCCCCCCCTCGGCGGCCCGTTGGCTGTTTATTAATGTCCTTCCTCTCTGCTCCAATCCCACAGGACCAGACGCTGTGGGCGTGTCTGGCTGCCATGGCAATGGCCAACAGAGAACTGACCACGGCGGAGGTGGCGTACGCGGCGATTGGAGAGGTGAGACCCTCGGGTGCTGGGTTAGTACAGTAGTACAGAGACCCTCGGGGTGCTGGGTTAGTACAGTAGTACAGAGACCCTCGGGGTGCTGGGTTAGTACAGTAGTACAGAGACCCTCGGGGTGCTGGGTTAGTACAGTAGCACAGACAGACCCTCGGGGTGCTGGGGTAGTACAGTAGTACAGAGACCCTCGGAGTTCTGTGTTAGTACAGTAGTACAGAGACCCTCGAGGTGTTGGGTTAGTACAGTAGTACAGATACCCTCGGGTGTTGGGTTAGTACAGTAGTACAGACAGACCCTTGGGTGTTGGGTTAGTACAGTAGTACAGAGACCCTCGGGGTGTTGGGTTAGTACAGTAGTACAGAGACCTTCGGGGTGTTGGGTTAGTACAGTAGCACAGACAGACCCTCGGGGTGCTGGGTTAGTACAGTAGTACAGACAGACCCTTGGGTGTTGGGATAGTACAGTAGTACAGACAGACCCTCGGGGTGCTGGGTTAATACAGTAGTACAGATACCCTCGAGGTGTTGGGTTAGTACAGTAGTACAGATACCCTCGGGTGTTGGGTTAGTACAGTACTACAGAGACCCTTGGGTGTTGGGTTAGTACAGAAGTACAGATACCCTTGGGTGTTGGGTTAGTACAGTAGTACAGAGACCCTTGGGGTGCTCGGTTAGTACAGTAGTACAGAGACCCTCGGGGTGTTGGGTTAGTACAGTAGTACAGAGACCCTCGGGTGTTGGGTTAGTACAGTAGTACAGAGACCCTCGGAGTGCTGTGTTAGTACAGTAGTACAGAGACCCTCGGGGTGTTGGGTTAGTACAGTAGTACAGATACCCTCGGGTGTTGGGTTAGTACAGTAGTACAGACAGACCCTTGGGTGTTGGGTTAGTACAGTAGTACAGAGACCCTCGGGGTGTTGGGTTAGTACAGTAGTACAGAGACCCTCGGGTGTTGGGTTAGTACAGTAGTACAGAGACCCTCGGGGTGTTGGGTTAGTACAGTAGTACAGATACCCTCGGGTGTTGGGTTAGTACAGTAGTACAGACAGACCCTTGGGTGTTGGGTTAGTACTGTAGTACAGACAGACCCTTGGGGTGTTGGGTTACTACAGTAGTACAGACAGACCCTCGGGGTGCTGGGTTAGTACAGTAGTACAGAGACCCTCGGGGTGTTGGGTTAGTACAGTAGCACAGACAGACCCTCGGGGTGCTGGGGTAGTACAGTAGTACAGAGACCCTCGGAGTTCTGTGTTAGTACAGTAGTACAGAGACCCTCGAGGTGTTGGGTTAGTACAGTAGTACAGATACCCTCGGGTGTTGGGTTAGTACAGTAGTACAGACAGACCCTTGGGTGTTGGGTTAGTACTGTAGTACAGACAGACCCTCGGGGTGTTGGGTTAGTACAGTAGTACAGAGACCCTCGGGGTGTTGGGTTAGTACAGTAGTACAGAGACCTTCGGGGTGTTGGGTTAGTACAGTAGCACAGACAGACCCTCGGGGTGCTGGGTTAGTACAGTAGTACAGACAGACCCTTGGGTGTTGGGATAGTACAGTAGTACAGACAGACCCTCAGGGTGCTGGGTTAATACAGTAGTACAGACAGACCCTCGGGGTGCTGGGTTAGTACAGTAGTACAGACAGACCCTTGGGGTGTTGGGTTAGTACAGTAGTACAGAGACCCTCGGGATGCTGGGTTAATACAGTAGTAGAGAGACCCTTGGGTGTTGGGTTAGTACAGTAGTACAGACAGACCCTCGGGGTGTTGGGTTAGTACAGTAGTACAGACAGACCCTCGGGGTGTTGGGTTAGTACAGTAGTACAGACACTCTGTGAGACCCTCTCCCTCTCTCTGCAGGTTGATAAGGTGCAGTACATTAACTCTATAAAGGAGCTCCCATCCAGAGAGTCTGCTCTGGCTCACATGCTGCTCTTTAGTGGGCACGTGCAGGAGGCGGAGTCAACTCTGCTGCAGGCCGGCCTCGTGTACCAGGCCATACAGGTGCACATCAACCTGTACAACTGGGACAGGTACATACACAACCTCATATACCACCCCATACCGGTGCATACACACACCCCATATACCAGCCCATACAGGTACACACACACCTCATATACCAGCCCATACAGGTAAATACACACACCCCATATACCAGCCCATACAGGTACATACACACGCCCCATATACCAGCCCATACAGGTAAATACACAATCTCATATACCAGCCCATACAGGTACATACGCAACATCATATACCAGCCCATACAGGTAAATACACACACCCCATATACCAGCCCATACAGGTACACACACACCTCATATACCAGCCCATACAGGTAAATACACACACCTCATATACCTGTGTGTGTGTGCGTGCGTGTGTGTGTGTGTGTGTGTGCGCGTGTGTTTTGTATTTATTTATTTGCACCATAAAAAGCACAATAAAGACGTGTCAGAGAGGTTATGAAACCCCTGTGGGCTGATAATTCCTCAGAGACTCTCTCTCTCCCTCCCTCCCTCCCTCGCTCTCTCTCTCTCAGGGCACTGGAGCTGGCAGTGAAGCACAGGACCCATGTGGACACAGTGCTGGCCCACAGACACAAGTTCCTGCAGGACTTCAGCAAGCAGGAGACCAACAAGCGCTTCCTGCAGTACTCTGAAGGGGTGTGTACACACACACACACACACACACACACACGCATGCACATGCACGCATACACACACACACACACACACCTGTCTCACAGTGCTCTGAATGGGTGTGTACACACACAACCTTTTCTCAGTTTTTCACAAGACACAGGAGTTATGGGTGATTGTAATGATGCAGTTTGCTGATCTGACACACTGAGTCATGGTGTCATGGCCTGGGTTTGAGTCATACTCAGGGCAGCGTACCGCGGGCTCGTTGGCATGTTGTTTACGTTAGTTAGGGTTTGGGTTTGGGTTTGGGTTCGGCTGTTACTGAGGAAGACTCCGGAAGGGAAAACGCAGCAGTCTGTGGCTGAGACTCCACCCCCCTGTCACTCTTCCTCTCTCAGGTGGAGGTGGACTGGGAGAAGATCCAGGCCAAGATCCAGATGGAGCTGGCCAAGGAGAGGGAGCGGTCGGCCACCACGTCCGTGAGGAGCAGCGTGGCCTCACGGCGGTGAAACGCTTCCCACAGCGCAGCCTGGAGAACCCGCAAGAGAACCCGCAGGAGAACCCGCAGGAAAACCCGCAGGAGAACCCGCAAGAACCCGCAAGAGAACCCGCAGGAGAACCCGCAAGAGAACCCGCAGGAGAACCCGCAGGAGAACCCGCAAGAACCCGCAGGAGAACCCGCAGGAGAACCCGCAAGAACCCGCAAGAGAACCCGCAAGAGAACCCGTACTCACCTGTATGTACCTGTGTCCCTGGAGAACCTGCGTTCACCTGTACGTACCTGTGTCCCTGGAGAACCTGTGTTCACCTGTACGCACCTGTGTCCCTGGAGAACCTGTGTTCACCTGTGCACGGTGAGCATTCATGGCGTCTGTATGGGGCTGTGCAGGTTTCAGGCCTGGGTCAGGTACTTTAACCCTGTGCACACAATTTTAGAATCCCCAAACTCATTCACCATTATTCACAACATTTCTTTCACATGATTTTGGTTAGGGACATATTCTCAGGGATCTCCAAAGGAAGTTTAAAAATTTTACTGGAATGTAAATATTTCACACGTACAGGGCTTCTTGCATCTCCTTAATGCACAGCTTCCAAAATGGACGTCCATTTTGCAGAAGTCCCCTGGACACCAAAGTCTCTGTCAGAAACTCTTCACCCAGTTAACTCAAGCTCCTGCACTTACAGCTTGTGGTGTGCGTTGTTCAGCCTGTTTCCTCTTTGTGGCTCGTAGTGTTTTTTGTTATTTATGACCAATGTTCATGCAGCCAGGTTTACAGAATTTTATTCCTGTTTCTGAACCAGCTGTTCTAAACTCTCCTCCTTTTTTATACTTTCCTACTAATAGTGTCATTTTAAAGGCAATATAATGTGCTTAAACTTTATAAGTCTATTTAAATATATAAATAAATGAATTGATGAATTTAAAATGCTCTGGTTTCCTCTGTTAACTCTTTCTGTGGGTTTAATACAGCAAAGGTTGTGCTATAATGATAAGCGACTGTAATAATGAGACTATAGTACATAGGAACACACAATAAGGTCAGCGTTGACTGAAGAGCAGCCCCCCCTGCTGGTGGGAGGACTGTCAGTCACATGACCGCTGTGCCTCCTGCTGAGTCTTGAACTGTAGGCAGTGGGCACTCTGTCCCAGGAAGTGTCTACGAGGGCGTCATGTGTCGGGGGGTCTCATAGAGATGGTGTGTGTGTGGGTGTGAGTGTATGTGTGCGTGTGTGTGTGGGTGGGTGAGTGGGGGGGGGGTGTATGTTTGTGTGTGTTTGCATGTCTGGATGTTTGTGTGTGTGCGTGTGTGTGTGTGTGTGCGCGCATGTGTGTGAGAGAGTTTGTTTTGTGGGGTGGGGTGGGTGGGCATGTATGTGTGTGTTTACGTGTGTGGGGTGTGCGTGTGTGTGTCTGCGCTTGTGTGTGAGAGAGTTTGTGTGTGGGGTGGGTTGGGTGGGCGTGTATGTGTGTGTTTGCGTGTGTGTGCGTGTGCGTGTAGTGTGTGCGTGTGTGTGCATGCATGTGTGTGAGAGAGTTTGTGTGTGGGGTGGGGTGGGTGGGCGTGTATGTGTGTGTTTGTGTGTGTGTGTGTGCGTGTGTGTGTCCACGCTTGTGTGTGAGAGAGTTTGTGTGTGTGGTGGGGTGGGTGGGCGTCTGTGTGTGTGGTGGGGTGGGTGGACGTCTATGTGTGTGGTGTGTGTGTGTGTGTGTGAGTTTGCTTCTGCAGGAGCCTCTGAGATTTGCTCCCGTCTTCAGACAGCGACAGAACTTTCAGGAAAGCCCGCAGTGGAACAGCCAATCCCCTTTAACGGCAGCACGATCGATGTCTTAAAGGGATGTGGCGCGTGCCGCCCGACGCTTATCCCAGGTCCGTGTGCAGATTAGGATCAGGTGTTAGTAAACATATCCTGGACATTTCCGCATTTGAGATACTATTTCAACAATCAGGGGACTTACGAGCTACTGAAAGGATGGTGTGCTGTTGCGATTTACAAAACTCTTCGTGAAACCCCTGTTGCTCGTGCCTACTGGCCGAGCAGTTTAAATAAATATCTATGAACCGTAAGCCGCTTCGATTGTTTTCACTCATGATTCGATCATCGATGAGGTAATTGCTTGTAATAATGACCCCCCACGGATTAATATTTAATGACGCCCAATTCCCCAGCAATTTATTTAAAACAAGTTGTTTAATTAACTCCCGTATTTGCTCGCTGATATCTTGTACCAGACGTGTATTGAGATAACCGCCTGCCGCGTTATCAGCGGAGGACATAAACTATGTTCTCACCGTCGCTACCTCCCGTAAAACATCCCATTTCGGCCGTTATGATGCAGTGCCGTCCCGATCTGGGTCCGATTCAGACGAGATATTTCACCCCAATCGTACGACTTTAGACCGCGGGATTCTGTGCTGCTTTCCCGGCCGGGACCCGGTTCAGGCCATCGCACGCGTTTCGACGGCGGGATGCTGCGCTATCCCGGTCTGCTCGTAGGTGCAGTGCAGATGCGGGTCATGCAGGCTATTGTGTTCTCAGGGCTTCGGTGATTACGGCATGCTAATAACTTGGACGAAGTCCCGCTGCAGTCTTCGCACTGGCACGCGCTTAAACTGTTACCATCGTTACCACACATGGTTAAAATTATCTGCTATCCTGCAGTTGGCTAGGAAACTGTTACAGAGCGAGAAGCGCCGTAAAGTACTCATCAATAAAGTGGTCTGCAGGCTTTCGGGCAGAGTAAAGGTCAGTCAAGGTTCCGCTGCAGAGCGTCCCCCCTTCGCACAGCTACACGTTTCAGCTGCATAGATGACAATCTTAAAGGCCTGCACCAGACATATGACTGACAACAATTTTGGCGCATAATTTCAAAAAAGCGAAACAGGAATATGATGTACAACTCCCGTACGTTTTTAAAATTAAAATATAAACCAAAAGGAAATATGGTGCGCCTTCAAGCTACAACCCCATTCATTATTAGGCTAATACCAAACGTCCGTATCAAACTATGCACAAAAGGTGACAATATGAGCAACTATTGGTCGTTTATTTTGACTATCTTAAGCTTTTTATTTGCTTACAAAAGAGAAATGATCGAACTGAAGTTGAAAATCACGCACAGTATTTCCGCACTTCTTCTTACAGTGCTCATTGGAGCGTATAATTGCACTTAGTTATTCTCTAAATTATCTCATTTTCAGATAAAATAAACATTCAATGTATGTTTTAGTATTTCTGTGCGTTCACTCAAACAGAGTTCCGTAAAGTCCTGGTGTCTGGTGCCGATGCTCTTGGTCCGGCTACCGCTACGGATTCGGGTTCCACTGACGATGTCGTTAGTAAATGGTCGTTTGAACGGTCCCTGTCCACCTCTTGCATGGTCTCCTCGTAGGTCGGCAGGTATTTGACCTCATCATACGCCGGCAGCTGCAGGACCGGAGAGGAGAAGTTCTCCAGTGTGTACTCCGGGAAGCGGTCGAGCAAAGAGTCCTGGGACGCCGTGGCGGGTCCGCGGAAGAGCGAGGGCTCCTCGTGCCGCTCGTGGTGCCTGCGAGGTCTGGGACAGATCATGCGCTGAATAAAGTAGCCCATGGCAAACAAGAGCAACAGGATCAGAATCCCCGATAGTTTCCGCGTCACCCAGCCGACGTTGTCATAAAAGGTGTGCCGGTTTAGCTTGCAGCAGCTAATGGTGGTGCTACCGTTACCTTGCGCGCAGCATCGCTGGTCGTCCCGGCACTCAACCTCTCCGCAATTTCGGACCGCCTGACAGATGTAAATAAGAGCCACAGTCAGAAAAGTAAAACACGGCGTTGTATCATTTAAAGGATTAAGCATTCTTCGATTTTAATACAGTGATGTGGCTGCGCGTCTCTGCTCTTCTTGTGAGAAGGAAAAAAATGCCTCGTTTGGATTCTTCCGTTTGTTTGAAAGAATTACGGCTGCTGCAAATAGCGGTGTGTTGCAGATCTTTCAGCGGCGCGTGCTATTGCTAGGTGTGCAGCACGAGAAGTGGCGTGCTGGAAGCCCCCTCGTCAGCCTGCTGCCCGGCTGTGGCGCGAGCTCTGGCGCGCACGGGCGAATCCTGACTCTTACATCACTGTGATGGGCGACGCAGTTCTGGATGCGAGAAGATAGCAGCACGCATCGGCGCACAGTTGAGCTTTTCCACTTCTGTTGCGCTGAATGGCAGTAATCGATATATATATCAGCTATGTCTGTAGCTAACAATCTAATCTTATACACGTTTTTATCATTTGATTATGGTGTAGCCTATCGGACGCACCATCCTTACATTAAAACTATATCCATTATTTATTTTCCATTATGTCAAATAGTTCAAGTCCCTGGACAAATGGAGTCATACAACTTGTAGGATATTATACAATTCTTAAAATACAAATTATGTACAATAATACAACAAATAAGCAAGCTCAATATCACTTACAGATTTGATGCCATTTTGCTTTAACCCCTGGGTCGGGCGATCTGCCGAGAAGGGGAATGGACTGGTAGTACTGAAGTAAGTACCTGCTGAACACGGCCATGATACTGAACTGGTACCTGTCGCTGTTAATCAGCCAGGTAACGCTGTGATTGGGCAGCTGAGCAGCAGCACCTGCGCTGTTACCCGTCTCATATTTGTCATGTTACAGTGCCATAGGGGGTGTTTGACAGATCACTCTTTAACCACAGTTCAGTTCTGATTGTTGCTTTCTTGAAAACTAATCACTAGTGTTCTGTTAACTAATTAAGTACAAATATGTTTTTCAAAATGAGCTATGTCATCTAATCCACTGGTTATGGATGATGTTAAAATATCTTGCTACTAGGAAATGCTGTGTGCTGTTATGTACTTTTAAAACATATCAACTGCCTTAATTCAACATAAAACTTTAACGTTTGAACTTAGAAAGATAAATAATATAACTAACACTGTGTGTTAGTTATATTATTTATCTGTCATACTTCCTCTATGTCTTTCTTTTTATTTTTGCAGTCATACTTCCTCTATGTCTCTCTTTTATTTTTTTTTGTATTTCCCCAACAAATATCAGCCGATACTCATCATTTTCGTAAACTGGGCCTAATGCACGATGTGCTGAATTTGATTACTGGAGCATTATGCTGTAAATTCCTCTGGGCTTCCCCCAGGAGCCCTAATTTATGCAGCATCATGTTTCTGTCCTAATCGCCCTGGTTTACAGCCGTGCAGCACCAGGGTGGGCCTCTGCTTTACTGAGAAGCATAAACCAGCGTTGGATACTGCTGGCTCAGACGCAGCCGCGCTGAGCCGCATTGCTCGGGTTTAACACTGTGATTAATATTTCATGAAATATTTTATAGTTAATGTTCCTCTGAATCTGTGCGTGCGAGAGGTTCTGTGAGGCGATGTGCAGAAGCCATTGTATTATGGTCATGGTGGGAGGTGGACAGGCTATATGAGAATATCAAAAATGGCCCTCAACTTTTTAAAAAATTTGTCTCTCCCAAAACACACTCCCTCCTTTCCTCCCAGTTTCTCTCTCTCTCCCCTTCTCTCTCTCTCTCCCACCCTCCCTCTCCTTTCATCTCCCTCTCTTCTCTCCCTCTTTCTCATCTGCCCTCTCTCTGATCCCACTTCCTGTATCAATCCGTCCCATTTTCTCTGAGTCTCTCCACAGAGTGCTGGATGTGTAACCATGACCTCAGTACTGACTCTGACCGACTACCCCAGTACTGACCCTGACGGACTGCCCCAGTACAGACTCTGACATACTGCCCCAGTACAGACTCTGACCGACTACCCCAGCATCGACTGATTGACCCAGTACTGACTCTGACTGACTGCCGCAGTACTGACTCTGACTGACTGCCCCAGTACTGACTCTGACTGACTGCCGCAGTACTGACTCTGACTGACTGCCTCAGCACCGACTGATTGACCCAGTACTGACTCTGACTG
>CM045894.1:43103070-43158070 GCA_025169545.1 Anguilla japonica
TGGCCAGTGCGTCCTGTATCCAGCCTGTCAGAGGTGGCCAGTGCGTCCTGTATCCAGCCTGTCAGAGGTGGCCAGTGCGTCCTGTATCCAGCCTGTCAGAGGTGGCCAGTGCATCCTGTATCCAGCCTGTCAGAGGTGGCCAGTGTGTCCTGTATCCGGCCTGTCATCCAGTGTGTCCTGTATCCAGCCTGTCAGAGGTGGCCAGTGTGTCCTGTATCCAGCCTGTCAGAGGTGGCCAGTGTGTCCTGTATCTAGCCTGTCAGAGTGGGCAGCAGTGTAGTATAATGGCTAAGGACTTGGTCTTGTAACCTAAAGGTCGCAGGTTCGATTGAGCAAGGTACTTAACCTGCACTGCTCCAGTATATGTCCAGCTGTATAATTGGATACGATGGAAGTCGCTCTGGATAAGAGCGCCTGCTAAATGCCTGTGATGTCATGTAATGGCTACCAGCGTCGGGAATTCTGCAGGAGGAATATAACACCACTCTTCCGACTGAAATTCCGTCTGCTCCCAACCTGTCACCTCCCTTTCCCCCCAGTCCAGAGAGCTTCCGGGGCGAAGGTCACCAAACCGCCCCTGTGGACGCAGAGGATGTGACGGGACCCTGTGCGTCTGCGACGTCTGAGCAGTTACCCAGCCGCTGGGTCGACCAGCAGTCATGGGTAAAAAAAACATTCATTATAAATAGCCATTCCTAAAAGAGGTGTTGTGATGGGGCTCCATTAAGAGCCTGTTTTGCTGTTTTAAAATGGACTTTGTGTTTGTTCTCCGGTTGATCTGGATGTTCAAAGGGAATGGATTGCTCTCGGAGTGAAGCAACAGGCTCCTCTGATCTGCTGGATTATTTTTGGCACACGGGGAAACCTGGTCGATTTTTCCGTGTTTTAAGAGCAAGGGAAGCACTGTCCCAGCACCACTGAGAGGCAGCGGTGTTTATGCGGAAATAGTATCTTTATTTCTTGCTCTATCCCTCTCACTTTCTTTCTCACTGACACGCACACACACACACACTAACTCTCTCTCAGTCTCACTGACACACAAACACACATTAACTCACTCTCTTCCTGTCTGTATCATTGACACACACAAACACTTACACACACAGACACACACACACGCACACTCTCTCTCTGTATGTATATATAGTGGCTGGATATATTTTCCCTAGGAAAGCCTTGTAGGCGCAGGATCCCAGGACTAATCCCAGGGCTTATGTTTTGTGCTTCAGGCTGCAAAGCTGTGCTTTTTGTCTCACAGAGAGGGGGCGCTGTGGTTTGGGCAGAGCACTGCCATTGCTCACACTGTTACAAGGCTGCTGAGGAACCAAAACCCAAACCCACAGTGAGATGTCGCATACTGTATCACGCTTTGTGTGAGTGTTATCTGTGTGTCTGTGTGAGTGTTATCTGCGTGTCTGTGTGTGTGTATTATCTGTGTGAGTGTTATCTGTGTGTCTGTGTGTTATCTGCGTGTCTGTTATCTATGTGAGTGTTATCTGTGTGTCTCTGTGAGTGTTATCTGTGCGTCTCTGTGAGTGTTATCTGTGTGTCTGTGTGAGTGTTATCTGCGTGTCTGTGTGTGTGTTATCTGCGTGTCTGTGTGTGTGTATTATCTGTGTGAGTGTTATCTGCGTGTCTGTGTGAGTGTTATCTGCGTGTCTGTGTGTGTGTATTATCTGTGTGAGTGTTATCTGTGTGTCTGTGTGAGTGTTATCTGCGTGTCTGTTATCTATGTGAGTGTTATCTGCGTGTCTGTGTGAGTGTTATCTGCGTGTCTGTGTGTGTGTATTATCTGTGTGAGTGTTATCTGCGTGTCTGTTATCTATGTGAGTGTTATCTGTGTGTCTCTGTGAGTGTTATCTGTGTGTCTCTGTGAGTGTTATTTGTGTGTCTGTTTTATCTGTGTATCTGTGTGAGTTTGTTGATATAATGGGACTATACATTATGTATTCCTAAATGTTTGTGTGATGTGAGCTGTTAGGGTTAGGTGTGTGTGTGTGTGTGTGTGTGTGTGAGTGTGTATGTGTCTGTCACCTATTCCTCCCTCTTTGCAAACAAAAGGACTGAGGAAAGACTGAAAGATAGCAGTCACTCTCTCTCTCACTCACTCACACACACGCACACACACACACTCTCTCTCTCACACACACACACTCTCTCTCTCTCTCTCTCTCTCTCACACACACACACACTCTCTCTCTCTCTCTCACTCTTTTGTGGAGTGTAGGGTTGATGGGATATCCTATCCAAACACACACACACACTCACTCTTTTGTGGAGTGTGGGGTTGATGGGATATCCTATCCAAACACACACACACACACTCACTCTTTTGTGGAGTGTGGGGTTGATGGGATATCCTATCCAAACACACACACACACTCACTCACTCTTTTGTGGAGTGTGGGGTTGATGGGATATCCTATCCAAACACACACACACACTCACTCTTTTGTGGAGTGTGGGGTTGATGGGATATCCTATCCAAACACACACACACACACACACTCACTCTTTTGTGGAGTGTGGGGTTGATGGGATATCCTATCCAAACACACACACACACTCACTCTTTTGTGGAGTGTGGGGTTTTTATGGGGAACCTATCCAAACAAACACACACACACACTCACTCTTTTGTGGAGTGTGTTGGGTTGAACACACACACACACTCACTCTTTTGTGGAGTGTAGGGTTGATGGGATATGCTGTCCAAACACACACACACACTCACTCTTTTGTGGAGTGTGGGGTTGATGGGATATGCTGTCCAAACACACACACACACTCACTCTTTTGTGGAGTGTGGGGTTGATGGGATATCCTGTCCAAACACACATCCCCCTGGGACACCTCTGAAAGAGCATTCTTGCCCCCACTCTGAGGGGAGAGAGGGATGCTGGCTTATGGATTTTTTTTAGGGTTTTACTTTCAATCAGCATTCTGCCACAAGAGCACTATTTGCCTTGGTAATAGATGTTATGCTTATGGCTTTTATTATGCTGTTGAATATGATTATGGCTATCCTCACGCAACCTGTTCCAGAGTCTCCGTTTACATCATTTCTGCATCCTTTACTGAAATATCACAACACCTCGATCAATCAATGACCATCTTCTGCGAAGGGAGCAAGCAAGAAAATGAAGATTAATCTGAGACATTGTCACCACATATATACAGGCCTATTCAAAAATGTTAATTCCTTGTTGCATTTCACTTAGCGTGGTATCAACGTGATGCATTGGACTGGATAGTTTCGACTGGTGAAGGTTTGCGCATTTGAAAGTATTTGCATATTTCGGTTCGGAAAACAAGCCAATAATTTGAAGGCTTTTAGCTCGGGATTTGCTCTTGATTAAAAATGATGGCGGGTTAAGAAATATTATTCATACATAATGACGTGTGATAGAACGGGCCGTCGGGGCTCATCGTGGTAGTGATACACTTTTCAAACGGGTCAAACTCCGAAGCGTCCCTCTGCTCGTGTAGCGGTGAGCGACGGGGGGAATTAAACATAAAAGAAGCAGGAAGTGTTTTTCCCTTTTTTTGCTCCTCAGTGGCCGCGGCAGCAGAAGGCTTAGTGCGGCGACCTCTGGTGGATAATATAATGTACTGCAGCTGTACGATCCCAGCGCTCCAGGGATACCGCCGAGTGTTAATCGTTTTGCCCGTCGTGCTGAATTGAATAAATATTTTAAAGAGAACAAAACTGTACTTGTTGCTCTATTTATATTGTCAAAAGCTGTATCTGAAGGGTGTGGTGATCATTTGTAGACCTTAAACCAATTCCACAATGGCATACAGAAATCAAATACGATCGCGAAACAATAAAATGAAAATGTTTTACTTTGATAATAATAGGCTAACCTATGTTATATTTACCCTCGAAAAAGTTACTAAAAACTGACAAATATTTGTGTGTTTTTCTTCGTTTATTTGCATTAGGCTACCACTGATGACCATACAAAAGCTTTAGAGACCCCACAACGCTGATCTCGGTCCAGCTCTAACACACGCTGAGTAAGAAATTTGGACCTTCCTGCACATTCGCCTCCTGGTCTGGGATCAGCCTTCATGAGTGAGAGAAGGCAACATAGTGCGCGCGTAAATTAATACCCTTTCGTGGTTGGACAAGACTGAAGGCGGGATGTTAAACACTCCTCCCACGTTTGGTACAGGATAGTAAAATCCTCCTTGTTTATGTGTATACGATGGGTTCTGTTTTTCAGTTTTGTAGATAAGGCCATTGTTTCATGATTTCGTTTTTGTTTTCTATTTCTAATTATATGCCGAAAACAACGCACGACTGTAGCTAGTTGTTGCAGCCAGATTAAAGTTCTTAACAGAGGAATTGCTGTGAGGATAAAAAAACGTGGATGGTTGTAGTATTCGGATGCATTGGAGAAAAACCATTAATTCTGTAGCATTATCAGGCCATTTGGAGATGACGTCTCAGTTTCTTTACAAGGGACAGGTGTGATCTAAGCGCACATCTGTCGCGTCAGTGTTTTAAATTTTTTATTTGCAAATTAAAAGTCGGTGCTAAGACAATCACGCAACTTGTTCACATACTTAAGGTGGACTGACAATGGTGGCGGAGATGACGAGTTTTGGGTCCTCTAAATGTTTCGAAGAGAGGTAAGAGGTTATTTTGAATCAACAAACTGTCACAGTAAACAGACTTAAACTGCAGCTGCACCATCTGGCATCAGTGTTGCTAAGCCGCAAAGCGAAAGCAACGTGAAGACGCCATTATTGCTTTGTTTGGCTGAATCATAGATAACTATGACTCAATAGCTATGATTACAACGATCACACGAATGTATCTTGATCATTGCTTGTGTCATTTCACTGACTGAAACTTGCCTAAATTATCTATATGACTGAACTTTTGATTACATGTTTACTCTAATTCGTTTCCCATTTGAGTTTCGCCCAGAAAACAATTGCCCATCACTAGACCACCTGGCGCAAATTCTGACTATGCGAAGGGTGTATGTATGTATTTCTGTCTATATTTAGGTATGGCATAGGTTATGCTTTTCGTGCAATAGGTTGGTCAGCCTGAGTGAATTCCGCTGCGAACCAATTTGCTTCGGCCACATGCAGCATTTCTTAACCTCGTTTTGACAGAAACGCATTTAATTCCTTTTCCGCTTCTGTAGTTTAGTTTGTTTTGGAGGTGTCTTGGTTTGCTACTGTTGCATGGGGTACTCTGACAACGAAAAGCGCCTTTATTTGTTGCCACGTTAATGGCGCTTCGCAAAGCTGCCCTCTTGTCAGTTTGTCAGCTTTAATGATAAAGAACGGGGAATGTCGTATGATTGCCCATTTTATGTTGCTTATTTTAATGGTTCGTCATATTTCAGCCGTAATGAATGAGCAAAGCTGTCAGTAAGATCGGTTACTACAGCGTGCGGATTGTTCGTAAATCGTGGCGGTTCCACATTGTAACCTGTGCCGTCCTGAAATCGTTACACTCATCTGTCACCAGTCTTTAAGTAATGTAGCCTGTTTCCTTCAGTTTGTAAATTTCCCTGCTCCTGTGTGCATAGATGGAAACACCGCATACTGTAGATCCATCCGTGGGCCTGCTGTCTCTTAGTTTTAAATTTTTTAAACTAAGTGCAAGGAGTGCCTGAACAGCAGGAAGATGACAGGTTTTAAACGGCGTGATCATTAGTTTTGGGTTTTAAATACAACTGCATATTACAAAAATGCATCGGTTGAGGAAACCGTTTTTAACGTGTTAACTGGCTTGACTATTAGCTTGCGTGGCTGTTAATGATCAACCCAAATTCGCAGATTAAATAACGGAAAGGCGGAAAGCTTTTTCGCACCAGAATGAATTCTCTTCTGTGTCGAGTTAACTGTCGAGTGGCTTAATCAAAATGTTTATTCATTTTTTATATTTAGAACTAAAAAAACAGTGATTGTATTCCTGGGTTATTGTTGGGTATTCGCAGATTATAATAGATGGAGTTTATTGTGAAGCAGTGGAGAAGCCCTACTTCTCTACGTTTCCGGGGTAGGCGTCAAATAACCTTGTTATCAGCGCGCACGATGTAGGCACCGGACACTGAGTGAGCCGCACCCACTTCTCGTTCCCCTCTCTGTGGAGAATGTGCGATACCCCTTTCCCATTCCGAGTTTGGACTGATTGAGGTAAAACAATGAAACGTTACAGTGCCCGGACATTATTCTGGTGTTAAAGTGCAGCGGCGGAACTGGAGTTTTATACCCGGGGGGGGAGCATGAATGAGCATGAATGAATCCTATGATTGCTGATTAGAGGTAGAAGTGATAATTCACTTAACCCAGAGTTCTTCAATGTGGCAGATAGTGTGGTCCACTAGGGTTACTTCACTAGAATTCTTTAACATACTATAAATAGCCAGTGTCTCTACCTCGGAACTGCAGCTCAATTTCTTTCTCTCACACACACACACACACTGTACTTTACTCACATGCTGGAGAGACCTGGGTCACTCTGTTTTCATGAATATATAATCTGGGTCTGTAAATGTTGAACTTCCAAAATATTTTCAGAAAATAAAGCTCAAGTACCAAGGAGATAAGATAGCATTTGTGTGTGACATAATTTTCATAGTTTATTTATGCAAGTAAATTTACAACAAAAAAAAAACACACTGAAATTTGACATACTAGGTATTTTTAATAAAGATATAAAATACCTTTAATAAAGTGCGTTCACATGGGGGAATGGGGTGGGTGTTGATTTTTCCTTATGGAATTACAGACGCAGCATTTCTGTGCAAAAGCATTCTGTGACCTACAAACAAGTATCTGCTAGTGCAGGGAGCTATTGGCCTACATAGACAACCACTACTACTTCACAAGTATTTTATGATAGGAGCCGAAGTGGAGGCTCGGTATATCCACCTGCCTTTCCTGCCTCGGTGGCGGGCCGGTGTGTCTTTGCAAGTTTTCGTTTACACCCGTTACCCTGCCGAATAACTGGCTGTACACACCAACACTGGCTCACTCGTAGATTATATCACAGTAAAACGTTTCGTATAGGGACACCGACTCTGTCATATGCTGATGAGGACATCATGTGCATGCAAATATTACAGGCAAAATAGGTGCTCACTGCGGCTGAATGCACAGGGAGAATTTGAGCATACGTAGCAGACCTTTTTATTTATTTATTTTTTATTTCTGTGTTTTGACAACCACCACAGTTTCCTTGTTTATCTAAACCTGTTAGGCTGGCTCTTCTGTTTTTTACTGTGATGTTTAATCAGATTTAGTTTAAACAGTTCAGTCTACACTACGGCTGAGGTTGGTTGTCTCTGTCTCCAATAGGTTTTATTGAAATATGTATTGAGGTTGTTGGCCCGCGAGGCTCTGTGTGTTGCCGGCCTAAGCCGTGTTTTTTGGTTGCGTCTAAAAACGGTATTCGTGACCCACTTCAGGATAGCGCCAAACCGGTTCTTCGAGTTTCGGCTGTAATACGAGGCTTGGTGCGGTTCTTATTTCCCTCTCGTGCCAGAAGCGGCTTCAGTTGTCTGAACCTGTCTGCGCACGCAATGAAGCAAACACTAGCCACCCCGCATCCTGCTCTCTCTCTGGCTCTCATTGATGCACCTTTAGGGTGAATATGACTGTAGTACACATCGCACTGCATATATTATTCATTCATGAAAAAAACAAAAAAACATTGCCCCATTCAAGTCCTTCGGTCCCACATTTTGATTACTAGGATAAGTTTGACTATTAAAACCATTGCCATTTAAGGAGTCAAATTTAAAAAATAACAGCAATGCTTAATACACATGTATATTGTATATTAAACATGTATGTTGTTGATTTGGTCCAATCACTGTGCTATTAACAGGCCATATGTTCCTTCCTGCATTTATTTCATCCTTTACTTGCTGGATATGGTGTTACCCAGTCCGGGCCTTTGTGGAGTGGTTCTCAGTGAGGCTGGATATGGTGTTACCCAGTCAGACTGTGGGCCCAGTCCAGGCCTTGGTGGAGTGGTTTCAGTGAGGTTGGATATGGTGTTACCCAGTCTGGGCCTTTGTGGAGTGGTTCTGAGTGAGGTTGGATATGGTGTTACCCAGTCAGACTGTGGGCCCAGTCCAGGCCTTGGTGGAGTGGTTTTCAGTGAGGTTGGTTATGGTGTTACCCAGTCCAGGCCTTTGTGGAGTGGTTCTGAGTGATGCTGGATATGGTGTTACCCAGTCCTGGCCTTTGTGGAGTGGTTCTCAGTGAGGCTGGATATGGTGTTACTCAGTCCTGGCCTTTGTGGAGTGGTTCTCAGTGAGGCTGGATATGGTGTTACTCAGTCCAGGCCTTGGTGGAGTGGTCTCAGTGAGGGGGATATGGTGTTACTCAGTCCAGGCCTTTGTGGAGTGGTTCTCAGTGAGGCTGGATATGGTGTTACTCAGTCCAGGCCTTGGTGGAGTGGTTCTCAGTGAGGCTGGATATGGTGTTACCCAGTCCTGGCCTTTGTGGAGTGGTTCTCAGTGAGGTTGGATATGGTGTTACCCAGTCCAGGCCTTGGTGGAGTGGTTCTGAGTGAGGTTGGATATGGTGTTACCCAGTCCAGGCCTTTGTGGAGTGGTTCTCAGTGAGTTTTATTGTTGGTTTGGCCTTGAGGATAAAAGGGATTAAAGTGGGTCAGGGTGGGGCACAGAGTGGGGGTGGGGGGTTTCCAGAGGACTGAAGCGAGTGGCGGGGGGGGGGGGGGGGGCACCTGGCAGGTGGCCTACATCCTGTTATTGTGCTCCTGGGCAGGGGAAGAGGCGGATGACTCATCGGCAGAGCCTCGGACAGAGTGTGCAGGCCTTCCAGCTCTTCTACGCCTCTCCCTCCATCTCTCTCTCTACACCTCCCTCCATCTCTATCTGTAGACCTCCCTCCATCTTTATCTCTGCACTCCATCCCTCCATCTCTCTCTACACATCTCCCTCCATCTCTCTCTACACATCTCCCTCCATCTCTCTATCTGTACACCTCCCTCCATCTCTCTATCTCTACACCTCCCTCCATCTCTATCTCTGCACCCCATCCCTCCATCTCTCTCTACACATCTCCCTCCATCTCTCTATCTGTACACCTCCCTCCATCTCTATCTCTGGTACCCCATCCCTCCATCTCTCTCTACACATCCTCCTCCATCTCTCTCTCCACCTCCCTCCATCTCTATCTCTACACCTCCCTCCATCCAGCTCTATGCTCTGCACCCCTCCCTCCATCTCTCTATCTCTACACCTCCCTCCATCTCTCTATCTCTACACCTCCCTCCATCTCTATCTCTGCACCCCATCCCTCCATCTCTCTCTACACATCTCCCTCCATCTCTCTCTCTGTACACCTCCCTCCATCTCTCTCTCTGTACACCTCCCTCCATCTCTCTATCTCTACACCTCCCTCCATCTCTCTATCTCTACACCTCCCTCCATCTCTATCTCTGCACCCCATCCCTCCATCTCTCTCTACACATCTCCCTCCATCTCTCTCTACACATCTCCCTCCATCTCTCTCTCTGTACACCTCCCTCCATCTCTCTATCTCTACACCTCCCTCCATCTCTCTATCTGTACACCTCCCTCCATCTCTATCTCTGTACCCCATCCCTCCATCTCTCTCTACACATCTCCCTCCATCTCTCTCTACACATCTCCCTCCATCTCTCTCTCTGTACACCTCCCTCCATCTCTCTATCTCTACACCTCCCTCCATCTCTATCTCTGCACCCCATCCCTCCATCTCTCTCTACACATCTCCCTCCATCTCTCTATCTGTACACCTCCCTCCATCTCTATCTCTGTACCCCATCCCTCCATCTCTCTCTACACATCTCCCTCCATCTCTCTATCTGTACACCTCCCTCCATCTCTCTATCTCTACACCTCCCTCCATCTCTCTATCTCTGCACCCCATCCCTCCATCTCTCTCTACACATCTCCCTCCATCTCTCTCTCTACACCTCCCTCCATCTCTATCTGTACACCTCTCCCTCCATCTCTCGCTCTACACCTCCCTCCATCTCTATCTCTACACCTCCCCCTCCCTTTCTAGTGCTGCTTGCAGCGCATGAGTGAGTGCTGCTGTCTGAGTCAAATCCAGTCTGTACCGGTCTGTACCGGTCTGTACCGGTCTGTACCGGTTCTGACTGAGGCCAGCAGCCCTGCCCTGCTCCGTTGGCTTGCCGTTGCCCGGGGGATATGTGGGCGGGATTCAGAGAGCACCCCTATCGGCCTGTTCCCTGCGCTCGCGTATGATTGGGTCTCCTCCTCCTCCGCTTGACTTGTGGCTGCGGTGTGAAAAGAGGCATCTGGCTGAACCGCGGATCGTCTTCGCTCTCAAGCTGAAGGCACACGTGAGCGTGCGTGTACACAGGGGGCGTGACCAATCGGCTGGCCGGGTGAGATGGGAGATACCAAAATGAAAAAGTAAAGGAATTGAACCCCTGAAATGTCCATGCATATGGAACCAATGAGCCATCTTTAAGTCTCTTCAATTAAACAGGGCTCAACATATACAGTGTCAAATCCAACAGTCAGGTCTATAAAAAACCTCATCTTATAAAATTAAATTGATCAATAAATGTTTATAGTATCTGAAGGGATGTTTATCGAGCACCCTTGTTATAAATCACAATAAAATGATTCAGATTCTTTATTTTAGTGAGGAGTGCTGGCACTCTTCAGCTGGTACGCAGATATAAACTCATTATGCTGGGAAACGCATGCAGGTCTCTGGGATCTCTGGCAAATGACTGAGGTCAGGCTAAAACACTGGTGAAGACTAATAAGTAAAATTGAGTCTACTGTACACATCAAGCTCATCTATTCTCTCCCTCCCCTTCTCCTCCGATCCTACAGGTGTACACCTCTTTCCTCCTGCCACCCTTTCGATGATGTGCTCTCTCTCTCTCGTTCTCTCTCGCTCTCTCTCTCTCTCTCTCAATGAGTGATGAATGAATCAAATGTGTTTTTTCTTTCCTCTTTTTCTCTGCAGTGACAGGGATATTTCACCACCAGATCAGAAAGGTAGGCGGACTCTACTGTTTTACAGTTTTAAGAATGGGACATTCCTTCCCCACTAGATGGCGCTGTTTGTCTAAGGTCCAGAGGAATTACGGCAGGTTATAAGGCACTGCTGTACTGCAGCGTGCACTCTGCTTCTCCTTGTAAGAAAACCCTGCTTTCGGTCCTGAATGGTGAATATTTAAGCCAGATTCACACTTCCTCCTGTTCTTCCTGTTGGGACACCGGTTAGAAACGTGGAGATTATAGATCTCTGGTGGGGGGGGGGGGCGGTGGAAATAAATGAGAAAACGCTCTGGATATTTCTGTGGTTTGATGGTAGATAAGAGCATTGGGAGCAGGCCAATGCCCTGTGAGAAAGGGGTTCATGAGCAGGGGTGGAGTTTTGGGTTGGTACTGGAGAGTGGAGTTTGACCCCTGTCCTGTAAGAAAACACAGCAGTCCCGGATAAGTTTGGGTTGTGTAGAGATTTTGGACGATGACCTCCCTTCCTGGCAAGGCCAGATCTGTGCTTTTCTGTGAATCACATTCAGTTTGACCTTCAGACCTGAAGTGGTTTGATGGTAGATAAGAGCATTGGGAGCAGGCCAATGCCCTGTGAGAAAGGGGTTCATGAGCAGGGGTGGAGTTTTGGGTTGGTACTGGAGAGTGGAGTTTGACCCCTGTCCTGTAAGAAAACACAGCAGTCCCGGATAAGTTTGGGTTGTGTAGAGATTTTGGACGATGACCTCCCTTCCTGGCAAGGCCAGATCTGTGCTTTTCTGTGAATCACATTCAGTTTGACCTTCAGACCTGAATGTCTGTTACTGGTAAGATCACACCCCCCCCGAACCTGCTACTACCACAACTGTGCCTCATCTGACAGAATGTAATTTCTGAATTTTTGTTTATGTTTAAAACAGGAAACGTGGCTGAAAACGAAAGCAGCAGCAGCTCAGGTGCGTGTGGACTTCCCACAGGTCATTTCTGAAGCGTGGAGTAGTGACTGTCGAAGCCTTTGGCCTGAGGAGTATGGTATGATGCGCAGATGTATGCGCAGATTATGCGCAGATGTATGCGCAGATTATGTGCAGTTGTATGTGCAGTTATGCAGGTTAGAACATGGGTTTGTTAATGATTTTGAAAAATGTAAATGACCTCAAACATATTATTTTGCATTTGTATTATTGTATTCATGTTATTTAGTTTGTTTTTCATCAATTTTAAATGGTTGTTCTGAAGTTTTCAAATGTACCTGTGGCTTCAATTAGGGTTTAGGCCTCATTATGGTTAAGGTTCAGAAAATGGTAAGTCTGACGGTTTAGGCAAGTTCACGGCTGTGTTCAGCAGCTTAAAGAAAGGTTAGGAAACGGGTTATTTTTATTTTGGACGAGCCAACAATTTTCTCTAGTGGCATGTGTACATATAATCATAAAATGATGTATAATTTCTGCATATGTTTCCAGGGAAAAAAATAAAATAAAATCACCTATACCCTGGCTCCACTCTGTTATACTCTGGCTTTACTCTGCTCCACACTGCTATAATCTGGTGTTACTCTGCTCCACACTGATATACTCTGGCTTTACTCTGCTCCACGCTGCTATACTCTGGTGTTACTCTGCTCCACACTGATATACTCTGGCTTTACTCTGCTCCACACTGATATACTCTGGCTTTACTCTGCTCCACGCTGCTATACTCTGGCTTTACTTTGTTCTGCATCTTTTGACAGAAAACACAGAGGCCTCCACAGAGGAAAGCTCAGAGGATGAGTGCTCAGGTGAGAGTTCTGGGAGGTTTTAGGATAGAAGTTAAATCCACAGACCCTCAGCCTGAAACTGCCACCTCTCCACTGTTAGAACCCTCTCCCTTTCTCTCTCCACTGTTAGAACCCACTTCCTTTCTCTCTCCACTGTTAGAACCCACTCCCTTTCTCTCTCCACTGTTAGAACCCACTCCCTTTCTCTCTCCACTGTTAGAACCCTCTCCCTTTCTCTCTCCACTGTTAGAACCCACTCCCTTTCTCTCTCCACTGTTAGAACCCTCTCCCTTTCTCTCTCCACTGTTAGAACCCACTCCCTTTCTCTCTCCACTGTTAGAACCCTCTCCTTTCTCTCCTCCACTGTTAGAAACCCACTCCCTTTCTCTCTCCACTGTTAGAACCCACTCCCTTTCTCTCTCCACTGTTAGAACCCACTTTCTCCCTTTCTCTCTCCACTGTTAGAACCCACTCCCTTTCTCTCTCCACTATTAGAACCCACTCCCTTTCTCTCTCCACTGTTAGAACCCACTCCCTTTCTCTCTCCTCCACTGTTAGAACCCACTCCCTTTCTCTCTCCACTGTTAGAACCCTCTCCCTTTCTCTCTCCACTGTTAGAACCCACTCCCTTTCTCTCTCCACTGTTAGAACCCACTCCCTTTCTCTCTCCACTGTTAGAACCCACTCCCTTTCTCTCTCCACTGTTAGAACCCACTCCCTTTCTCTCTCCACTGTTAGAACCCTCTCCCCTTTCTCTCTCCACTGTTAGAACCCACTCCCTTTCTCTCTCCACTGTTAGAACCCACTCCCTTTCTCTCTCCACTGTTAGAAACCCTCTCCCTTTCTCTCTCCACTGTTAGAACCCTCTCCCTTTCTCTCTCCACTGTTAGAACCCTCTCCCTTTCTCTCTCCACTGTTAGAACCCTCTCCCTTTCTCTCTCCACTGTTAGAACCCTCTCCCTTTCTCTCTCCACTGTTAGAACCCACTCCCTTTCTCTCCACTGTTAGAACCCACTCCCTTTCTCTCTCCACTGTTAGAACCCACTCCCTTTCTCTCTCCACTGTTAGAACCCTCTCCCTTTCTCTCTCCACTGTTAGAACCCTCTCCCTTTCTCTCTCCACTGTTAGAACCCACTCCCTTTCTCTCTCCACTGTTAGAACCCACTCCCTTTCTCTCTCCACTGTTAGAACCCTCTTCCTTTCTCTCTCCACTGTTAGAACCCACTCCCTTTCTCTCTCCACTGTTAGAACCCACTCCCTTTCTCTCTCCACTGTTAGAACCCACTCCCTTTCTCTCTCCACTGTTAGAACCCTCTCCCTTTCTCTCTCCACTGTTAGAACCCTCTCCCTTTCTCTCTCCACTGTTAGAACCCACTCCCTTTCTCTCTCCACTGTTAGAACCCTCTCCCTTTCTCTCTCCACTGTTAGAACCCTCTCCCTTTCTCTCTCCACTGTTAGAACCCACTCCCTTTCTCTCTCCACTGTTAGAACCCTCTGTCTTTCTCTCTCCACTGTTAGAACCCTCTGTCTTTCTCTCTCCACTGTTAGAACCCTCTGTCTTTCTCTCTCTCTCCCTCTCTGTTTTTAAAACTTTCTGTTTCTCTCTCTCTCTCTGTCTCAGCAGACGGGGATGCCGCCGAGGATGACAAAGAGGAAGGTAAAGGTGTTCTTCATCCTTCACCTCCTGGGTACTCTTTCAGCGTGGGATTCACACACACACCCTCCTGGATCTTAGAGCTCAATCCCCTAAGATCCAGATTTATCTGGGGGTATTCTGAGCCAGGATTCGACAGAAGACTGCGTTCCTGATAGGATGGAACTCTGTGGGCGTGTCTTAGATCTACAGTGAGAGCAGACCCCAGCACTGAAAACCTGTCCCTGTCCACTTCTGTGCCTGACAGTGCGCCCCTTGGTGTCTGAGTTGGAGCGAACAGGACAGGCTTGAATTCCATTATGGGTGTTTCTAAATATGATGATCTTCACTCAGCTGTCAGTTATGCTGCTATTTTTATCTGTTTTATTCTTTTCTCTTTCTTCTAGGGAAAGAAAACTCTGATGTTGGAGGTTCTGGACATGGTGAGAACAGAATCAATTCAGCTCAGTACCTAAATCCACGGGGCGGATTGGTGGGGTTCAGCAGTGCCTGAGGGGGAATAAAGAGGGTTTCGGTTGTTTACATCGCCTCTGCCTCTGTTTTTAACAGATCAGGATCCTGCTCCGGAAACCAGCACAGAGGGGCGAGTCCAGACGGGACAGGTATGCTGGCCCAAGCCTCCTCCTGTCCCGTTTCTAATCCCTAATTATGTTAGGAGAAAAAAAAATCCTGTTTTGCTTCTGCCACAGTGAAGCCAGCCTTGGCGAGGGTCTGGGGCAGACAGCAGTTTAAACGCATGAATGACCATAAGAGGAGATTTGAGTTAATGGGCCCGTGTGGGAGACTGAAGCCGGGGTAATGGGCCGCCCCCCTTTTTAAATAAGAGTCTCAATCCCCCCCCCCCCTTGTGTGTTTCAGAAGCCTGTCCCCCACTCCGCTGCGATAAATGCCAGCTCGTTCAGGTACGCCCTTCCCCTCTCCCCTACAACAGGGCTCATCTGCAGATCGCTAAAGGTTAAAGGTTAAAGGTCGTTTTATTTGGATGCTGTGGTCTGTTTTGGACTCACTGCCCAGCAGGGGGCGCTGGTGTGTGACCAGGTTCAAAACTAAACCATTTGTGGAAAATTAAGAGTTCAACGATGGTCCAAATTGCAAATAACCGAGATGCGCTGTGTTAAATCGTCATAAAATGTAAATGCATGTTTTCAGCAGATTGGCTGTAAAATAAAAATAAATAAAAAAAACCAGCTTGTGTTTGATTTCCAGGGCTCACTGATTTAATAGGATGAGTCAATAATGGCCTCTAACATTAAGTGACTTTAATGCACTATTAGTGTTCTGCTTCATAACCAACACATTGACTGTAATTATGCCACATGTCTGTCTAAAGATGCGTGTGATTCTGTTCTCAACCAGTCCCTGTGTTGTCTTGTAGTGGGTGATAGGACTAGGAATCTTGTTAAAAGTGCGAAAGGTTTTGAGATGCCAGACTCTGGCTAAATTCACCTCTGATATCCGGGAATAGTACGGACATTTTGGATGAGTTTTGGGGTGGAGTGTGCTGTGTTTTGGGGAGGAGTGTGCGGGTTCAGATCCAGTGCGCTGTGTTTTGGGGAGGAGTGTGCGGGTTCAGATCCAGTGTGCTGTGTTTTGGGGAGGAGTGTGCGGGTTCAGATCCAGTGTGCTGTGTTTTGGGGAGGAGTGTGCGGGTTCAGATCCAGTGTGCTGTGTTTTGGGGAGGAGTGTGCGGGTTCAGATCCAGTGTGCTGTGTTTTGGGGAGGAGTGTGCGGGTTCAGATCCAGTGTGCTTTTTGCTGTCGCAGGACCGGGGTTTCGAGCGCGTAACTCCGAGGAGGATCTCGCGCGGGAGACTGCTGTGAGTGCCAGCTCTCCCAAAACACTCCGCTCTGCTATTCCTCCTCCTCACTGTGTGCAGCTTCTCTTCTTTCCCACCATATGGAGCAAACTCATCTGCTCCCTTCCCATACTCTCCTTTCAGCTCTACATCTCTCTCTCTCTCTCTCTCTCTCTCTCCCCTCCCCCACTATCATTTCTGCTGAAAAATTGAGTAAAAATGTCTCAGCCCTGGAATAGAGACTCTGATGAAGGGGGGGGGTGGGTTGTCCCAGATCTCTCCTTTTTCCTGTGTCTCTCTCTCTCTGTTCTTTGCCATTTTCCAATTAAATAAATGAGCATTTAAATAAATAATAGTGTGTAATACATTTCCTGAATAAACTGAATTTAACTTGAGCCCTGCTGTGTGTTTGCTTAAGCAGCTCCATCTTGGTCTGCTGATGAGTAACACCGCGTTAGACAGCGGGCTCGTAATGGAGTTGAGAGATTTGTCGGTCGCAGTGTTTGTGGGGACGTGGTGTGTCTCACCGCCTCCTGCGTTTCGGCAGGGCGCTGCTGGACGGCGAGGGCGCGTACGAGTGCTCCGTCACCGGCCTGGTGTTTGAGGTTACCCAGAAGGCCCAGGTGCGCTACTCCGTCCTGTCCTGGAGCAAGTTTGGGGCGTACCTGAAGGACTCCTGGAAGTTTGCCGGCCCTATCTTCGACGTGGACTGCGACCCGTCCATCCTAACGTCCGTCCAGTTCCCCCATTCGCTGTGCCTGGCCGGTAAGGGCGGGGCTCGAGCCCAGACTCCTCCCATCTGTGTCCCTCATTCGCTGTGCCTGGCCGGTAAGGGCGGGGCTTGAGCCCAGACTCCTCCCATCTGTGTCCCTCATTCGCTGTGCCTGGGGGTTCTAGACTCCTCCCACACAATAATAATAAGAGCAATCATTAAATTTTGTGTATGTATATTTTACACAGAGTGTAACATACACAGTAAAAGCATCATTTAAACCCAGTTTAGTAAAGATCTGTTCAGAAAAGAGGGTTTTATACAGCTGGATAGTACAGTCCAAGTCATATGAAATATCCACCATCAATTCTCCCTCTCCACTATCCCTCCCTCTCTCCCTCTCCACCCCTCCATCCTTCCCTCCATCCCTCCCTCCCTGCCGCTCTCCTGCGGTTGTGTCTCTCAGGCCAGGACGGCGAGGTGACCTTCAGCGTGCTGCACGTGAAGAGTGGGCGGGGCCTGGTGGAGCCGTCGGCGGCTCACTCGGGTAACCGCGTGACGTGGCGGGTGACGTCGCTGTCGCCGGTGGGGCCCATAGTGCGCACGCCGCAGCCCGCGGAGCACCACGGCGTGGTGCTGGTCTACCGCGAGCTGGGGACCCGCGCCGCCTCCTCCTCCTTCCACATCTACATGGCGGCCAACAACTCCTCCGACATCAAGGTGAATGCTTGGGTTACCGTAGAGACGTCACGGTGAATGCCTGGGTTACCGTAGAGACGTCACGGTGAATGCCTGGGTTACCGTAGAGACGTCAAGGTGAATGCCTGGGTTACCGTAGAGAAGTCACGGTGAATGCCTGGGTTACCGTAGAGACATCAAGGTGAATGCCTGTGTTACCGTAGAGACGTCAAGGTGAATGCCTGGGTTACCGTAGAGACGTCAAGGTGAATGCCTGTGTTACCGTAGAGACGTCAAGGTGAATGCCTGGGTTACCGTAGAGATGTCACGGTGAATGCCTGGGTTACCGTAGAGACATCACGGTGAATGCCTGGGTTACCGTAGAGACGTCATGGTGAATGCCTGGGTTACCGTAGAGACGTCAAGGTGAATGCTTGGGTTACCGTAGAGACGTCAAGGTGAATGCCTGGGTTACCGTAGAGACGTCAAGGTGAATGCCTGGGTTACCGTAGAGACATCACGGTGAATGCCTGGGTTACCGTAGAGACGTCAAGGTGAATGCCTGTGTTACCGTAGAGACATCACGGTGAATGCCTGGGTTACCGTAGAGACGTCAAGGTGAATGCCTGGGTTACCGTAGAGACGTCAAGGTGAATGCCTGGGTTACCGTAGAGACATCACGGTGAATGCCTGGGTTACCGTAGAGACGTCAAGGTGAATGCCTGGGTTACCGTTGAGACGTCACGGTGAATGCCTGGGTTACCGTAGAGACGTCAAGGTGAATGCCTGGGTTACCGTAGAGACGTCAAGGTGAATGCTTGGGTTACCGTAGAGACGTCAAGGTGAATGCCTGGGTTACCGTAGAGACGTCAAGGTGAATGCCTGGGTTACCGTAGAGATGTCACGGTGAATGCCTGGGTTACCGTAGAGACATCATGGTGAATGCCTGTGTTACTGTAGAGATGTTAGGCAAGGCTACGGCCTTGCACCCGCAGAGCTGAACACACTGGGGCTGAACATATGAGCCCTTCAGTGGGAAAGTAGCCTCGCGAGCCAGTCTCTTTTTTCACTTCGTTCAACAGAGCCTGGCCGATGCCTTGACGTTCTAGGCATAAACGAAGGAGGCAGCCTTCCCGGGATAGTTGTATTTTCCCAACCACAACTGAGTGTTTTGGCCAGGCGTGGTCTGAAATGTGCACCGGAAGACATTACCGGAGGCAAACTTTTCCACATACCTGCATCAGTTCACCACTATTTGGGGAAAATGATTGTATTGATTGTAACGGGCAAACAATCAAAACCATTGCTTCTTCTGGCCATTTTTCTGGGTATTTATTTGATAGCAGACTGCATAATGTAGGCCACGCTTGAAAAATTAAACTTTTGCCAAATCCTGTAGGCAAGCAAACGAGTACATCTTTGTTCGATAACAGCGAATCCAAACATACGCGCTGAAAGGTCCTTCAACGAAGTCACGCCATGTATTTGGCAAGTCTGTGATATAACAGAATTAAAATCTTCTTCGAATTTGTCCATAATTCTGTTTTTAGCAGATAATTTGGGTTAGCTCGATAGCTTTGTCCGTTTCACTGGTGTGTTTCAATTGGGACTTAGATTGCAGCACACATGGAACAGAGGGAGTGTCGGGGGGGGGGGGGGGGGGGGGGGGGGGGGGGGGGCTTCTTTACATCTTTTCAGTATTTCTGAACTCAGATGAAAACTGTTCTTATTTGCCCTGCTGTTCTGTAACTATAAAGTAACTGGACTGTCTTGCCTGGATTTTCCTGTTCAATTAATATGTTTTATTAATTGAATGGAGGAGGGGGTGAGTTGAGGGGAGGCTCATGGGAAATGGAGTTCACCGCAGTAGTTGCAGTGACAGACTCGTTACTGTAATACTGTGTCATCTCGGAGGGTGTTTTAGCCCCTGGTTCCTGTCTTCCCCAGTCTCACTGTACCAGTGTGGGCGGGGTGCGACTTTCAGGGACAAAAAAGAGGAAGTAGCACAGGAAGCGGTCATGTGTCTCAGTGTTTAGACACACACACACACACACACACACACATGCAGGCGTACACACACACACACACACACACACATGCACGCGTACACACACACACACACACACATGCTGGCTTACACTCACGCACGCACGCATTCACACATGAACATACAGACAGACACACACACACACACACAGGCACACAAGCACACAAGCACACACACACTCACAAGCACTCACACTCACACACACACACACACACACACACACCGCCGTGACGCTGGCTCTTTGGTCATTCCTAACGCCCAGATGTACTTTCAGCCCAAATTTCCTGCGGCTTGCTGTCGTTGTGACAGCCGAGAGAGGACAGCAGTACCGAAACAGAAAGCCACGGCGCACTCGGGCATTCTGACGGCACACTGGGGCGCTCTGCCCGCACACTGGGGCGCTCTGACGTGCCTCAGAGGGGCCGGCCGGCCCCCATCTCGCTTAGTGACGTGAGAAAGTCCAGCTGAGTTTCTGAAACCGCCTCCGTTGGCCGAGCCCTGCTGACTGCGGTTTCCCTGCGTGGGGTTAGGCAGAGATGTCAGCGTACGGGCCCCGCCCTTTCCTGTACACCACACAGTTTCACTCTACGCTCGCCAGGAACTCTGACTCAAACATGCTGATGCTTCATATTCAGACTCTCTTAGATGGTAGAACGATTTTGAAAAGTTCAGATACCTGAGAATTTTCAGTGAAACGTCAGAAAAGTACTACTATATTTACCCATCAAAAAGTACTATTGTATTTTCCTTTTAAAAGTGAAACTACTCCAAGGAATAAGTAAAGCAATTTTACTAGTGTCTAAATTGGTGAAAGTATTTCAGATAAATATTTTACCAAGCTTTGGTCTGACTGCATATTTATTTATAGCTTCTAGATTTGCGTTCCGTTCTAATCAGTTCTTCCTTACTGGTTATATATCTGAGTGATGGGCCTTTGATTGGTCAGGTAAATCGATGTTACTCTGCACTTAATCAATTAGAGCGGTTGATCACACGGTTAACTCGTGTCACCTGGTTATTTGGGACTAAACTGGCTCCTAATTTTAAGGTGAAAACAAAAAAACAAAAAATGAGGCTCCCCACACCAGGTGCCTTAAATTCACATTAGAGATTATTTTAATTTCTTCAGTGAAGAAAGCTTAATGCTGAAGCATGTGTGTTTAGTCCTTAATTTAAAAGTCATTGCTGATGTGGATTTAAGGCATCTTTCGGTGTGTGGACCCTTTTTTGTCCTTGATTAATACTTCATTTTGGGTTTATTTGATGGGAGTAATGGGTTTATTTGATTGGAGTATTGGGTTTATTTTATGGGAGTAATGGGTTTATTTGATGGGAGTAATGGGTTTATTTGATGGGAGTAATGGGTCTATTTGATGGGAGTAATGGGTTTATTTGATTGGAATATTGGGTTTATTTGATGGGAGTATGGGTTTATTTGATTGGAGTAATGGGTTTATTTGATGTGAGTAATGGGTTTATATGATTGGAGTAATGGGTTTATTTGATTGGAGTATTGGGTTTATTTGATTGGAGTAATGGGTTTATTTGATGGGAGTAATGGGTTTATTTGATTGGAGTATGGGTTTATTTGATTGGAGTATTGGGTATATTTGATGGGAGTAGTGGGTTTATTTGATGGGAGTAATGGGTTTATTTGATGGGAGCATTGGGTCTATTTGATGGGAGTAATGGGTTTATTTGATGGGAGTATTGGGTCTATTTGATGGGAGTAATGGCTTTATTTGATGGGAGTAATGGCTTTATTTGATGGGAGTAATGTGTCTATTTGATGGGAGTAATGGGTTTATTTGATGGGAGTAATGGCTTTATTTGATGGGAGTATTGGGTTTATTTGATGGGAGTAATGGGTCTATTTGATGGGAGTAATGGCTTTATTTGATGGGAGTATTGGGTTTATTTGATGGGAGTAATGGGTTGTGCGTCTCCTGTCTCACCCCACGGTGCGCCTCCTCTCTCTCAGGACATCCAAAAGGAGGTACGCATTGCCAAGAAGAGGTTTGTGAAGATGGACAAACCCGCCACCTGCCTTCTGGAGGAGCAGAAGAAGTACCAGCTGATCAGTGAGCCTGAGGGAGAGATCAACCCGGAGGTGAGGTCACGCAGTGGGCGGGGCTTGTCCCGGGGAGCCATCACTCAGGCAGGCCCAGAAGGCTTCAACGGCCTTGTAGCAGCCAATAATGTAATAACTGACCAATAATGTAATACATTTTCTGAACCAATAACGTAATAACTTTTTGCATATAATGTAATAAGTTATTACATTATTGGCTGGTTATTACATTATTAGCTGGGTTTTTAAAAAATCATAAAAAATGTAATAACAGGAGCCGATAATGTAATAATATACTTATATCGCTTTAAGTTTTATTTATTGGCTATAAAGTGTCACACTTCCATGACACTTACCCTTGTTTCCTCTTTCAAATAGCTGCTCAAAAACCTGACCGCGCGCGCGCGCACACACACACACACACACCTACTCTCCCTCTAGGACTTATGACTATTTATTTGTTTGTGGTGCTTGGTTAGACTTATCTCCAGCCCTGCCTTCTACTCCTTAACCATTTGAGTACCAAATGAAGTGCGAGCACATATGTTTGCGAATACAGACAATTAATGAAATCTATACCTCTTTGAAGATGCTTTGTCCACGAATACAAAGACCACCATTGCTTTTCATGAAAAATGTCATCTTTAATTAAATGTATTTAAATAACTTTTTATAGCTATTCAGCACTCTCTCTCTCTATGTATATATACCAAACCTGACTCCTGAAAGGTTACATGAAATGGTATTACCAAATCAGAAGCCTTGCCCTATTGACATCCCTGGCTATTTGAATACAGTCATGACAAGCTCAACAAAGAGTCTAAAACTGAAGCAAATGATATCTATAGTTCATTCTTTTTTATTTTTGCCATTTTCTCCAATTTTAGTCGTTATACCAATTCTCTGTGTGTATCACGGTCCTGGTCGATGTTCTATCCTCTGTTGGTCTGGGGAGGGTGTAGACTACTGCATGCCTCTGATACATGGAGAGTCGCCAACTGCTTCTTTTCACCTGACAGTGAGGCAGAGGTGGGAGTAAGTCACACTTGTGCAAGTCACAAGCAAGTCTCAAGTCTCAACCTTCAAGTCTCAAGCAAGTCCCATGTCACTGTGGTTAGACTCAAGCAAGTCAAGTCGAGTCACTAGTAAACGTCAAGCAAGACAAGTCAAGTCATTGCTCAGGTCAAGCAAGTCACAAGTCAAGTCACCATGAAAGAAGTGCTTAAAACAAGAGAGAAAGGGGCACAATGGCAAGCCATGTCATGAGAAAACTGCACCTGTTAGTGAGTTAGTTAGTTTCTACAACTAGGGATGGGCATGGTTAGGATTTTATCAATACCAATACCACTATTGATACTGCTTATCAATAACAATACTTATCAATACTCTTATCGATACTTCCTAATTTGGAGTGCAAAATACATGTTGTTAAAAGAATTATCAGTACTACTTTTATATTAGTTTGGGCCAAAAATATTTAACAAAATAGTTCTGTTGAAAAAATGAAACGTATTGTTTTCTGAGACAAAACATGATGATGGGACCAATTGGTATAGATACTGTAAATGTAATCTCATAAAAAACACGTTTTCAACGTACAAAAATGCCAAGTTACTCAAAAGTATTGATATCAAAATGACGCCAAGTTACGGTACTACAAACAATATAGGCTATCTTGCCTCACCGAAATGACAAGGTGTATTTCAAAGCAATGCTACCCAATATTTCCTCAATTCTTTCAAGTCACTTGGCCCTGTGTGTATAAGCATGCACTACATGGACAGGCCAAACATATGTGTGGATGGCTCTCTCACAGTCAAGATTGATTGAATAGGCGTGTATATGTCCAATTTGTATTGGTATGTATGTATTTCGCTGCCCAGCCTTTCTGTTGCGTGAATGATAGTATGTTTCTTGGTATAAGTGTGTGTTCGTAAATGTGAATGTAACATGCTGCGAGGGAAATGTCCCCATGGGGATAAAGAAGTTCTCTATGTATGTATGTACAATATGCATTTTATATGCAGTATTTGTTGTACGTAGCAAATATACAATAACTTGCACATGTACTCAAATTCAGTTCAGAAGCAAGTATAAACATGTTTTCTGGAGAAATATGCTTCCTGTAGTTACTCAGCAGCAGTTTTGTACATTAATTTCAATGTGTTCCATGAGGCAATTTTAAATATTTGACTCTTTGATCTGACACAAAGTTTGCATGACATTGTAAAATGGTAAGATTACAAAACACAGGGCCAAGTGACTTGAAAGAATTGAGGAAATATTGGGTAGCATTGCTTTGAAATACACCTTGTCATTTCGGTGAGGCAAGATAGCCTATATTGTTTGTAGTACCGTAACTTGGCGTCATTTTGATATCAATACTTTTGAGTAACTTGGCATTTTTGTACGTTGAAAACGTGTTTTTTATGAGATATCATTTCTTTTTGCAAAGCGTTTTATTATGAGAGTGAGAAATGCGAAGTGACCCTGTAAGAAACGGTTGTGGATTATGGCTATCGTTGTGTGAATTTGTATACAGTCTGATGAGCGTGTACCGTTCAGCAGTTTCGGTTTGCTATATATGTAAAACAGTGGCTGTGACAAAGGGTGCGGTGGCGTATAAGTGTAAACGCATGAGAAACGCAGATGGAATATGGCCAGTGTATGTACTCACGGATTTGACGTCCATCCAACGAGCCTTGACTGACAAAAGAATCAGCAAGCCCGTAGAATTATAACTCCCTAGGTCGCAACTTGTGTAGCCTTCTGTCGTGCTCCGTTTTGTCTGTTATTTCGTGGAGATGCACTTTCAGTGTTTGTAAGGTTTATAAGGCATTTTGATAGGCTTATCTGCAGGTAGGAATCCTCTTCGCTGTTTTGCTGAACTAGAACCGGAAAACATGATAGTGGAGAATAGGAGCAGACGTATATGTCCCAGCAGGCTTTGCTTATGAGAAAATAACAACAGTGTGAGAGAAATTAGGATGAAATTATGAAATAGCGTAGTTGAAACAATATGTTTTTAGCAGAATGGGCATGTAGGTGAAGGTTGACATGATCACGGAGTATAGTGCGAAGTAAATGGAGTGACCATGAGCGAGCTTATATTCCTTATCGAACGGTATATATAACAGTCGCTATAAAGCGTTAGCCGTTGAAGTGGAGGGTTAAGTAACGTGTGAAATCTATTGCACTGCAGTGTTTTTTTCATGTTCAGTACTAGTAGTTATAATTATGAGTGAATCATGATTTTAAATGTAATGTTTTAATGGGGAGCTGCAGAACGTACATACGTAGTAATTGTTTGTATGTGGCTAGATAGAGAACAGGGCGAGGTAACATGAATGTAGAAACGTGGCGTTTGCTGATAAGGTTTTGTACGGTAGCCAAGTGAAGAAATGTAGTTAGTAGAAATGGCACAGCGGTGAACTGGTGTAACTTTTTAATAAAAGGAATACATTTGCCGTCATGAAATGCATATGGGTGGCCATGGGTGAGTTTTGGTAAAGCAAATATAAGCGTAAGAGAACGTTAGTGTAAAAGAGGAAATTATCTGGCTGAGCGCGATTCGATTCTTAAACCAGACGTTTACCGGTCTGTCACTTTGTTAGGGCAGCACCATGACATAGCTATGCAATGCGTGAAATATCATTAGCAAACCTGTCTGTGGTTTTAAAGAAGAACACAGGCGAGTAAGCACAGAAGAGCTCCCGTTGAATCCATATGGCTTTGCAATATTGTAGCCGGTTAACAATTGAACGTGCAGACGGTACGTCATAATACAGTGTATACGTTCCGTGAACGGCGGGTAGATATGGTGCAAAAGCAATAATTGAGAAGTAGTAGACTATTGTTAGTGAGGGTAAAAGCAGGTTAAAGAAACGCGTTCCTAGTTGGGCTTGAACTTACGATCCTGTGTTCCCAAGACTGTAACCTTACCCACTAGGCCACCGACGGACTGGCTGTTTGTACTGGAAAAGTTTCAGAGTAAAAAGATATGGGTATTGTGCGTGTGTATGCGAGTTTTTCATTGGGTGGTGTACGTGAAGATTTGGCGGGTGTCGGTAAAATGTCCAATGGGCAGACATGTTGTTAGTGGGATAGGCGGCAGGAAAAATAAGAATGAGAAGAAGAAGAAGAAGAAAGAGAAGAAGAAGGAGAAAACGCAAATTCCCCTTAGTTTGGAGCTTTATTGTGTGGACATGTGAAGTTTTTTATGAAATCTGTCTGTTGAAATGGGGTCAGAATGTACAGAATTTAATGTTTTTAAGGGCTGAGTGTCTGTGGCTGTTGTGGTTATTTCTGTGGGGAACCCTGAAAAGTGCCAAACTCTCGGTGCTGTATAGGTATGGGGCATGCCCCCGCCAAGGCGTAACTTGGCGGGATGGCATACCTGCCATCCCAATGTGTATCAAGAGAATGTTTAGTTCTTTAAAAAAGGGACGGTAAACCATCCTTTATTATTATGATAAAACTGAAAGATGTGTTACCAAAGTTATCTTTGTAGGTCATGTTATATACTATATTTTACAGTTTAGAATTTTGCATTAAGAGGTTGAAAGTTGAGCATAAGGGATAATAGTGCCAGTTTGGTTGAAGAAGTTATTTAAATACACTTGATTAAAGATTATATTTTTCATGGAAAGAAGGTCTTTTTTATTTGAGAACACAGGATCTTCAAAGAGGTATAGATTTCATATTATACAACATAAGAGTAATTGTCTGTGTTTGCAAACATGTGTGCTCCCACTTAATTTGGTACTCAAATGGCAAAGGAGTATAAGGCAGGGCTGGAGATAAGTCTAACCATCAAGTTACACAAACAATTAATTCCTAGAGAGAGAGAGAGAGAGAGTAGGTGTGTGTGTGTGTGTGTGTTTTCTCAGAGTTAGGACTAAGATTCAGGGGTCAGGATTGGCCTGGTTTTTGAGCAGCTATTTGAAAGAAGCAACAGTAAGGGTAGGCCTAAGTGTTATGGAAGTCTGACACTTGATAATAAATAAAACTTATACGTATTGATACTAGTATATTATTACATTATCGGCTCCTATTATTACATTTTTAATGATTTTTTTAAACCCAGCTAATAATGTAATAACCAGTCAATAATCTAATAACTTTTTGCACATAATGTAATAAGTTATTACGTTATTGGTTCAGAAATTTTATTACATTAACGGTAGTTATTACATTATTGGCTGCTACAGGCCTTCTACCTTTCTCAGACACATACTGGTCAGCAGTCAGCTGGTCTCAAACCCACTCTGTCTGTCCGTCTGTCCGTCCGTCTGTCTGTCCGTCCCCCGCCCTCGCTCAGAACCTGAAGTTCACCCAGGCCGTGTTGAAGATGAAGAGCTACTTCGAGGTCTTCCTCGAGCAGCCGCCTCCCTTCAAGCTGTCGCTGGTGGAGGTGGAGTCGGGCCAGACCGTGTGGAGCGCCACGCTTCGAGAGGGTAGGAGCAGCAGCCATTGTTGTTTTGATGTTTCCATGCCGATGAGCGGTGAAGGCAGAATGCTTGCATTGGATAGACGCCTCCTGTGCTGCATGTCTGTGACCGACTGCTGTGTGTAACGTTTCGCTGACGGTTACCTGCTCTGGGGGTTCACTTTACCTGCTTTTCTTTCACAGGTGACTTTGTGGATAACGCCAATGAAAAACCAAGGAAAAGAACCGAAAGTGAGTTTGTGTGTCCAGGAGAAATGGCATTAATGCAGATTCCTGTCTCTGATTGGCTACGCCATCCTTTGCATTCTGTAATGGTTTCGAGTCCCGGCTTATCACTGCGAAAGGGAAGCTGGTCTACCTGTGTAATAAAGGTACAACTGAGCAGCTGGGTGACTCACCATCTTAAGGCTCTGTTCCAGTGTGTGGATGGGCCCCCCAGTCTGGTATCTGGTATATGCCCCCCCCTCACTGGTGTCTGTGAGCCTGACTGAAGAAGCAGCAGCTGTTTCATCTGATGGGGTGGAGAGCTTGTCTGTAAATGCATTTAATTCAGTGGCTGAATTATCAGGCTAAATTCACATCACTTGCTCACGTGTGGCCTTGTTCTGAACCACCTTCCGCAGGTCGAAAGAGGAGCTGCAGCACTTCAGAGGAAGAAGGGATCAGTAAGAGAGCCAGACACGGAGACGTCCCAGGTAACACACCTGGTATCCAGCCCCTTTATCGGGCAGTGTCATTGATACAGTCTGCAGAGTTAATATGATTAAACCAGCAGGTCTTCTGCATGTCAGTTGAATAAAGTTTTCTCATTCAAATGAATAACCATAGGTTTTCATGCATGTGTAGAAACTGTTTCCCTTGAGGAGTAAGAAACTTCCCCAAAAAACCACAGACATACATGTGACTTGTGCATGAAATGTGTTCTCCTTTTTCAGCTGTTGCATATTCAGTGATTTTATATTCAGTAATTTTTTTCTGGTTAAACACAAATATTTCCAGCGATACGGCTGAACATTCACTCCCTATGTAAAAGAAAAAAAAGAAGTGAAGTTCGAGAAATGGTTTGTGCACACGAGTGCTTGGCGTGTGTGTGTGTGTGTGTGTGTGTGTGTGTGTGTGTGTGTGTGTGTGTGTGTGTGTGTGTACACCTATTTGTTGAAAGTAAGGCCTGGAGGTTATTCTGGTACAGACGGAGTGATGAAGACTCCGGTCATGACGGACCAGCAGCTGATGAAGGTGGCCACGCGGATGGGGAAGGAGTGGAAGCAGCTGGGCATCCTGTACCTGGGCATGAGCATGCAGGACATCGAGGAGATCCAGGCCGCCGATGACGACCTGGCCGTGCTCAAGTTTAAGATGCTGGACCGCTGGAGGCGAAGGGCCAAGGGCGGGGCCAGCATCTCGCTGCTCTGCAGCAGCCTGAGCCACGACGACGTGCCCAACGAGCTGCGCGACCTGCTGGAAGGTGAGGGCGGGGCCGGGGTCAGAGGTCACGGGCGTCTGTGTGTGTGTGTGGTGTGTGTCTAATGTGTGTTTCGTCTCATTCTCTTCAGATATGCTGCCTGATCCCCCAGCAAAGTGAGCTCTCTGGGACGCTGCGCCCTGGGGGGCGGAGCTAGAGACGCTGCGCCCTGGGGGCGGAGCTAGAGACGCTGCGCCCTGGGGGCGGAGCTAGAGACGCTGTACCCTGGGGGCGGAGCTAGAGACGCTGCTTCCTGGGGGCGGAGCTAGAGACGCTGCGCCCTGGGGGCGGAGCTAGAGACGCTGTACCCTGGGGGCGGAGCTAGAGACGCTGCTTCCTGGGGGCGGAGCTAGAGACGCTGCGCCCTGGGGGCGGAGCTAGAGACGCTGCGCCCTGGGGGCGGAGCTAGAGACGCTGCTCCCTGGGGGCGGAGCTAGAGACGCTGCGCCCTGGGGGCGGAGCTAGAGACGCTGCTCCCTGGGGGCGGAGCTAGAGACGGGTCACCAAACCCGCCCGGGTGCTTTGGAGGTCTGGAACACGTCCTCTCTCTGCCCGTCCAGCCATCCGTGTCCCTATCGCACCACTTCATTTCACTCTGCATTTGTTTTCTACACTGGGGTCAGAGGTCAAACACATGGCTGAAATAAATTGGCTCTTAAAATGCAAAAACACTCCTGCAAGATTCCTGTGAATCTTCGGCTAAATATGCTACTCACCCCAATGTGCAATTATATGAAAGAACAACTTTGTTGGCGACAATAATGTTTCCTTTTATAATTTTCAGTAATCTGCAGGGGTTTGTACTGGTGTCTTCAGGGTTGGTGTGTTTCAGAGAATGACTGGACTCAGATCAGTAGTGATCTCAGACCGTCTCAGCCATCCAGTTTGGTTTTCCTCATCCTTATGGCAGCCCCTGTTCTCATCAGGTTTATATAATTTATATAAACTCCATGACCCTTAGGGCCAGGACAGTCAGCCCTATGACATGTGGCCCTTAAAGCAAACGGTGCTGCCATTTGGCTAAAGAACCATGAAATCATGCTTGAAACATAAGAATATGTTTTCATTTTAATTTTTGTTTTTTATTTTGGAATGAACCACTTAATTAAAAAGACATTTCCACTACCACGTAGATATGTACTGATGCAATCAAGAGACCAACTTTGCTTTTCCTAACAAGCTGTGGTTGTTAATATGTACAGTGTATCTGTATACGTGTTTATATATTACGTGTATATGTGTTTATATATTTCTGTTTGTTTTGTGCCCAGGGATATGCTTCAGCACTTGCACAAGCAGAATTTCAGGAATATTTCTTGTTTGTTTACATGATTTTGGCTTGAATCCCATTTCACTTTTACATTCCAGTGTGTGTGGAGTTCTGTGTGTGTTTCGTACTGCTAAGAACAGTAGACTGACCTGCCTGGATAGAACAGCGTGAGCCTTTTGTAGGGATACTCAAGACTTGTGTTCTCAAGTAGCCTGTGCTTTACCGTGTGAGGCAACTGGTAGCAAAAGTAAATTTTGTTTTATTTTTTTTGTTTACTGAAGAAAGAAAAATCTTTTATTTTTTAAGTGAGCTTTATTGTAATTTGCAAGAAAAGAAAAATCGAGCTGTAACTGCTGCCTGTCCTGGGGTTCAGCCTGGTGACCTTCACACGTTTGGGGATCTTTGCACCTGTGGGGACTGAAGCCAGCACAAGGTCCAGCCAGGCTGGGATTTGAGCGCAGTTCTGCATGTGACCGTCCAATCACTGCCCTCTCCACTGCGCCCTGGTCCAATCACTGCCCTCTCCACTGCGCCATGGTATCAGCAGTCATTCGTGGGAAAGGATCAGTATCAGGGCTTTACTCTTCTCACTGAATATGACAATCTTGTGACTTAATAAAGCATTTTTACTAAGTTGCATGTTTATTGTTTTTTACTTGTATCTTCTTGCAGTTTAAAATTGTGTTTACTGCTGTCTCCCCATCTGCCGCGTCTGTAACTTACGTGGCTTCAAACTGGCACTTGAAAAAGCTTCCATTTGCCTTAAACATGTTTCCTGGATCCCTCCGTCCCTGCTTCCTTTCCCTGCTTCCTTTCCCTGCTTCCTTTCCCTGCTTCCTTTCCCTGCTTCCTTTCCTTGCTTCCTTTCCCTGCTTCCTTTCCTTGCTTCCTTTCCCTGCTTCCTTTCCTTGCTTCCTTTCCCTGCTTCCTTTCCTTGCTTCCTTTCCCTGCTTCCTTTCCTTGCTTCCTTTCCCTGCTTCCTTTTCTTGCTTCCTTTTCCTGCTTCCTTTCCCTTGCTTCCTTTCCCTGCTTCCTTTCCCTGCTTCCTTTCCTTGCTTCCTTTCCTTGCTTCCTTTCCCTGCTTCCTTTCCCTGCTTCCTTTCCTTGCTTCCTTTCCCTGCTTCCTTTCCTTGTTTCCTTTCCCTGCTTCCTTTCCTTGCTTCCTTTCCCTGCTTCCTTTCCTTGTTTCCTTTCCTTGCTTCCTTTTCCTGCTTCCTTTCCCTGCTTCCTTTCCTTGCTTCCTTTCCCTGCTTCCTTTCCTTGCTTCCTTTCCCTGCTTCCTTTCCTTGTTTCCTTTCCCTGCTTCCTTTCCTGCTTCCTTTCCCTGCTTCCTTTCCTTGCCTTCTCCTGTGGGTGGAGCTCGGGGCAAGGACCAGAAGCAAGGAGATAAAATAAGTGAATGGAATGAGCCCGCATTGACAACGCACAATTCCAGGCGCCAATTTCGTGTATTTTCTGCACTGCACGATAGTATCGCATGCCCTGGTTTCAGTTTCAGTGAATTGTTTTTGCCCAGAAGTCATGTGGGCGGAAGGCAGAAGGTGTTCGTTTATTTGATTCTGTGTTGGTGTGGATGCGTTCTGTCTCTTTGTGTGGCAACCAACGGTGCACACCCTTAACTGCCGTATCTCCCTCCCAGGGGTGGGGGGGGGGGGGTGGGGGGTGGGGGGGGGGGGGGGAGGCACTGTTGGCACTGATAAACCCCTGAAACACCTCCCTGTGCAGGTCTGACTGCTCTCTGAACATCAAACTCTGTTCATTCCAATGGCTTGAAGTACCACTAAATAACGCACTTATACTTGCAAACATAATTTATTTTCAAACTGTGGAATTCATTGTTTCATTATTAATTGACAGTTAAATAAATACAAACAGTTATTAACCAATAATTAGCTGATGATAACCCCGGCTTCCTCTAGTTTCCGAAAATATTTTACTTGCCAGGCACAATTACAAATAAATAAATACATTTAAATGAATAAATAAATAAATACATAAATAAAATTAATAAATAATAAAAAAGTTACACAAATTAACTTAAATATGTGTCTGAACATCTCATTACCCTAGCTTATGTGTGGTAGTTGTACTCATGGAAATTTACACAGTAGCTTTCAGATCTGACTTACAGTAATGTGTAAACAGAGCAGAGGTTGATACGAGCGTATCACTGCACACTGCGTAGTGCCTGCATGGCTGCCCCCGGACACAAAGCTGCTGTAGAGAGGGTGAGGATGATGTGTGGGGGGAAGGCTCCATGCTCCTGTCATTAAGCTGCCATGTATCCCATGATCCTGTTGATGGTGACGGAGCGAACCTGGAAGCCCTTCAGCTCTCTACAGAGACTCAGTCGCGCGTCGAAATCAAAGCTGCTCCTGGAGAGCTGAGGGCTACTGGGAATCTGCAGGCGAGGAGGAATAGGGCGCAAAGCGTCAGTGAGAATAAACCATGATCCAAATATAAACCATAATCCAAAAATAAACCATAGTCCGATTATTAATCATAATACAAATATAAATCATAATCTGATTATTAATCATAATAACAATATAAACCACAATCCAATTATTAATATTCATAATCCAAATATAAACCACAATCCAATTATTAATCATAATAAAAATATAAACCATTATCCGATTATTAATCATCATCCAAATATAAACCATAATCCAAATGTAAATCTAGATTAAGGATTTATATCTTGATTAGGATTTGGATAAATATTACATTTTCTTGATGCGTTTTTTTGAGCCTTTGTGGGCAGGGTGGAAATGATTGTACACATTTCCCTAAATTCCTTTTCAGGGCTCAGTTTCGGTTTTGGAGTCTGTTTGGCTCGGAGTTTGAGTAAGAGAGAGTAAGCGATGCGGCGGGGAAAGGCAGAAATGTTACCGTCACTGCCGAGGAGGGCCAGGAACCAGAGGGGAAGTCACAGCTCTGTGTGACAAAAGATTAAAGAAAGGGAAAAATTAGCAAAGACAGAAATGATGCAAAGATGTACTGGAATGTACTTGGCTTTGGTCTGACCACGTTTTTTACCAAACAAACTTTGTTCTCTGTTGTTGGGGGGGGGGGGGAAGCTGAACACTGTTGTGTACATTCTCGATGAAGGTTATGTAGCTAGTGTGTAAGGAATGAGTAAGCAATTCTGTTTCATCTTCCCTTAAAACTTAGAAAATTACAAGTCCCCAATATATCTAGAGAGGGTTCGGCTCTTGAAATCGACCCATCTTGCAGTTGCTGTTATGAAATTAAAAAGTGAACACCTGAATTAATAATAAAAAAAGATTACAGTGCTGATTTTAAAGTTTGACATTAAAAATGATGGTAGATAAGAGATGGTAGATATTGTCTTTTGCTCAACTCGTTTTGGCATGTGTGGTGTGTGTGATTTGTGTGTTTGTGGATATTGTATATTTTTGTGGGATATACTCAGTATGATGTGTGTGTATTTATGTATGTGTACGGATAGATGGATGGTATGTATGTATGGATGGATAGATGTATGTATGTATGGTATGGATAAACAGATGGATGGATGGATAGATGTATGTATGTATGTATGGTATGGATAAATAGATGATGGATGTATGGATGGATAGATGTATGTATCTATGTATGGTATGGATAAATAGATGGATGGATGGATGGATGGGTGGAGAGAAGGATGGGTGGATAGATAGTTTCAGCGAGTTATATTTTCCTCTCACCTCCAGAAGGTTCTGGATAGCCGTGAGCACAGTGGCCTCCAGCTCCTTCCTCTGGTAAGCACGCAGCTTGTCCCGGTGGTACTCTAAATCCACCTTAATGTTCCTCAGGCATTCGTCCTGCGAAAGACCAGCACGTCACTCACTCTGTTAGCTCCTGAGCGTCACCCGTTTGTCTGTACAACGAATTTGGCCGCTACTGACACGAGAGTTACTTTACCTTATTAAACCTGATGTTTTGAGTGCTGGAGCATCCACCATCCTATTTCGTAAAGACAACGCGCAATACGAAGGTTAGACAATAATCGTCATAAAATTAGCCATTTCAATTTGTGTCAAAAAATGTATTGATGTCTTTAATGGCAACATCTATTGGAAATATTCACATTTGCATTTCCTAGCTTGTAAAAATAGTCTCGCGTGTCCATGTTGTTAAATTTCGCGTAATGTTGTAGGATATTTTCACGCAGATTTAGACATACCTGCCCTGCGCTTGGCTCGCAAGCAGACAGTGTAGTATTGACTGCCATACTTTGCTCCGTGCAGTTGAATCCTTCGAATAGCTCGTCCTGGATGAGGGGAGGGGGGCACATTGGAATCAATTTAAATTCACACGTAACTTTTAAATTGTATTAACTGTTGCCGCTGAATATCCAGTTTATCCTGTGGCTACTTACGCGTGCGAGCGCGCGCGTTACGTCAGTGAGCAGAGCTCTAGAGGGCGTCACACAATCCGGTTTCTGTGCGGGTTTCAGCGGGGTCCCCAGGGTCACGCGCCAGACATGAGGGGAGAGCGCGGCTAAGAGCAGCCAGGAGAGCAAACCTGAGCGGAGACCAAATGAGAACTTATTATAATTATTTGTTTTAAAGCTGGAAATGAAATGCACTTTCAATCATGAATGCAATAATTCATAATATTCATACAAACGCGAGGCTATAGGCTGCTGCGCAACATCTTAACTAAAGCAAAACTTGTTCTAAAATTTATTCCCAAGGTACCGACATTTTTCATATTGCAAATAACTTGCAAATAAGAGATTTAAAAAGTTTAATGCAACTGTATACAGAAAAGCGAGCTGTTACACATAATTAAAATTATTTATTAAAACAACGCGTCATGAGTGTAGGTACTTACACGATGAGACACTTGCCAGCATGTTTGATATGTGTGTCGTTGTCAGTTCTTTGCGTCTGTATGTGCGCTTTTCGGCCCTTCCTATAATATTTATATTGCCTCGGATGACGGGAGTTCCCTTCCAAACTACAGAAATTGTTAGAGAGAGAGAGAGAGAGAACATTACAGCGGAACAAACAAATCGACCACAAGCCAGCCACATTTCTCCGGTAATTTCCTGTCAGATTTCACTAGGCAAGGGCTCTTGTAATGCGAAACTGGAATTAACGCGTGTCATAATTTCTATTACATGTGTTTATGATTAATCACTCCTTCAGAGGGAGAATAAAGGCGGTACTCATAAATATTTCATTGACCAAACACGCCCATGTTTGTGGTTTTTGTTGTTGGTGTTGAAGCAATAAATAAAGCGTGAATTGCGTGACTGTAAAATCTAGTTGCCTCATATTTTACCTCCAAAATTATAAATACCATGTCCAACAATGTGCAATTTTCGATTTCAAACGAACGGGTTTGGGAATTATTGTCGATGACAAATACTGTAGTTTCTGTAAAGTAACATATGCCTAAATGTCAGGTATTCAAATGACTTTAAAAAAACCCCATTCACGATTTAAAAATTAGTTTAACGAGAAAAACTATTAAGACCGTCGTGACATTAGAGAGAGGAAATCTAACTGGCAATGTTGGTTGGTTACACATGTTTTACCCTTTAATGAGTAGAATTTTAGCAATGAGAATGAGCGAGAATATGAATAAGTCAAGTGGTTGCTAAACGGGACCTTTGAAAAAACTTCCAGTCCGAACGATGCTTATTTTTTACATTTACGTTAACTTTTAATTCCAAGGGCTTAATTCGTGAATACATAAATTAGCTGGTATTTCCGTTTGCCAGTACAATTAGGCAACAAATTGATTGCTGAAATGGTGAAGATTTATTACAAAATATATGGGCCAATTTTGAAAATCAATACTGGATTTAGTTTTGTCTATAACACTCTCACTGGACATATATTCACATTTAAACCGGACAGGTTCTGTTTTCGCTGCAGGCTAAACCATCAAAACCATGTTGTGCTCGAAATCCCTCATAGAAAATCAGCTTATATGGCACATTACTGTAAGAAGTCAGTCCTACAGAATAAAGTCCTAAATAGCCTGTAAACAATGAAATGGACACGCGGCGTTTGAAAGCTTTAAATGGTGGTGCCTTTACGCTGCGCCACTTATGAATATCTCTGCCAATATTTTTCACTAACATCTCATATGTGACTTATTCAACATTTATATTTTTGGTTAAAAGTTATATTTTTCATCGTTAATGCTTTTTAAAGATAATTGCCAAAAGCTTCCCGTCCATATGCATTACAAGATAAAAGGTAAAAGATCAACAGATCAACAAGTCCATTATTTAGAGGGCACCACCCAGAAACACTACAAATGAAAGAATTTTGTATTTTTACATTTTCAAAAATCCCAAATTTGTGGTTTAAATTTTTATGATTTATTTCAGTGGAAAATGGGAGGAAATCCATAAAATAAAATAGTCTTGCATACAAAAAATGGGGGAAAAAATCTAAATATGTAATTTTTCATTCAGATGGATGTGAAATAACCCTTATTCATCGACTGTGGTAATAAATTAATGGAAACATATTTAATGACACATGTTTAATTTCAGAGGAAATACAGTACAGTAAAATACGTAAGATTATAGTCTTATGTCCAAAAAGTGAAAAATTCTAAATGTGCCATTTAGTCATTGAGATGGAAATAGTTTATTCTACAAACACAGTGAAACAAATGGATGAAAATGTGTTGTAAAACATTTATGATGAAAAATTATTTCAGTGGAATCAGAGGAATACAATGTCCTCCGTAATGTTTGGGACAGAGAAATTTTTTCTTGATTTGGTTTTGTACTCCACAGTTTGTAACCAAACAATTCACACGTGGTTAAAGTGCATTTTTTAAATATTGAAAATTATTTTATATTTACAGTGGGCTCCAGAATTATTGGCACCATTGATAAATATGCACAAAAAATGCAAAAAAAAAAATGCTAAACGAAAAAACAATTGACATATTAACATAAGATTTATTTTCCAACATGTGTAAACTAGTGTGCTTGATTAATGATTCATTGGAATCAGCCAAAGTCTTACATTTTTTAAATAAAAAAAATATTTCCCCAAAAAACAGGTTCCACAATTATTGGCACCCCTGGTTTAATACTTTGTGAAAACACCCCTGGCAATTATGACAGCCATGTGTCTTTTCCTATCATTTGTGATAAGGTTAGAGAACACATTTGGAGATATTTTTGACCATTGCTCCATGTAGAACTTTTCAGAATCATTGATGTCTTTGGGTTTCTGTTATGGGCCACCCCCCCCCCCCCCCCCCCCCCCCGCTCTTCAGTTCAGACCACAGGTTTTTGATGGAATTGAAGTCTGGAGACTGAGATGGCCATCGGAAAACATGGATGTTGATTTCACTTAAGCATTTCTGTTTAGATTTTGATGTATGCTTGGAGTCATTGTCCTGCTGGACAATCTACCCATGACCAAGTCCTAGCTTCTTAGCAGAGACAATGAAATTTTTTGCCAGAATTTCCTGGTACTTTGTTGAATTCATTGTGCCATTGATCTGAAATAGTGCCCCGGGACCACTGCCAGCAAAACATCTCGAAAATATCAATGATCCACCTCCATAATTGACAGTAGGTATGAGGTGCTTCTCCTGTAAGCATTCCTCCTATGCCACCAAACATGTCGATGGTGTGTATGGCCAAAACGTTCAATTTTGGTCTCATCTGACAATAGCACTCTAATAATTCCAATGAAGTTTGACGAGCTCCAGATTCTTGGTTTTTTTTATCGTGCTCAGTAAGGGCTGTCTTTGTGCCACCCTTTCAAAGAATTAGTTGGTATGGAGGTGCCATTTTATGTTTTTTTTAGTCTTGTTGACCGCAAGAAACAAACCAATTTCTGCAATTCTTAAACAGTGATCCTTAGGTTATTAATGGCCTCCCTCACCATCTTCCTCACCGTCCATGGGGACACCATGCACTTGCTTCCTCTTCCTGGCAAATTTGTAACCATTCCATGTGTTTTACACCTTTTTATTATTGCCCTTACAGTGCTAAGTGGTATGTTTAACCGTTTATGTCTTTTTTGGTACCCATTACCAGACTTGCGATAGTAAATTACCATTGGTCTCTTCTGAATTGACAGTTATTTGGCTTTTCCCATGCTGATGGATGACAAAGGGATTTTGTATGCTTGTTACCTCATTTTTATTTTCGAGTGAAACTTGAAGTGATGGAATGACACAATATAGTTCCTTTAGACTGAGATTAACTAAATTAAGTAAAAATTTATTGCCAATTTCATTTTGTTTGATTTTACTTACAATAATTGTTAGGGGAGCCAATAATTATGGCACCTATGGTTTTCAGAAAAAAATAGAATGTCTTAGCATTGAGGAAAGTATTAGGCTTAAGATGAATGATTTTTATTTATTCATATTTGTTTACTTTTTAAATGTCTTAGTATTTAAATTTTTAAAAATTTGCATTTTATTTTATTTTTCATTTTTTACAGTGCCCTCCAAAAGTATGTTGATGTAGAGGGGAATTTTACAAACTCAAGGCTTGGCATTTGATATCAAAAGATAAATTTGAGACAAAAGTACAACCAATTAACTCTTATTTCATTGAGCTTACATTGGTGTGTGTTTATATGTTTTATAGTTTTAGGGAAGCAGGTTTTTCTGTCCTGACTGCCTTTGGTTGTGTAGGCAGTGTGTTTGGGCTGCTTTGGTTGCGCAGGCAGTGTGTTTGGGGTCTTACTGAAGGATTAAGTGCTGCTTCCTCTGGGTGTAGCCAGACAAAATCTGTCTGTACACTTCAGAATTCATCCTACGGCTGCCATCCTCTATAAACACAAGTGAGCCTGTTCCAGAAGCATACATACTCGAACCATGACACTACCTTCTCCGTATTTCATAGATTATTGGGGTGGCAGGGGGTGGGGGTGCTTTGGATTGTGGGCTAATCTATCCTCTCTCTGCATTTTTGCCTTGCAAAAAAAAAAAAAGTCTTATCTGTCCATGAAAGTGTGTTCCAGAATTCTTCTGGCTGATCTCTGTATTTCTGGGTGAATTCTAATCTGGCCTTTTGATTCTTGCTGCTGATGAGAGGTCTGCAGCTTGCAGTGCTCAAAGTCTCCTGCGTATGGAGGCTTGTGATATTTTCACCCTGCCCTCTGGAGACTGCAGGTGATGCCACTGGCCGTTGTTTAAGGGTTTTTCCTCAAAGCTCTCAGGATTCCTCGGTTATCAGCTGCAGTTCCTTGGTCCATCAGTGGTTTCTCTCTTTTTCAAGACTTTCCAAACTTCTATACTTGATACAGCCAGTTTCCGTGCTATCCTCCTGAACGTGTTCTTCTGCTGTCTCTGATTACAGATGAGTGGCTTTTCAGCCATAGTTACTTCCCTGGTCTTCGTGGCTGATGGTGTATACCTCTGAATCTAGTTGCAATCTCCACTGATGAAAACAAAAGATAAAATCTAAACTAGAAGATTATACTGACTGCCATTTTATTTGTGAACAATTCATGTAATAGGAAACACCTGAGCAACAGTTAATACCTGTCAGTCATCTGTTAGTTTGATTTTGCACGGCTGAATTGGAAAAGAAACCATAGAATTCACATCGGATTCACGTTGCCTTCAGTTCACTGCATGAAAATAAAAATCCTCATCCCTTTGGCTTTACAATGCTAGTGTGTTAAATCCAGAAAGTGGGGGAAAAAAGCAACATATGTTTATATGCCATTATTTCATAGGAAATCATGTTTGTGCAACATCCATGGTGAAATAAATGAATAAAAATGTGTTTGAAGAAATTTATAATGAAAAAACGTACTTCAGTGGAAAATAGCAAAATACATAAGACTAATCCGCTTATGTCCAAAAAGTGAAAAATGCAAGTAAAATTTGATATGCCATTATTTGATACAGATGGATAGGAAATCATTCTGATGTGACAACCATAGTGAAATAAATGAATAAAAAGTGTTTTAAAAGAAATTTATGATGAAAAATGTTTTTCAGTGAAAAATATCAAAATACACAAACTCTAGTCATATGTCCAAAATATGGAAAAATGCAAATAAACGTTTAAATGCCATTATTGGATTAATAGGAAATCATGTTTATGTGAAAACAGTGGTGAAATAAATGAATTAAAATTTTTTGAAAAATGTGTGATGAAAAAAGTTTGTCAATGGAAAATACAAAATACATAAAAAACTATAATCTTATGTCCAAAACGGGTGACAAGTGGTGCCTTTTCCAAAATGCCACTTTTTGGTATCGATGGGTTCAAAATCATGTTTAAAATACAGCTATGGTGAAATAAATGATATATAATGTATTTAACGTTTTTTTTTAAATGATCAATAAAGTGTTTTTATGTAAAATTCCGAAATGCCTTTTTTTGGTACCAATGGAATCAAAATAATTTTTATAATACAGCTGTGGTGAAATAAATGATTTACAATGTGTTTTAAGAATTTTACGATCAATAATGTGTTTTCATGGAAAATGGCAAAATACATAGGACTATAGTCTTATGTCCAAAACAGTTCAAAAGTGGCACCTTTTCCAAAATGCCATTTTTTGGTACTGGTGGATTCGAAATCATGTTTTAAATACAGCTGTGGTGAAATAAATGATTTATAATGTGTTTTCACAATGTTATGATCAATAAAGTGTTTTTATGTAAAATTCCGAAATGCCTTTTTTCTGGTACCAATGGAATCGAAATAATTTTTATAATACAGCTGTGCTGAAATAAATGAATTTTAATGTGTTTTAAGAATTTTATGATCAATGTGTTTTCATGGAAAATGACAAAATACATAAGACTATAGTCTTATGTCCAAAATCTGGAAACATGCAGAAAGAATTGATTTGCCATTTTTTGATACAGACGGACAGGAAATTGTGCTTATGTAACAGCCAAGATGAAATAAAGGAATAAAACATTTTTGAAGAAATTTATGGTAGAAATTTATGTGATTCAGAGGAAAATGTGATAATACACAAAATGCACAAAAAAGGCCATTTTTTGATACAAGTTGATACCATGTTTATTTAAGAACCATGGTGAAATGATTGAATAAAAACACATTTAAAGAATTTGACCAGAATAATGTAATTAATTAGGCTATCGTCTTACAAGCAAAAAGTGGAAAATTAATTTAAAATTTTTTTAAATAGAGGTGGATAGGAAATACATTAATAAAAATGTGTTTGAAGAAAATTATAATGGGAAATGCGTTTCAGTGGAAAATAGCAATATAACTTAAGAGTGTACTCTCATGTCCTGGCAGTTATATTGAGGCTTTGCACATTTTATGTGACTTTTAGTTGGCTGAGAAATTGGTTTTGGTCAACAACCACGGAGGAATTAGTGAATGAAGGAATAGAGTGTGAAGACGCCCCCAAACTTGTGGTGGAGGTGAGACACGTGGGTCACGCCCAAAAATCAGCAGCAGTGCTGGGACAGGTGTGAGTGGGACAGGTGTGATTGGGACAGGTGTGATTGGGACAGGTGTGATTGGGCCGATGTGATTGGGCAGGTGTGATTGGGCCGGTGTGAGTAGGACAGGTGTGATTGGGCCGATGTGATTGGGACAGGTGTGATTGGGCCGGTGTGATTGGGACAGGTGTGATTGGGCCGGTGTGATTGGGACAGGTGTGATTGGGACAGGTGTGAGTTGGACAGGTGTGATTGGGCCGGTGTGAGTGGGACAGGTGTGATTGGGACAGGTGTGAGTAGGACAGGTGTGATTGGGCCAGGTGTGAGTAGGACAGGTGTGAGTGGGCCAGGTGTGAGTAGGACAGGTGTGATTGGGCCGGTGTGAGTAGGACAGGTGTGATTGGGCCAGGTGTGATTGGGACAGGTGTGATTGGGCCGGTGTGAGTAGGACAGGTGTGATTGGGCCAGGTGTGAGTGGGCCGGTGTGATTGGGACAGGTGTGATTGGGCCGATGTGATTGGGCAGGTGTGATTGGGCCGGTGTGAGTAGGACAGGTGTGATTGGGCCAGGTGTGAGTAGGACAGGTGTGATTGGGCCGGTGTGATTGGGACAGGTGTGATTGGGCCGATGTGATTGGGCAGGTGTGATTGGGCCGGTGTGAGTAGGACAGGTGTGATTGGGCAGGTGTGATTGGGCCGGTGTGAGTAGGACAGGTGTGATTGGGCCAGGTGTGTACGCATCTCATTAGATAATGAGCAACAGTGAGTCGTGTCTGTTTCACCAACTGAGCAGCCATGGAAGGCGGATTCAGCTTTTGGTGATGTCACTACTTTCATTCTGAGGGGGAAACTGAAATGGTGTGACTGATGTGAGTTTTTATTGGTTTTGTCTTTCATTGGGGGGGGGGGTTTGTAGTCATTAGAAGCTCTAGCAAATGGGGTTTCACCTATATGATGTACGGGATATTTCAGAAATATTTGGTGATATAAAGTGTGGATAAGGGTGGGGTGAAAGTTGCCAGTTCTGTTAAAATAGTCATAGTATTTGAGTGTGAAGTGAGGGAACTTAAAGGGACTTTAAGTGGTTTCTGAAGTACAACTGTGTGAAAATGATGTGGTTTTCAAATAATACGTATGAAATGGCACCCGAAAAGAACTGGATATTCAGCCATGGAATACGAAACAAAGTTTTATTTATTATTTATTTTACATATCTGTACATAAATGTCCCCTCCCAAACAAGTCTGAATACAACTCGATGAAAATGATAACACACTTTTTTTTTTTTTAAAAGGACTCGTGTCAGAAAATCAACATTCACAAAATGTTGAAGCCCGATTAGAGTGAACATATTAACAAACAAATGCTACAACTTTGACTACAAGGCAGGCATTTTTCCTTTCGCTCACTTAGCACCTTCAAATAAAAGTTTCTCAGTTGAAAACTACCATTTGTGCAGAATAGAAAGAGGCCAACTTTAGATACTGTCCAACTTAAAAATTTCATAAGTTAGTTTTTAGCTTTTATACAATGTTTTATTTCATTTCTATTCGACTAATATTGTTTTCCACCAATTTGTGTGCATATATATACATATATATGTATATATAACTGACAGTTATAATTTAGTGGCAAATATAGAAAGTTTAAAACAAAGTATAGAGAAGCAAGGCCAATCAATCACTGTACAGGAAGCTTGGGACAGTTTTCATGACTAACAAACACGTAATGACTTCTCTTCCTACAGGAAGTGCTCCACCTTCAGCAAGTATACAACCACAGAAGCAAATGACAGTGTGGCCCCTCCTGCAGGGATGTTGGGATGGGGTGGGGTGGGGTGTGAGGTGGGGGTGGAGGGAAGGGGTTGAGGCGGGGTGGAGGGGGAGCGGGGCGAGGGCGGGGCGAGTGCGGGGTGGAGGGGGAGCGGGGCAGGAGCGGGGCGGGGTAGGGGGCGGGGCGGAGGGGGGAGGGGCGAGTGCGGGGCGGAGGGGGAGCGGGGGGGTTGAGGCGAGGTGGAGGGGGAGCGGGGCGAGGGCGGGGCGGAGGGGGGCGGGGCGAGTGCGGGGCGGAGGGGGAGCGGGGGGGTTGAGGTGAGGTGGAGGGGGAGCGGGGCGAGTGCGGGGCGAGTAGGGGGGGGCGGGGGGGGTTGAGGCGAGGTGGAGGGGGGCGGGGGGGTTGAGGCGAGGTGGAGGGGGAGCGGGGGGGTTGAGGCGAGGTAGAGGGGGGGCGGGGCGAGGGCGGGGTGGAGGGGGAGCGGGGCGAGGGCGGGGTGGAGGGGGAGCGGGGCAGGAGCGGGGCGGGGTAGGGGGCGGGGCGGAGGGGGGTGGGGTGAGGCAGACAGCGCTCATTTGGACGGGGTTCTCTCAGCCATGTGTTTCTGCTGGCTCTCCGCATGTCTGTGAGGAGAGAGAGAGAGAGGAAGAAGAAGAGAGGGAGAGAGGAAGAGGAAGAGCTCGTTAGGATGCTGCAGGTGTGGATGGTTTCCTGTTCCACTGCGAATGCGGGTGCTTGCTCTGTTTTGCAAGAGATCAGCTGGGATGAGGTGAGCCTATTTAAGTCCTATTTAAGGTTGGTGTTTTAAAAATGCCAAAGTCTTTGCACATTGAGTAACCTTGCAGCGTTGCTCATCCTCAGTGCGCTGGTGTCGCCTGGAGTGGCTCAGTAGGACAGGGTTAGGGTTAGGGTTGAACACGCTCAGGGCACAGTAGGACAGGGTCTCTCACCTGGTCAGGTCCTCGATGTCCACCAGCATGGCGTCCTGCTCCATGTGCAGCTCGTCTCTGATCAGCAGCAGCTGGACCAGCTCCTCATTCAGGCCTGCAGAGACACTGAGACCGTCAGCATCTTACCCAACACTGCCCCACCCCACCCGACACTGCACCACCCTACCTAACACTGCCCCACCCCACCCAACACTACACCACTCTGCCCAACACTGCCCCACCTGCAACACCACCCTACCCAGCACTGCCCCACCCACCCGACACTGCATATTGTGTGTGCCTGTGTGTACAGTGTGTGTGAGTGTGTGTATAGTGTGTGCACGTCTGTGTATAGTGTATACAGCATATAGTGCATAATGTGCATAGTATATCGTGCATCCGTGTGTGTATAGTGTGTGTGAGTGTGTGTATAGTGTGTGCACGTCTGTGTATAGTGTATACAGCATATAGTGCATAATGTGCATAGTATATCGTGAGTGTGTGTATAGTGTGTGCACGTCTGTGTATAGTGTATACAGCATATAGTGCATAATGTGCATAGTATATCGTGCATCCGTGTGTGTATAGTGTGTGTGAGTGTGTGTATAGTGTGTGTGAGTGTGTGTATAGCATGTATAGTGTATACGGCATTTAGTGCGTAATGTGTATAGTATATCGTGTGTGTGTGTATAGTGTGTGCACGTCTGTGTATAGTGTATATAGCATATAGTGCGTAATGTGTATAGTATATTGTGTGTGTATAGTGTGTGTATAGCATTTAGTGCGTAATGTGTATAGTATATTGTGTGTGTATAGTGTGTGTATAGCATTTAGTGCGTAATGTGTATAGTATATTGTGTGTGTGTATAGTGTGTGCATGTCTGTGTATAGTGTATATAGCATATAGTGCGTAATGTGTATAGTATATTGTGTGTGTGTGTATAGTGTGTGCACGTCTGTGTATAGTGTATATAGCATTTAGTGCGTAATGTGTACAGTATATTGTGTGTGTGTGTATAGTGTGTGCATGTCTGTGTATAGTGTATATAGCATATAGTGCGTAATGTGTATAGTATATTGTGTGTGTGTGTATAGTGTGTGCACGTCTGTGTATAGTGTATATAGCATTTAGTGCGTAATGTGTATAGTATATTGTGTGTGTGTGTATAGTGTGTGCACGTCTGTGTATAGTGTATATAGCATTTAGTGCGTAGTGTGTATAGTATATCGTGTGTGTGTGTATAGTGTGTGCACGTCTGTGTATAGTGTATATAGCATTTAGTGCGTAGTGTGTATAGTATATCGTGTGTGTGTACAGCAGTACTCACTCTCGATCTGCGAGTGCAGGTCGTTGACGATGACCTGAAGCTGCCCCAGGGTCATGCCCCTCAGGTCCGTGGGCTTCAGGCTCCTCTTCATCAGACACTCACTGATGTGGGGCAAATGGGGCAACTGCAGGGGCAAAAGACATTACTCAGACCTTACACTCAGAACAGACATGGCTACACTGGCTTTACACAGCACAGAGACTGAAGAAGGCTTCACACAGAAACTACACACAGCTGGACACAGCCATATTTTAACCACCAACACATCCCATTTTATCCCACAGTAATCCTGAGGAGCTGCCAGTTCAAATCCACAGTAATCAGACACACTCACTGCTGTTCCATCCCCATACACCCCCTTCCACCTGCAGAACAGCCTTGTACCAGCTGCACAACAGCCCTCTACCAGATGCAGAACAGCCCTGTACCAACTGAACAACAGCAAGGTCTGCATGCAAGCACTGTTTGCACATACAGGTCATCTCCAGACCCGACTCTTTCCTGCTTCCCCTAACGCTGCAAACAGCCTAACACAAGCACACACTGTAATAAACACCCTCATCTCTCTGTGTGGCTTATCACCTCATTTTTGGACCTGAACATTTATGGTGATGCTTTAAATGAGCATGTTTACTCCTATTAGTGAAAACTTAGGTGTTTTCTTATTGTACAAGTGCAAGTCCCTAAAAACAGTCAGTGCTTGGACACCTGGCTGTCACATTCAAATGTCTTCTGGTCCGATGTGGTTATGTGTGTTTGCCACTTGCCAGAAGGGATCAATTACAACATATTCATACTGCAACCACCTTCTTCCCCCTTCCCCCCCCCCTCTCTCCTCCCTCCCTCCCTCTCCCTCTCCCTCTCTCTCTCTCTCTCTCTCTCTCTCTCTCATGTGCCAGTGCTGTGGTTTGGTGTGATATTTACCATGGTGAGTGACCTAGTTGATTCAGCGGTGCAGTGGCTGGGATTTCTCACAGTTTGTGTAGCAGAATTCCCCAGCCTTTACTCAACCCATCTCTCGTAGCTGATTGGCCCTTTCCCCCTCATAAGCAGTGATGTCACTTCCTGTCAGTAGCACACCACAGGCCCTCCCACTGTGACCCTTCGCTGAGCTCTCTCACTATCACTTTCACATTCAGGGAGAGATTACTGTGAAACACAGCTCACAGCCAATCAGCTCTCACCTCTCCCAATGCACAGCCAATCAGCTCTCAACTCACCCGGCGCTCAGCTCACAGCCAATCAGCTCTCACCTCACCTGGCGCACAGCTCACAGCCAATCAGCTCTCACCTCACTTAACGCATAGCTCACGGCCAATCAGCTCTCACCTCACCCGGCACTCAGCTCACAGCCAATCAGCTCTCATCTCACCTGGCGCACAGCTCACAACCAATCAGCTCTCACATTGTCCCATTATAGCCAATTCAGCGTGTGTGTGTGTGTGTGAGAGAGAGAGAGAGACAGAAAAGGAGGAAGAGAGAAAGACAGAGAGAAAAAGAAGAAGAGAGAAAGACAGACAAGGGGAAGAGAGATAAGGAGGGAGAGAGAGATGTAAGTATGAATGTATATGTGTATATAAGTATGTATGTTTGTATGTTTCTAATTAGGGACACTGGCAAGACTTGGTTTCGTAACTGAGACTCCTCCCAATTCACAAGAATTTTTAAAAATAAAAACAAGCAGACATCACGTCATAACAGCACTGCTCTCTCTCCCTCCCTGGGTGAGAAATGAAGGGGCAGAGAGGGGAAAAGGCTCGTGAATTCCATGGAAAATCTCACAAAAACCCTTCCACCGCCTTCTCCCACACCTTCCCCAAATATCTGCGGCATCATCGGCTTCCGACAAACACCGTCCAGACCCCACAACCTCACTACTACTGCTGAGCCCTAACCTACCCTGGGGAAATAAAGGTTAAAAAAAACTCCCGGCTGGGGCACTGGAGCAGACAGACGCACAGAGAGGTCAAGGGTCAGACTGTGATGGCGGCTGTGGGTTTGAGCCTGATTGCTTCTGACAAACAAGCACAGCGGCATCCCGTAACACATCACCCAATGCATTTTGGGACATAAATAATAGATCTCACCCCCCCAACCCCCACCTCCTGGTGAATAAGTAAAAAATGTTCCATCCAGGTAAAGACGGGGATAAGACAGACTGGGGTGCGGTGGGGGGGCAAGCTCAGGATCAGCAATGTTTTAAATAATAATGAGTGAGTCAGAGGCAAAAAGGGGACAGCATGCACACTGAGCACACATGTGATTGGCTGAGTACAACCACTAAGCTCACGTGTGATTGGCTGTGCCCAGCCTCAGAGCTCGCATGTGATTGGCCGAAGTGGCTGACTGAAGGAGAAGGGCTGTGGGGGGACTGACCAGGTCGGCTACGGGGGACTTCTTGCGGTTCTGCCTCTCCACCTCCACCTGCATCTTGGCCATGGGCTTGGCCATGGCCAGCGCCAGCTTGGCCTCCGCCTGCAGCTTCTTCTGCCGGCTCAGGAAGTCCATGTCCTCCAGGGACTCGCAGTCTTCTTCTGTGGTGTCCCGGTCTGAGTAGGATGAGCTCTGCTTGCTCTGTGAGTGTCAAAAGAACACACACGCACGCACGGACGCACGCACGCACACACACACCCATCACACATACGGACACACACACGGACACACACACACACGCACACACACACACACACACACGCACGCACGCACACACACCCATCACACATACGGACACACACACACACACACACGCGCACACACGCACACACACACCACACACACACACACACCGACGCACACACACACACACACACACACATACGGACACACACACACGCGCACACACACCGACGCACACACACACACACACACACACACAGAAAAAAGTGCAGTGAGTTCCTGTTTCTCAGCACAGAAGCTACCGGAACAGTGAGGCCTCCCTGCGTTGGGGACTGGCCTGATCGGGACTGACCCACGGACGTGTCAGTGTGCACACGCACAGAGCCACGTTTCCCTGGACCGCCAAAGCGCTCGCTGAGATTACAGATGACGAGCCCAGCGCAAGGTCACAGACAAGGTCAGTCTGTCGCTCAAACAGCACCTGGCTCACACCACCGCCTCCGTCTCCCACTGCCAGACACCTCCTCTGCCTTCACAAACTAATATTAACACTCGTAAGTCACTAACCTCGCACGCATCGCTGCGCCGTCCTGGAAACGCGAACAAGGCCGTGCATTGTGCCCGGCGCTTCACTGTCACCCGGTCTGACTCATAACAGGAGTACGCGATGACTGCTCTCACTAGCTAAGAATATTCGGACTGTTCCAGCGAAGCTCTTAAGTATTTTTACACATCAATCTCTTCTTCTGAGTTTTTTATTAATCTGGGGGACCCCAACAACATTACTGATTTTACTGTAACCATACTGTTATGATTAATATTCATATGAAATTTCTGCTATGAATCAATGAGTGACATTATGACCCTTACACATTTTTCCAGCATTGTATGTCTTTCATTTTTAATATATTCCCAGACACATACACTAATGACTTTTACTCTTCACAGCTGACTTCTAAGCAGATAAAAATTCTGTTTTCAGAACATTAGTTATTTAATTAATATTTATTTATTTGTTCTTCTGGGGTAATGATTTGTTAGCTAACATTAGTCTATAGCAGAGGTTCCCAAACTTGGTCCTGAGGCCCCCCTGTGTATGCTGTTTTTGTTCCAACCAGTCTCAGAATTTTAATATGAAGAATAAAAGAAAATAGCTAAAAAGAATAAAATTCCCATGGTAATATTAGGCTTATTGCACTGCATTGCAAACAGTTACATAAAAAGAGGTAAAACTTCAAATTAAAGACTGAGGAGAATCAATCCTAATTCCATGTGTCCTGAAAGTGTGGACACATGGTCACTAAAACTAACCATCTGGCAGATAATGAAGAATTCAAAGATAAAGCAAGTGATAATGGGCATTGTGCATTGAGTTAATCAGTTTAAGGAAAAAATTGTGAAATAAATTAAACATGTGTTCCACAACCTAATTAGGAGCCTACTGATTTACCCAGTCTTTCATTTGATCAAAAAAGTGCCCTCTTTTTGTATAATTGTTTGCAATGTGGCACAATAAGCTAGCATTAGCCTGTACTATGGGGTAGTGTTAGCTAGCATTAGCCTGTACTATGGGACAGTGAGTTAGCTAGCATTAGCCTGTGCTACAGGGTAGTGAGTTAGCTAGCATTAGCCTGTACCATGCGTCATTGAATAGGGAATTAGCTAGCATTAGCCTGTACCATGAGGCAGTGAATAGCTTGTTAGCTAGCATTAGCCCGTACTACGAGGCAGTGAATAGGGAGTTAGCTGGCATTAGCCCATACTACGGGGTAAGGAGTTAGCTAGCATTAGCCCGTACCATGGGGCAGTGAATAGGGAGTTAGCTAGCATTAGCCTGTACCATGAGGCAGTGAATAGCGAGTTAGCTAACATTAGCCTGTACTACAGAGTACTGAGTTAGCTAGCATTAGCCCGTACCAAGGGGCAATGAATAGGGAGTTAGCTAGCATTAACCCGTACTAGGGGTAGTGAGTTAGCTAGCATTAGCCCGTACCAAGGGGCAGTGAATAGGGAGTTAGCTAGCATTAGCCCGTACCATGGGGGACAGTGGAGTGTCCAGGCTGGTCTCTGTCTTGCTGTCGTCGGCATCACTGTCTTTGTCGCTGCCACTGTCATTAACAAAGCAGATCTGCAGGTTCATCCCACTCTGAAGCCTGAGGACAGACAGACAGAGAGAATTAGGACAGGGTCCAGGAGCGTTCACAGAGAGGACAGACAGACAGACACACAGACAGCAGAAAGAACAAAGGCTTGGCAGAGAGACAGGCTGATAGATTGTGCAGAAAACAGAAACCTTTTTTGATACATCAAGCATATTGTAATAGTAATAATAATACATTTCCTTTATATAGTGCTTTCCAAAAAAATCTTATAAGACACAACATCAAAACAGAGAAAAAAACAAAAAATACACATACATTGAGAACCATAATTCATTGGACAGTGACACATTTTTTGTTATTTTGGTTCTGTACTCTAGCACTTTGAGTTTGTAAGGATACAATGGCAATGAGGTTGAAGTGCAGACTGTCAGCTTTAATTTGAGGGTATTTTTTATACATATCGGATGAACAGTTTAGAAATTATAGATCCTTTTGTACATAGCCCCCCCCCCCCATTTTCTGGCATCAAAAAAAATTGGACAGTTTAACATAATGTAGAATAAAGTAATTATTTTTAATATTTGGTCACATATCCTTTGCATGCAATGACTGCTTGAAGTCTGTGATGTATAGACATCACCTGACACTGGGTATCTTCCCTGGTGATGCTCTGCCAGGCCTGTACTGCAGCCATCTTCAGTTCCTGCTTGTTTCGGGGACTTCTGCCTTCGGTCTCCTCTTCAGCATGTAAAATGCATGTTCAGTTGGATTCAGATCCGGTGATTGACTCGGCCAGTCAAGGATTTTCCACTTTTTGGCCGTCAAAAACCCCTTCGTTGCTCTAGCAGTATGTTTCGGTCATTGTCTTGCTGCATGATGAAGTGCCGTCCAATGAGTTTGGAGGCATTTGGTTTGATCTGAGCAGATAAAATATTTCTGTAGACTTCAGAATTCATTGTTCTACTTCTGTCTGCAGTCACATCATCGATGAAGACAAGTGAGCCCACTCCACTGGCAGCCATACAGGCCCAAGCCATAACACCCCCTCCACCATGTTTCATGTATGAGGTGGTATGCTTTGGATCATGGGCATTTCATTTTTTTCTCCACACTTTCCTCTTTCCATCACTCTGGTACATGTTAATCTTTGTTTCATCTGTCCACAAAACTTCGTTCCAGAACTCTTGGGGCTCTTTTAGGTGCTTTTTAACAAACTGTAATCTCGCCTTTCTGTTCTTCAGGATTATCAGTGGTTCGCATCTTGTAGTGTACCCTCTGTAGTCCTGCTGGTGTAGTCTTCTACGTATGGTAGACTTTGACACATCTACACCTGCATCCAGGAGAGTGTTTTTGATCCGCTGGGCTGTTGTCAGGGGGGTTTTCTTCACCATAGAGAGTATTCTCCGGTCATCCACTACAGTGGTCTTCCTCAGTCTACCGGGTCTTTTTACATAATTGAGTTCATCAGTTGTTTTGTTCTAGTTAATGATGAAACAAGCTGTTGACTTGGGCATGCCCAGGGTTTTTACAATGTTCCTGATTGATTGATTTTCATTTCTGAGCCTTATGACGGCCAACATCGACAATTTGCATCGACACTGCTGTCTTCCTCATGTTGTCACACTCCAACAATAATCTCCAAAGGCAATTGCAAAGTCTAGAATCAAGACTAGACATCAACAGCTCTGTTCTGCATTCACTAACGACACAAATGAATATACCTGCCTAACGGAACACATCTGTGAAGCCAATTCAACAAATACTTGTAGTACCTTAACATGGGGGGACCATGTACAAAAGGTGCTGTCATTTCTAAACGGTTCAACCGATATGGATGAAAATACCCTCAAATTAAAGCTGACAGTCTGCACTTAATTGTCATTGTATCCTTTCAAACTCAAAGTGCTAGAGTACAGAACCAAAATAACAAAAAATGTGTCACTGTCCAATGAATTATGGTGCTCACTGTAGCAATGCAAAGAAAATCTAACAGCTAAATGAGGGACAACTTAAGAACAATAGACCCAAGTAACTACATAATTGGACTTATTACACAGCAGTGGACCAAACAAGGAGAAGCTCACTCTTCCTGCAGGAAGTGCAAGTATAAAAGATTTTATTTTTGTATTTATCCAGCTATACATTCACTGAAGCAATTCAGGAATCTGTACCTTGTTGAGGGGTGTAACCTCTGGGTCTGGGGATCAAACCTGCAACCTCTAAGTTGCGAGCCCAGTTCACTATCCACTGTGCTACACTGCAGACCCCTGATGCTACATCCTCACAGCCCCTCACTGCACGTTTATGTGCTGATTACTGCTGTGAGATTTATAATGTGTGTGATAATCATCCCTGTTCACTGCCTGGACCTTTATGTGAGAAGTTCAGCAAGCGGATCAGGACGAGTGCCTGTGATAAACGCCTGAATGTAAACAGAAATGTAAAGACTAATGGCGTGGCCAATGAAACAGGGACCAGGCCACTGCTCGTTAAAAACCAAGTGTGTGTGAATGAGTGCGCATTGCATTATGGGATTATGAGTCCGGGATGCTGGCCAATGCCACTGAATGCCCATAATGCCCATAATGCCCCTCGGGCTAGCTGCACACTGCACGGGTCACATCCTGTAGGAAACACAGAAAACACTCTCACTCACTCACTCACTCTTTCACGTGATCAGAAGACCATCAGTAATCACACAGCAGCCTCCCTAAACAAAGACCCTCCTCCCTGCCTGCCGCTAATTGGCCCTTTTTTAATCCCTCGCTCCACGCCCCCGACCCACCCGTCCGTTCGCACAGGTATCGATCGAGGAGTCAGAGACCAGCTCCATGCAATCAGCCAAACTCGGGGGTTTGTGATTTGGGCATCAAAGAGCACTTTAACAACCAAATCAATGAGACTTTTTCACCAGTAATTAGAAGCAGAAAAAAAAATCAATATACTGCCTTGATCAACCTGTTCAAGATTAAAATCAGCTCCCCACATCAATCAGATGAGCGAACGTGAGAATCCCTAAACCAGGCTGTATAACACCAGCAGCACAGTCATTAACCTGCTCTCTAACTGGCCTTCCAGTAAATCCAGCACAGTTCTTTTAGCTCAGACACATGAAAAATATCCCCAGGAACCAAGAATGGCTGATGATTAATCCACCAGTGACGAATACCACAGGATTCACGGGACTAGCGTTTTCACCATTACATCATCACTTATATTTGAGTATTAGTGTAAGCACACATGTACATTTCCATGTCTATAATGTGTTTCTAATGTATTAAAAAAACAGAATTAATATTAACACAATAAAATCGTCCACTATAATATCTGAAACCCACAGATTATTTATCTGATTTGTATCAGGAAGTCCCCTCTGTAATACAATAGGAGAAAAATCTGTTTAGGTAGCCTTTAGTCCTGAAAAGCTGACCACAAGTTCTTCCAATAATTATTGCATTGTGTAGGAGGCCAACTTCTCTTTTTAGAAAGCATCAGCGTTCAGCATGGAACAATCCGGCGGGCACTTCCCTCTCGGTTAGAAGAAGCATCCTGGTTTCTGTGAAGCAGGCTGGTTACCGGACCGATGAAACTCGCACGGGTGGGTGGGGGGGTCCAGCCACTGACCCTGGGCTGCCTGTCAGCGCTGGAAGTCCCCCCCCTCACCTCTCACTCTCTTCCCCCCCCTCAGCCTTCACCCCATGTAATGTGTGTGGAGTTTTTAAACTTCGACCCGTTTCACTAATGAAGGCTGAGGTGGTGGAGCAGACAGAAGCTGCTTTATGAGAGCGGAGAGCCACTCTGTGGGGCGGGGGGCTATGAGGGGGGATAGGGGGCGGGGGGCGGGGGGATAGGGGGGTAGGGGGCGGGGGGGGGGGGCAGATCCAGCTCCGCAGAGCAGGTCCGTTTACAGGAAGCGTTCCAGAGTCAGGGGCTCTGAACACAAAGGGTCGCGTCTGCATCCCCCCCCCCCCCCCCCCCCACGGCGTACCGCGAGGAGCGTGCAGCCAGAGCGCGGAAGGTGCCGGAGTCAGGGAGTCCCACATCCCCCGCCGCACACGGCTGATCACGTACACGGAACACGGCACACGTATGTGTGTGTGTGTGTCTGTGTGTGTGTGTGTGTGTGCATGTGTGCGTGTGTGTGTGTGTGACAGCGGCTGTGTTTACACAACGCTATCGCACACATTCACACTTCCAACGCACCAGGAATGACTCCGTTCCCGTGTGCTTTGCTGAAAACACTGCGGCTTTACTCGGCTGCGCCCTCTGCTGGAAGGCAGGGTAATAACTGCTGCTTTTCCAGTGCAGTTGATCACAGTAACGGTACAGACTGCCTGAGGTGTTTATTATGCTGAAAGTCGCACTGTGGCTCTCTCACATGAAGGAAGTGTGCTTTATTACCCAGTGAAAGGTGGAATAAGGCTTTATAACTCAGTGAAAGGTGGAATAAGGCATTATAACTCAGTGAAAGGTGGAATAAGGCTTTATAACTCAGTGAAAGGTGGAATAAGGCATTATAACTCAGTGAAAGGTGGAATAAGGCTTATTACCCAGTAAAAGGTAAGAGAATAAGGCTTTATAATGCAGGGAAAGGGGGAATGGAGAGATGAGTAAAGGTAAGAGAATAAGGCTTTATAATGCAGGGAAAGGGGGAATGGAGAGATGAGGGGAAGGAGGGATGGACCCAGAGAAAGGGGGAATGGAGAGATGAGGGGAAGGAGGGATGGACCCAGAGAAAGGGGGAATGGAGAGATGAGGGGAAGGAGGGATGGGGGCTCACCGGGAGGACAGGCTGGGTTTCCCGCTCTTGCTGCAGCTGGTGTAGATCGCTGGCCCGTCGTCGAAGAAGCTGCCCAGCGCCAGCTTCTGCCGGATGGACTCTCTCTCATTCTTCTGGGCCTGCAGAGAGCACAGGAAGAGGAAGCAGGGGGTCAGCGTGGGGCCGCATTAGA
>CM045894.1:43168070-43185570 GCA_025169545.1 Anguilla japonica
CCCTAAAGAGCAGAATTCCCTAATGACCAGAGCTCCCTAAAGAGCAGAATTCCCTAATGACCAGAGCTCTCTAAAGAGCAGAATTCCATGACGAGCAGTTCCATAACAAGCAGAATTCCCTAACAAACAAAATTCCCAAATCCCCATTCCATTAGGTACGATTCCCATCATGCCTTTAATCTGTCGGCACAACGTCAAGAAGGATGATTTCCAAAAAAGTGCAGTGTTTACTTCCTCTTTGCAGTGCGACATGGGAAAAGTGCAGTGTTAATTTCCTCTTTGCTGTGCGACATGGGAAAAGTGCAGTGTTAATTTCCTCTTTGCTGTGCGACATGGGAAAAGTGCAGTGTTAATTTCCTCTTTGCTGTGCGACATGGGAAACAGGCTGGAAGTGTTTGTGCATCTCCCCTTGGGGGCCGCCTGCCCATATATGGTCAGGACACGCCCCAGTCCTGCTGCAGCCTGAAGCAGCCAGTGCAAGTATTGCTAACACTCCCCTACACTCACACACACACTCACACTCACACACACACACACTCACACACACACACACTCACACACTCACACACACACACACACACTCACTCACACACACACACTCACACTCACACACACACTCACTCACACACACACATTAATCTACCAATTTTCCCAAAATCAACTGTATGACAGTACCAACAGTACCAGGGGGCGACGTGGCTCAGGAGGTAAGAGCGATTGTCTGGCAGTCGGAGGGTTGCCGGTTCAAACCCCGGCCTGGGCGTGTCGAAGTGTCCTTGAGCAAGACACCTAACCCCTAACCCCTAACTGCTCTGGCGAATGAGAGGCATCAATTGTAAAGCGCTTTGGATAAAAGCGCTATATAAATGCAGTCCATTTTACCATTACCAAAGTTTTTTTGAAACATTCAATAGATGCAGAACAATGAACAACAATAAACAGATGAAATCCAAATACACAGCAGCTCATAATTCTAAATTGTAAAGAGTTTAAATGATCTGACGAGGACACAGAACTACATCAGACAGAAGAGTAGGCTTTAAAGAGAAGGTTCTCTAAGTGCCGTTCAGCAGAGAGATTGGGTCATAGTGTCCTACAGACCCAAGTCCGCCCTGTGGGAGCCTTTCAGACACGGTCCATACCCAATCAGAACCCAGCGATCAGTCACACGGTCCATACCCAATCAGAACCCAGCGATCAGTCACACGGTCCATACCCAATCAGAACCCAGCGATCAGCACACACACACAGTTCCATAATGTGTTTGTGTATGAGTGTGTGTATATGTGTAAGTCTATGTATATGTGTGTGTGTGAGCTCCAGTGTGTGTGCCTGTATGATAGTGTGTTTGTGTATGAGTGTGTGTATATGTGTGTGTGCGTGTATGATAGTGTGTTTGTGCATGAGTGTGTGTATATGTGTGTGTGTGCGTGTATGATAGTATGTGTGTTTGTGTATGAGTGTGTGTATGTGTGTGTGTGTATATGTGTGTGTGTGCGTGTATGATAGTGTGTTTGTTTGTGTATGAGTGTGTGTATATGTGTGTGTGTGTGCGTATGATAATGTGTGTGTGTATATGTGTGTGTGTGTGTTTGTGTAAGTGTGTGTGTGTGTGTGTGTGTGTGTTTGTGTATGTGTGTGTGTGTGTGTGTGCGTGTATGATAGTGTGTTTGTGTATGAGTGTGAGTGTATATGTGTGTGTGTGCGTGCGTTTCATTGCTCTCTCTCCTCTCTTCCCGGATCATTGAGTCAGCAGTGATTTCACCCTCAGTATGAAGTCAGACTCTATTACCCCCCCCCCCCCCCCCCCCCCCCCCCAGCAGGGGGGTAGGACAGCGGTATCTAGGTCGCGCTGTAAATGTATTCTGACTCAACACCAGCACACCTGCGGCTCGTCTCTCACGCAATCAGCACTGAGCAGGAGCTGGTGCTCAGCACGGTTCTCTCAACGAAGGGAGCGCTTGCACTGGTCCCTCTCCTCCCCTCCTCTCCTCCCTTTTCTCTCCCCTCCCACCCTCCTCCGCCTCCCCATCGCGCCCCCCCCCCCCGCTGTCCTTCCTGGCACTGATAAGCGGTTCCTGTCACCGCTCGGGTCTCATTGTCCCTCGGCCTGAGGCCGCAGGATGCAGCAGATAAACTGATAGTCCAAATGCACTTCCCATAATCCACTGGGATCAGCCCTGAATCCGCCTGGCTTCCTGTTGCTTTGTGTGTGTGCGTGCGTGTGCACACGTGTGTGTGTGTGTGTGCATGTGTTTGTGTGTGAGTGTATACGCACGCGTGTGTGTGCGTGTGTGTGTCTGTGTGTGTAAGTGTGTGTACCGGACGTGGGAGAAATAATTATATCATTTTTATATCATATGAAATACTTTATCCCTCTCCGTAACAATGTATAATGTTCAATTTTTATATCTTGTAATTTTTCCAAAGCGGCAAATAACAGAGGAAAACTTATAAACACGGTGAGACATCCCAGTGATAAATCTCAGTGTTAATCCTCTGCAACATTCTAGCTCACCTTGGCAACGTAACCGTACCACACGCGTGTCCTGTGCAGCGGTGTGCGGCGCTCACACACGGCAAAGGCACCGCCGGAGCTGAACCGGGAAAAATATGAGCTCATAATGATAATTAATTAATAAGCAGTGAGACACACAGCAGCTCAGTCATACAGCAGCTCTGTCACACAGCAGCTCAGTCATACAGCAGCTCAGTCATACAGCAGCTCTGTCACACAGCAGCTCAGTCATACAGCAGCTCTGAAATACAGCAGCTCAGTCATACAGCAGCTCTGTCATACAGCAGCTCAGTCATACAGCAGCTCTGTCATACAGCAGCTCTGTCGTACAGCAGCTCTGTCATACAGCAGCTCAGTCATACAGCAGCTCTGTCATACAGCAGCTCTGTCATACAGCAGCTCAGTCATACAGCAGCTCTGTCATACAGCAGCTCTATCATACAGCAGCTCTGTCATACAGCAGCTCTGAAATACAGCAGCTCTGTCGTACAGCAGCTCTGTCATACAGCAGCTCTGTCATTCAGCAGCTCTGAAATACAGCAGCTCTGTCGAACAGCAGCTCTGTCATTCAGCAGCTCTGAAGTACAGCAGCTCTATCATACAGCAGCTCTCTCATACAGCAGCTCTGAAATACAGCAGCTCTGTCATTCAGCAGCTCTGTCATTCAGCAGCTCTGAAGTACAGCAGCTCTATCATACAGCAGCTCAGTCATACAGCAGCTCTGAAATACAGCAGCTCTGTCAAAGCAGCTCAGTCATACAGCAGCTCTGAAATACAGCAGCTCAGTCATACAGCAGCTCTGTCATACAGCAGCTCTGTCATACAGCAGCTCAGTCATACAGCAGCTCTGTCATACAGCAGCTCTGTCATACAGCAGCTCTGTCACACAGCAGCTCTGTCGTACAGCAGCTCTGTCATACAGCAGCTCAGTCATACAGCAGCTCTGTCATACAGCAGCTCTGTCATACAGCAGCTCTGAAATACAGCAGCTCTGTCGTACAGCAGCTCTGTCATACAGCAGCTCTGTCGTACAGCAGCTCTGAAATACAGCAGCTCTGTCACACAGCAGCTCAGTCATACAGCAGCTCTGTCACACAGCAGCTCTGAAATACAGCAGCTCTGTCACACAGCAGCTCAGTCATACAGCAGCTCTGTCAGACAGCAGCTCAGTCATACAGCAGCTCTGTCACACAGCAGCTCAGCCATACAGCAGCTCTGAAATACAGCAGTTCTGTCACACAGCAGCTCAGTCATACAGCAGCACCAAGCCGCTAACCGCTCCCGCCGTACAGCCTGGACCTGCCTGCTCCCAAAACCAGCCCTGTATCAAAATCCATCAAAGATCTCACTAAACCGCCCCCCCCCCCCCCCCACCTGTGAGAGCGCACCAACCCAGCCCGTTACCAGGGAAACCTGCTCACTGACATCACCCCCCCCCACCTACAGTACCAGTGCACTGGGAGGGGATACCGTTTCAAAGCTTACAGAGGGAAAGGGGATGCAGAGCAATAAATCTCCCCACTGCTGAAAAACAACGCCCACGAACCCCCCCCCCCCCCCCCCCCCGACCCCCTACCCCCCACTGGCCCACACCGCCCCCCACTGGCCCCCATCCCCGACCCCCCCCCCCCCCCCCACTGGCCCCCATCCCCGAGCAGGTGAAATAATATCTGGGACTGACAGCATGCTGCTGTTACACAGCTGGAGGTCTCAGCACAAGAGTAGCATTAGCGTTAGCGTCCGCTAAATAATTAAGAGCAGGGGAATTACGTGTGTGTGTGTGTGTGTGTGAGTGTGTGTGTGTGTGTGTGAGTGTGTGTGTGTGTGTGTGTGTGTGTGTGTGTGTGAGTGTGTGTGTGTGTGTGTGTGTGTGTGTGTGAGTGTGTTTGTGTGTGTGTGTGTGTGTGTGTGTGTGGTGAGTGTGTGTGTGTGAGTGTGTGTGAGTGTGAGTGTGTGTGTGAGTGTGTGTGTGCTTGTTGTGTGTGTGTGTGTGTGTGTGTGTGTGTGTGAGTGTGTGTGTGTGTGTGTGTGTGTGTGTGTGTGTGTGTGTGTGTGTGTGTGTGGAGTGTGTGTGTGTGTGTGGGTGTGTGTGTGGTGTGTGTGAGTGTGTGTGTGTGTGAGTGTGTGTGTGTGTGTGTGTGTGTGTGTGTGGTGGTGTGGTGGGTTGTGTGTGTGTGGTGTGTGTGTGTGATTGTGTGTGTGTGTGGGTGTGTGTGTGTGAGGTGAGTGTGGTTTGTGTGTGTGTGTGTGTGTGTGTTGTTGTGTGATGTGTGTGTGTGTGTGTGTGTTTGTGTGTGAGGTGTGTGAAAGAGAGGTTTGAGGAGGGAGAAAGAGAGGTGTGTGAGAAGTGGGGAGGAGGGAGAAAGAGAAGAGGAGAGGAGGTGAGAAAGACTGTCCTGCATGAAGGATAGAACCCCCCTCCCCCCAAAGAGAGGAGGAAAAGGAGAGAGGAGAGGAGGGAGAAAGAGAGGAGGAGAGGAGGGAGAAAGAGAAGAGAGGAGGGAGAAAGAGAAGAGGAGAGAGGGAGAGGAGGGAGAAAGAGAAGAGGAGAGAGAGGAGAGGAGGGAGAAAAGGAGAGGAGGAGAGGAGGGAGAAAGAGAGGAGGAGAGGAGGGAGAAAGAGAGGAGGAGAGGAGGTTGTCATCCTGCTCCCTGCACAGGGGAGAGAGTGGGGCGCTGATAGTTGCCTAGATACCAGGCTAACTCAGGAGCCTCAGGAGAGTTACTATTACCAGAGTCCCTCTCTCTCTTTCTCTCTCTCTCTCTCTCCCTCTCTCTCTTTATCTCCCGCTCCCTCTCTCTCTCTCTCTCTCTCTCTCTCCCTCTCTCTCTCTCTCCCGCTCCCTTTCTCTCTCTCTCTCTCTCTCTTTCTCTCTCTCTCACTCCCTTTCTCCCTTTCTCTACCCCCTCCTTTCTCTCTGCCTCTCTCTCTCCTCCTCTCTCTCCCTCCATCCCCCTTTCTGATATACACCTGCAGATATAGCCAAAGTATACAGAAGCACACAGAAATCCCTGTCTGTCTCTGCCTCCCTCATATTCTCAGTTTCTCTGACATTCACTTTGCTCGAGAGGCAAACATGGCAGCAGAGAATATTCCCACAAGGAGGGGAAGGACAGGACCCCCCCCCCCTCCCTGTAGTCGGGGGGGGGGGGGGGGGCTGCTGTAGTCGGGGGGGGATGCTGTAGTCGGGTGGGGAGATGCTGTAGTCGCGGGGGATGCTGTAGTCGGGGGGGAGATGCTGTAGTCGGGGGGGTGAGATGCTGTAGTCGGGGGGGGATGCTGTAGTCAGGGGGGGGGGGGGGGGAGCTCGCTGTGCTGTAGTCGGGGGGGGGGGGATGCTGTAGTCGGGGGGGGGGATGCTGTAGTCGGGGGGGGAGATGCTGTAGTCGGGGGGGGATGCGGCTGTAGGGGGGGGGAGATGCTGTAGTCGGGGGGGGGATGCTGTAGTCGGGGGGGGGATGCTGTAGTCGGGGGGGGGGGGATGCTGTAGTCGGGGGGGGAATGCTGTAGTCGGGGGGGGGGGTGGGATGCTGTAGTCGGGGGGGGGGGATGCTGTAGTCGGGGGGGGGATGCTGTAGTCTGGGGGGGGATGCTGTAGTCGGGGGGGAGATGCTGTAGTCGGGGGGGGGGATGCTGTAGTCGGGGGGGGGGGTAGTCGGTGAGATGCTGTAGTCGGGGGGGGATGCTGTAGTCGGGGGGGGATGCTGTAGTCGGGGGGGAGGGGGGGATGCTGTAGTCGGGGGGGGGGGATGCTGTAGGTCGGGGGGGGAGATGCTGTAGTCGGGGGGGGGGGGGGGTATGCTGTAGTCGGGGGGGGAGGGATGCGTAGTCGGGGGGGGATGCTGTATTAGTCGGGGGGGGATCGGGGGGGGGGGGATGCTGTAGTCGGGGGGGGGGGGAGAGATGCTGTAGTCGGGGGGGGGGAGGGGGGGATGCTGTAGTCGGGGGGGGGGGGATGCTGTAGTCGGGGGGGATGCTGTAGTCGGGGGGGGGGATGCTGTAGTCGGGGGGGGGGGGAAGATGCTGTAGTCGGGGGGGGGCATGCTGTAGTCGGGGGGGGGGGAGGGAATGCTGTAGTCGGGGGGGGATGCTGTTAGTCGGGGGGGGGGGGGATGCTGCAGTCGGGGGGGGGGGGGGATGCTGTGTTAGTCGGGGGGGGGGGATTGCTGTAGTCGGGGGGGGGATGCTGCGGGAGTCGGGGGGGGGGGGGGGGGATGCTGTAGTCGGGGGGGGGGATGCTGCATGCTTTGTAGAGTCGGGGGGGGGGGGGGGGGATGCTGGGGAGTCGGGGGGACTGCTGTAGTCGGGGGGGGGGAGATGCTGGTGTCGGTCGGGGGGGATGCTGTAGTCGGGGGGGAGGGGATGGAATCTGTAGTCGGGGGGGGGGGGAAAGGGGATGCTGTAGTCGGGGGGGGGGGGGGGGGGTATTTAACATTCAGCCGTGCGTTCCAGTCATTAGATCACAAAGAGCAGTTGTGTAAAGTGGCCACTTCTGTCGCAGTCTGGAAAGTCGTTTTCAAACACAACTCGTCCCCTCTCTCCGTCTCTCTTTCTCTCTCTCTCTCTCCCTCTCTCTCAGCCTCTCTCCCCCTCTCTCTCTCTCTCTCAGCCTCTCTCCCCCTCTCTCTCTCTCTCTCTCTCTCTCAGCCTCTCTCCCCCTCTCTCTCTCTCTCTCCGTCTCTCTCTCTCTCTCTCAGCCTCTCTCGCTCTCAATCTCTCTATGTTTCAGGGCGTTCCAACACCATACTGCGACTACTGCTGCACACTGCACCATACTACACACACACACACACACACACACACCACACACACACACAACACACACACACAGACACCACACACACACACACACACACACACACACACACACACAGACACACACACACACACACACACACACACACACAGACATACACACACACACACACACACACACACACACACACACAGACACACACACAGCACAGACATACATACAGCACACACACACACACACACACACACACACACAGCACAGACATACACACACACACACACACACACACACACACACACAGCACAGACATACATACAGCACACACACACACAGACACACACACACACACAGCACAGACATACACACACACACACACACACACACACACACACACAGCACAGACATACATACAGCACACACACACACAGACACACACACACACACAGCACAGACATACACACACACACACACACACAGACACACACACACACACAGCACAGACATACACACACACACACACACACACACACACACACACACACACACACACAGCACAGACATACACACACACACACACACACAGCACAGACATACACACACACACACACACACACAGCACAGACATACACACACAAACATACACACACACAGACACTTGCCCTCACACACTTCTCTCCTGCAGAACATTCACACAGGAGCCATGGCAACCGAGAAACCCAACCCCATACGGGGTCGAGACAGCAGTCTACAGCACGGAGTCTAGGGCAGAGAGACAGCAGTCTACAGCACGGAGTCTAGGGCAGAGAGACAGCAGTCTACAGCACGGAGTCTAGGGCAGAGAGACAGCAGTCTACAGCACGGAGTCTAGGGCAGAGAGACAGCAGTCTACAGCACGGAGTCTAGGGCAGAGAGACAGCAGTCTACAGCACGGAGTCTAGGGCAGAGAGACAGCAGTCTACAGCACGGAGTCTAGGGCAGAGAGACAGGGACCGGACAGACAGGGCAGAGAGACAGGGACCGGACAGACAGAGAGAACACAGACAGACAGAGGGACAGAGACAGACAGATACAAAGAGACGACACAGAGACAGAGACAGACAGAGAGACCGTACAGACAGAGACAGACAGGACAGACAGAGAGACCGTACAGACAGAGACAGGACAGACAGAGTGAGAGACAGACAGAGGGACAGGGACAGACAGAGACAGGACAGACAGAGAGACCGTACAGACAGAGACAGGACAGACAGAGTGAGAGACAGACAGAGGGACAGGGACAGACAGAGACAGGACAGACAGAGAGACCGTACAGACAGAGACAGGACAGACAGACATAGACAGAGAGAGGACAGATTGACAGGGACAGAGACAGGACAGACAAATGACAGAGGAAGGACAACTACATGGCAGCTCCCCTCCACCCCCCCCCCCCCCCCCCCCCCCCCCAGGTGTCCAGCCCTACCTGGTAAGCACAGTTTTCCTGGTGTACCATCCTTCAGAGCATCATAGAGTGACCTAGCAGAGCTGAGCTGGGATGGGATGGGTAGGAGCCAGGAGTCAGAGAGGGAAGGGTAGGATCGCAGCGAACGAGAGAGAGGAGAGAGAGAGAGGGGGGGGGGAGGGGGGGGAGAGAGAGAGAGGGAGAGGAGGGGGGAGAGAGAGAGAGCAGGAAAGAGAGTAGATGGAGAGAAAAATGAGTGAGCGAAGAGGAGAGGGAGTGTGACAGCAGAGAGACAGGAAAGGAGAGGAGAGAAAGACTCTATTCGCTGATTAAAGATGGACGCCCGGGTTGCTGGCTGCTGCTACCTTGACTCTTCCCTGAGCGAGCGAATTTCCCCTCTTCTCTATCGCTGGGAGGAATGAACCCGATCACTCTCTCTCTCTCAGGGCAGCAGAGCAGGAGGAGGAGCGAGAGAAATACAGAGGCATGGACGGTGGGATCAGTGTGTTCTCTCTCTCTCTCTCTCTCTCTCTCTCTCTCTCTCCCAGGCTGGTGAGGGTGGGGGAGGGGCCATCCATCACAGACACAATCAGCCAATTATGCTGCAGAGAGGGAAGGGGAGGGGAGGGAGGGGTGGGGCCTGGTTCAGGAGAAGGGAGGTTCTTTCACAGCTCAAACGATCCAGAAACAGACGTGTTGGAAACATCCCACCGTCAGAGAGACAGAGAGAGAGGAGGAGTGGGGGGGAGGGGGAGAGCAGGAGAGGAGGAGGAGGAGAGGAGAGGAGGGGGGGAGAGGAGGGGAGAGGGGGGAGAGGAGGGGAGAGGCCACTCAAAACAAAGACTCCTCTCAGTTCGCCCCGGACCCCCCAGTGCAGGGAAATGAACACTAACCTCGCAGGCAATGGGGCTGAACCCAATCAGAACCCCAACCCTAAACAGAGCTCCTCTGCTTCCTCCAGAACCCCAAACAGAGCTCCTCTGCTTCCTCCAGAACCCCAAACCCAAACAGAGCTCCTCTGCTTCCTCCAGAACCCCAAACCTAAACAGAGCTCCTCTGCTTCCTCCAGAACCCCAAACCCAAACAGAGTTCCTCTGCTTCCTCCAGAACCCCAAACCCAAACAGAGTTCCTCTGCTTCCTCCAGAACCCCAAACCTAAAGAGAGCTCCTCTGCTTCCTCCAGAACCCCAAACCTAAAGAGAGCTCCTCTGCTTCCTCCAGAACCCCAAACCCAAACAGAGTTCCTCTGCTTCCTCCAGAACCCCAAACCTAAACAGCGCTCCTCTGCTTCCTCCAGAACCCCAACCCTAAACAGAGTTCCTCTGCTTCCTCCAGAACCCCAACCCTAAACAGAGTTCCTCTGCTTCCTCCAGAACCCCAAACCATAAACAGAGTTCCTCTGCTTCCTCCAGAACCCCAAACCTAAACAGAGCTCCTCTGCTTCCTCCAGAACCCCAAACCTAAACAGCGTTCCTCTGCTTCCTCCAGAACCCCAAACCCATCAGCCTTAAAATAAAGAAGCGAAAGACCATGACGGGTCTCCAGGAGTGATGTCAGCTGCAGAGCCGGGGTTCTGAAATGCTGCAGGAGGACGTTTCTCAGACGCTGGAGAAGGGAAGGGCTCTTCCTGGGGCAGCTTGTGACCTCACTTCCTTCCGGGACAGCAGACGGCTGTTCCGCAGCCCTCGACGGGAGGCTGCTCACACGCGAGGCTGCTCACATGCGCAGCTGCTCCCACGTGAGGCTGCTCACATCTCGCAGCTGCTCCCACGCGCGGCTGCTCACATGCACAGCTGCTCCCACGCGAGCTGCTCACATGCGCAGCTGCTCCCACGCGAGCTGCTCACATGCGCAGCTGCTCCCACGCGAGCTGCTCACATGCGCAGCTGCTCCCACGCGAGCTGCTCACATGTACAGCTGCTCCCACGCGAGCTGCTCACACGCGCAGCTGCTCCCACGCGAGCTGCTCACATGCACAGCTGCTCACACGCGCAGCTGCTCACATGCGCGGCTGCTCACACGCGAGGCTGCTCCCACGCGCAGCCATATTGATCTCAGCTGCGTAATTGAGCCTTATTCCCCATAATCTGCAGCAGAGCGCGTAATGATGCAGAAAGAGATCGATGCCTCTCCCAGGCCTGACCTTTGTACTGAGGCTGGCGATTGTTTAGGGCGTTTGGGAGGGGGTGTTTGGGGGGGGGGGGGTGATGAGGTCACATGGGCCCGAGGGCAGAACTCACACCATCCCAACCCCGCTGTGTGTCTGACAGACGAGACGGGCCCGTATTACAGATACTCAGCCCCGCCCCTCATACGCATCCTTCACTGCTCATTTCACAGATACATTCAAACACAGATTACTGTACAACAAAAATCCAACGCAATGCATTACAGCATTTACATCATATGCTATTTCCAATGCTTGTTATACTCACACACACACACACACACACACACACACAGTACAGATGTGTAATGATGTCATTGATCAGCACGGGCGTGGCTGACCCCACGGCAGGTTTCTCTGCATTGGGGGTGTCCTGCCCCCCCCCCACCCCCCCCGCCACCATCCTTTCAGCCAGAACGGCAGTTTACTGCAAACCTGCAGAAGCTCTGGTGTCTGAATCCCTGCCTGCTCTTTGATATTAGGCAGCCCAACCCTGCCCCCCCCCCCCCCCCCTGCCCTCCCCCCCGTCAGTATCGCTGCGCTCTCCACTGTTGCCATGGCAGCAGTTGTTTGATGTTATCCTGCAGACGGGCGCCAGGTTGCGCAGCCATCTTGGAGCAAGTTGAAGGGCGCGGAGCCAGATCCACAGCCCGGGTCTCTCTGGGCTAAAGCATCACTGCCTCAGCAGCCAGGGATTACCGGCTCACACACAGCAAGCATGGCGGCCACCGCCACATCCGCCACACAACCAGCCAACAGAGCCCGTCTCAGAACAGGCTTAATCTCACTCTGATTCTCCTTTACTGAGAGAAAATTAATTACTGTGTGAGGGAGAGAACTTCCTGCTTGGGAGGAGTGTGTGTGTGTGTGTGTATGTGTGTATATGTGTGCATGTGTGAACATCCGCCTGAACATCACGCTCACCTTTAAAGGCATCACAGTGACAGAAGCACAGACTAAAAGCATTAAAGACATGATCATAGTGTAATTACATAAACTGCCTGGGAAAGGGAAGAGAGGGGAGAGAAAGCCACAGTCTGTGAGCGAGTGGTTTTACAGGGTAGAGTTCCACAGTGAGCAGTTTTACAGGGTAGAGTTCCACAGTGAGCGGTTTTACAGGGTAGAGTTCCACAGTGAGTAGTTTTACAGGGTAGAGTTCCACAGCGAGCAGTTTTACAGGGTAGAGTTCCACAGTGAGCAGTTTTACAGGTAGAGTTCCATAGCGAGTGGTTTTACAGGGTAGAGTTCCACAGCGAGTGGTTTTACAGGTAGAGTTCCATAGCGAGCAGTTTTACTGGGTAGAGTTCCACAGGGTAGAGTTCCACAGCGAGTGGTTTTACAGGTAGAGTTCCACAGCGAGCAGCTTTACAGGGTAGAGTTCCACAGCAAGCGGTTTTACAGGGTAGAGTTCCACAGCGAGCAGTTTTACAGGGTAGAGTTCCACAGTGAGTGGTTTTACAGGGTAGAGTTTCACAGGGTAGTGAGTGAGTTGTTTTAGGGTAGAGTTCCACAGTGAGCAGTTTTACAGGTTAGAGTTCCACAGTGAGTGGTTTTACAGGGAGTTCCAGAGTGGTTTTTCCCACAGCAAGGTTTTACAGGTAGAGTTCCACAGCGAGCAGGCAGTTTTACAGGTAGAGTTCCACAGTTGGTTTTACCACAGCGAGAGGTTTTACAGGGTAGAGTTCCACAGTGAGTGGTTTTACAGGTAGTGCTACAGACTCAAATTCCTGGAAGGGCACTGCAGCTGCACCCTTAACCAACTGAACCTGAACTGCTGCTGTTACTAAACACCACTGCACCACTGCACACAGACCAGGTGTAGACTGGGTGTAGACCGGGTGTAAACTGTACACAGACCAGGTGTAGACTGGGTGTAGACCGGGTGTAAACTGCACACAGACCAGGTGTAGACTGGGTGTAGACTGGGTGTAAACTGCATACAGACGTGCGTGATGAGGGATTAGCTAGCAGCTTAAGTGTTACAGAGCTCACAATAAAAAGAATCACTGATGAGATTTGAGAGTTTAAGCGGCGCTGTCTCTTTAAGAGGGAGGTGCAGGCAGAAGCTGGTTAGGCAGTTTAAGTGGCGCTGTCTCTTTAAGAGGCGAGGTGCAGGCAGAAGCTGGTTAGGCAGTTTAAGCAGTGCTGTCTCTTTAAGGGCGAGGTGCAGGCAGAAGCTGGTTAGCCAGTTTAAGCGGTGCTGTCTCTTTAAGGGCGAGGTGCAGACAGAAGCTGGTTAGGCAGTTTAAGCAGTGCTGTCTCTTTAAGAGGGAGGTGCAGGCAGAAGCTGGTTAGGCAGTTTAAGTGGCGCTGTCTCTTTAAGAGGGAGGTGCAGGCAGAAGCTGGTTAGCCAGTTTAAGTGGCGCTGTCTCTTTAAGGGCGAGGTGCAGGCAGAAGCTGGTTAGGCAGTTTAAGCGGCGCTGTCTCTTTAAGAGGGAGGTGCAGGCAGAAGCTGGTTAGGCAGTTTAAGCGGTGCTGTCTCTTTAAGAGGGAGGTGCAGGCAGAAGCTGGTTAGGCAGTTTAAGTGGCGCTGTCTCTTTAAGGGCGAGGTGCAGGCAGAAGCTGGTTTGGCAGTTTAAGCAGTGCTGCCTCTTTAAGAGGGAGGTGCAGGCAGAAGCTGGTTAGGCAGTTTAAGTGGCGCTGTCTCTTTAAGGGCGAGGTGCAGGCAGAAGCTGGTTAGGCAGAGAGGGGCTTTATTTTTAGTCTGGTAAACAGGCTGCGGAGGCCCAGCCCCAGCACCGCAGCCCCAGACAGAGGCAGCCCTGTAATTTCACAGACAGACCTGGAAACCTGCCGCCCCCCCCCCGGGCCCCCCCCCCCCCCCCAGGCGCCCCGCCCCACCCTGCAGAGCTCCCGCTGAGAGAAGCCGCTATGTGAGCCTGCGCTCGGAGAAAAACACAAAAACCAGAGAGGCTCCCAGCTGGGCCTGTACATACCACAGGGCAGGGTGGACACACACAGCACACACACAGGACACGCACAGGACACACACAGCACACACACAGGACACGCACAGCACACGCACAGCACACACACAGGACATGCATAGGACACGCACAGCACACACACAGCACATGCACAGCACACGCACAACACACACACAGGACACGGCAGGGTGGACACGCACAGCACATGCACAGCACACGGCAGGGTGGACACGCACAGCACACGGCAGGGTGGACACGCACAGCACACACACAGCACACACACAGGACACGCACAGGACACACACAGCACACACACAGGACACGCACAGCACACGCACAGCACACACACAGGACATGCATAGGACACGCACAGCACACACACAGGACATGCATAGGACACGCACATCACACGCACAGGACACACACAGGACACGCACAGCACACACACAGGACACGGCAGGGTGGACACGCACAGCACATGCACAGCACACGCAAAGGACACAAACATATCACGTGTGAATTTTCACATGCAAAATGCCATGTGTGAAGTATCACTGCCACATTAATGTCATACGTGTATTTGTACAGGAGCTGCTGCTGTGCATCTAGAGCCATGCATTTCCCTGGTTCTCTCTCCCTCTCTCCCATTCTCTCTCCCTCTCTCTCTCTATCTCCCTCCCTCCCTCAGTCTGTCCCTTCCTCCTTGGCTGTAGGTAATGGAAAATCACAGTGCTTTCTTGCGTAGGTAGATGGGAAGGTAAAACACAGAGCTGTGACCTGCTTGAGCTCCCAACACAAACCCCAATTTCCTCTCCCCTCGCCAGCTGCCACTCAAAGGCCTGCTTTTTAAGGGGTTTGTTAGTGGTGGTGGGGGGGGGGGGGGGGGGGGGTGGAGGGGATTGAGAGAAAATTACATTCTGCTGAATCCACACTGCAGTGGAAGCAGGCAGCGCTAACGTGCTAACGTGCACTGACAGTTTAAGGAAACAGACAATTAGCAGGAAATGGATTTAGATGTGGCGGGTGGCGGGGGGCGGGGGGGGGGCGAGTGACCCAGGCAGGGGGGTCACATGATCAGGGTCACTGAGACCTGGCGCTGAGCACTGAGGGACCTGCGTGTGTGTGTGTGTGTGAGAGTGTGTGTGTGTGTGCGTGTGTGTGTGAGTGTGTGTGTGTGTGTGTGTGTAGGTGTGTGTGTGTGTGTGTGTGTGAGTGTGAGTGTGTAGGTGTGAGTGTATGTGTGTGTGTGTGTGAGTGTGTGTGTGTAGGTGTGTGTGTGCGTGTAGGTGTGAGTGTGTGTGTGTGTGTGTGTGTGCCAGGTGTGCATGTGTGCATGTGTGTGTGTATGTGTAGTGTGTGTGTGCGTGTAGGTGTGAGTGTGTGTGTGTGTAGGTGTGTGTGTGTATGTGTCTGTGTGTGTGTGTAGGTGCGTGTGTGCGTGTAGGTGTGAGTGTGTGTGTGTGTTGTGTGCCAGCCTGCCTGTGTATGTGTGTGTGTGTGTGTGTAGGTGTGTGTGTGCGTGTAGGTGTGTATGTGTGTGTGTGTGTGCCAGCCTGCCTATCTATCTGTGTGTGTGTGAGTCAGTGTGCCAGGTTGGGGGAGGGAGGCAGTAGACACTGATGGAATGTGTAGCTGCAGGCAATCGTGTTTCCAATACAAACACAGCTGTCAGTCACCTCCACCGAGCCCCACCCCTCCTGGGCCCAGTGGGAGGGGCTTGGCCCGGTGACCTCATGTTCACAGCACAGGTTTTCCCTGCTGTGTGATGAAGAGCCCGCAGAGTGGGGGGGGGGGGGTAGGCTCTCTGGGGAAGACCTAAAGTTAAAGCGTGTCTCTGCAGAGTCATTTTTTAAATGCCTGTAAATTCCTTTGCAAACAAGTTCCATCATCTCCACCAGAGAAAAACAGCACAAGATGGCTGCCTTAGAACAGTCAGGATGCTCTAACCTCTTCTGCTTTGGGCAGGCAGGGGAATTTGAGCCTTATTAAACCTAACCTTTGACCCCACCCACTTAAAATGAATGAGCAGCTCCACCTGGATCAGAACCAACAGCCCGATGGGCCCACCAATCAGAACTCCTCTCCAGAATCACCTCTCTGGGAGATGTGATTAGCATGTGGGTCAAAATTCAGAAGGGAATCTCTGGTTAGGGAACCGGACTTGGAATTCAGATGTTGCAGGTTCAAATCACAAACTCCAACACAGTGCATCCGCACACAAGGTTTTAACTGCTTCAGTTCGTATCCATCTCTAAAAATAGACTGTATATAAAACATTTAAGCTGTGTTAAACCACAATGGATCATACAATTAAATAATGTAAAAAAATAAATAAAGCCACAAACCTTGTGTGTGTGTGTGTGTGTGTGCTGTAGTACATAGAGTAGACACTGAGGAGAGTGTGAGAGGTGGACTTGGGGTGTTGAGGCACCCCACACTATCCTCAGACCTGGTCACACAAGCTGAGGTTGTGACCCTCAACACTGACTCACTTCCCCGACACTGTAACAACAGGCATCCGTATCCTGCAACAGTCCACACAGTTCCCTCAGCACCAGCAGCATCCTGCAACAGACTACAGTTCCCTCAGCACCAGCAGCATCCGGCAGCAGACTACAGTTCCCAGCAGGTCCCTGTGAACTCAGCTTTCACACCAAACAGCGTAACTCCCAGTGTAAACGAAGAGCCCACCCGGTCCAGCCAGACACCAGAGAGCGTGAGAAACGACGCGCTCCGGTGAAAAGGCAGAAGCACAGAACCGCTACACACCAGGACTGCATCACACAGAACCATTACACACCAGGACTGCACCACACAGAACCATTACACACCAGGACTGCATCACACAGAACCACTACACACCAGGACTGCGTCACACAGAACCATTACACCCAGGACTGCATCACACAGAACCATTACACACGGACTGCATCACACAGAACCATTACACACCAGGACTGCATCACACAGAACCATTACACACCAGGACTGCATCACACAGAACCATTACACACCAGGACTGCATCACACAGAACCATAACACACCAGGACTGCATCACACAGAACCATTACACACCAGGACTGCATCACACAGAACCATTACACACCAGGACTGCGTCACACAGAACCGTTACACACCAGGACTGCATCACACAGAACCGTTACACACCAGGACTGCGTCACACAGAAGCATTACACACCAGGACTGTGTCACACACAGAAATCCAGCGTGTCCAAAAACATCAGGTCTGTATTACAGCGCTGTTTCAAATTCAAACCCTGGATCTGTGGGTTAAACAGCACATGGCAAAGCCTACGCTTCAAAGCACACACTCTGCACGCACACACACACACACACACTCTCACACACACACACACACACACACACACACTCTCACACACTCTCACACACTCTCTCACACACACACACTCTCACACACACACACACACACACAAAATCGCATTTTAGACTCTCTCGGTCAGAGTAAAGAACTTTCTACATAGATCTGTACACATTTACATTCACACTGAAAGCACATAGTTATCCTGGGATAAGAATGAGTAACAAACATAGATCTGTACACATTTACATTCACACTGAAAGCACACAGTTATCCTGGGATAAGAATGAGTAACAAACATAGATCTGTACACATTTACATTCACACTGAAAGCACACAGTTATCCTGGG
>CM045894.1:43190570-43193070 GCA_025169545.1 Anguilla japonica
GAACTAGCAGAACCATCAGAACCAGCATAACCAGCAGAACCATCAGAACCAGAAGAACCATCAGGACCATCAGGACCATCAGAACCAGCAGAACCAGCAGAACCATCAGGACCAGCAGACCCGTCACTGAGTGAAATCCTGCTGTGCTTCCGCTGGTTGGTGTGGACCCTGAGTGAGCATGCTCCTGCTCTGCAGGTCTCTGAGCCAGGGTCTGAATATTTAACCATGTTATAAAAGCCCTCAGCTCTCTCAGGAGAACACACACCCACATACTGTATGCACATATACACGCTTGCGTACACACACACACACACACACACACACACACACACACACACACGCACACACGCACACACGCACACACACACACACACATCCAGGTCTATATCACTGTATCTCCCACTGCTCTCTCGAGAAAACACACACCCACATACTCTATGCACACATACATGCTTACATACACACACACACACGCTTGCACGCACACACACACACACACACACATGCATGCACGCTCGCATATACACATGCACGCTCGCACACACACACACACACACACACACACACACACAGGCACACACATGCACGCTCGCACACACACACACACACACACACGCACACACATGCATGCACACCCAGGTCTATATTGCTGTATCTAACACACACTTAGTTCCCTCACATTGCAAGTCTCTGTAGATGAGGGCATGTGTTAAATGAATGTACTGTAATATAAAATGGAGGACGATTCAACTTAGATCCTCAAGCTCCACAGCTCCACATCAAAGGGCCTGGACAAAAGGCTTTACAGAGGTGTGACCATCTACCTACGCCTCCCCTTTCCAGAAATACTTCACCTTTTCACAGCCTTCCCTGGGGGGTACAGAGCGCGCCCCACCTGCACTCAAAACCATCAGCGTCTGCCACGCCTTTCAAATCTGCGCACTGCAATATTCATCCACCCGTCTGGAGTAACATCAGAAAGGCGGAAAGCGTTTGATGTGGGGAAGACATAAGGACCTGCCAGAAAGAACAGGACCCTGACTGGACCCCCCCTCCCCCCCCCCCCCACGGCCAGAAAGAACAGGACCCTGACTGCGACCCCCCCAACACCACCCCCACCAGAGTGGAAGGTGAATATATCATAAATATCAAAGCGCAGACTGTGGCTACAAATAAATATTTAAAAATGTCTGAAGAGCTTTTCTGCTCCTCTCAAACTGTGTGTGTAGCTGGCCATCCCTGAACCCTGAACCCTGAAACATTACAGCACTGACCACTGAGCTTTAACTGAACCCTGAAACATTACAGCACTGACCACTGAGCTTTAACTGAACCCTGAACCCTGAAACATTACAGCACTGACCACTGAGCTTTAACTGAACCCTGAACTCTGAAACATTACAGCACTGACCACTGAGCTTTAACTGAACCCTGAACCCTGAAACATTACAGCACTGACCACTGAGCTTTAACTGAACCCTGAACCCTGAAACATTAGTTTGACAGTACTGAACAAAAAAGTTCACCAGCCTAAAACCAGCTCTGAACACCAGCCCTGAACACCAGCCTGAACACAAGTGCTGAACACCAGCGCTGAACACCAGCTCTGAACACCAGCCCTGAACACTGCCGCTGAACTCTAGCCCTGAACAGCAGCCCAGGGCTGAGGTCTGTACCCACACTGGCAGAGCACAGGCTGTCTCATTGCTGAAAGCAGAGGCCTCTTCCAGAACATTCCTGGCATACTTTCCCGCAGATAAGATCCCTTCCAGGGCCTGAATACGCCCCCCTCGCCCCCCCCTTCGCCCCCCCCCCCCCCCCCAGGGCCTGGGGGACGGCCTGTCACAGCTGCTATTGTTCCAGCCGGTGCTTCCGCCACACGTTGTATCCCTCTGACAAACAGCGCTGGGACCACATGCTGGGCCCCACGTCCCCCTCCCCATCGCCACGGTTCCCCATTTCAGCACTTCCACCACTTTAAAAGAGCACCTGGAGTAACACTAGTGTCCGCGTGTCAACAGCCCGCCAAACGAAGCCTGATCGAATCCTCTGCCCGTTTCTGAACTGAACCCCATGTTGGATTCGGGAAGAAGTCACTAATCCAGCCTGCAGCCCTTGCTGTGATAGGGCTTTTGCTCAGCTTCAGTTCTGACACACAAAGTCTGAAACCTTCAGAATGTCACAAAACTGCTAATCTGAGATTACTCTCAATCTGACCCCACTGCTGGCTCAGACTCTCACCCCTGGCTGAGGCCCCTACAGTCTCCGTGACCCCTCACGGCCTGACCTTATGACCTCTGACCCTGTCATGTGACACAAAGCAGCCACAATGGCCTGGAATTTCAGTGCTGGATGATTAACTCACACAAACCTCCCATCAGCTTCCCCACCACCCCGAGGTCATCTGACCTCCGACCTCACAGCAAACGCCCTCTTCCAATCGGAAGGGAGTCAAGGAACACACCATGTGGCAGAATCGACAGTAAGCAAACGTTCACAA
>CM045894.1:43198070-43225570 GCA_025169545.1 Anguilla japonica
CCCGAAACAAAGATCAGTCCAGGGAAATTCAATAATTTCGGTACCACCCAATAGTAGGAAACAACAACCGTCCTTTGATCGCGCGTCTATAGCTGCCGTTGGCGCTCGGATCGCCGCGCGGGAGGTCGGAACCGAGTGCGGTTAAAGTGCATAACTTATGCTGTACACTTGTCACCCGTCAGAGCACAAGTGCAGTCAGGCGGTTTTTCTTCTGCACGCCCCGCATTCACGCGCAAGTTCGCGAGTTCTTGGTACAGCACACGTAACAAAGAGCAAGTAGCTATATCCCACTCCACCTTACCGACACGCTCATCTAACCAGCGCTGCTGTTGCTGTCAGAGCTTCTTTGTTTCGCAAAACCAACCGGCTCATTACGGAGCCGCTGGACAGTTTAATCAGTAAACTATAAATAGGAGCGTTGGACAGGAATCCGGCCGCGGTTCCGCGCTCAACTGCACATAGGCTGGAACCCTACTGGAGTTACAGGGGAGGGAAAGCCGTGGGAATCCGTTTTTAATCTTTTGCACTTGCTCAACTCCTTAAAAGGGCAACGGCTCCGCGGAGAAGAGCGGGATTGAGGCAGACCTTTCACGCGACCGGCAGCGCCAAAGCCGCGCCGCGCCCGCATTAGCATTATTATTCCATCTATCGCGTCAGGTCATTTTGTTCCGTTTTAAGTGTGTAATTATTCAAAGTGATTTTGGAGAGAGAAATCCTTCTTTCTGTCTGGCGGGGTTTCGGTGGGACCCGCTCTAGTTTATCCTCGAGGATTAAGCTCCTGTCCCGCCCCCAGTCTACAAGCTCTCCCTGCATTTGGCATACAATGCATGCAAATTGACAGCTGCACACACCCCGTCCTGACAGACAGGAAAGAGTGTCTAGAGTGCTATTCGGCCAGACCTGAAAATAAACAGCGTTAAATAATGTCCACCAATGACGCTTGCGTCACACCGACTGTACCAAGCATAGCCACACGAACGGCACCAGCTGCTCAAGCGTTCGCTTGGAAATTGTAATGTCTAGCCTGACGACGAGCAGCCTACAGAATCCAGCGCAGCAGAAGTTGCTATGCAAAACAGCTGGCCCAGCCATAGGTGGCAACAGTAGCCTGCATATTATACCATTACATTTATTAAGGTGAAAAAACCAGCCTCATATTATGCAAAGTCATTCATACCAAAAATGATGTCATGCTCCAAAAAAAAGTCACGAGAGAAACAAGATACAGTCAGCACCCACCCAGCAACGCAACAGCAACAACATAACCATCAATAACGATCGCAGACGTGATTTTAAAAAGCACAGTAAAGAAACGGCCAACACCTTAACGTCGCATTACAACGTTAGATCGTGCCAGTCGCTTCCTATTTGCAGTATGCTGAGTGTAAGATCATCATCTATAAACTGATGAGGAATGAAAGGAAACGGAAGAACACCGGGAAACGCCATTTAACTAAGTACGCGGAACACAGGAGACCCAAGCCCCTCTGAGCATATAAATGCAAGCATATAAACACAATATTAAGTGTGAAGAATTACCATAACACACACGCGCGCGAAGAAAAGAAGAAACACAGAAACACACACACACACACACACACACACACAGCTTTGACATACTTATGCTATTACTTACGCTCATCTTTTTTGCCAGAACGTTCCTTTCAAGACATTTTAAAGTTCGACAGCAAATACGAGTAGGCTAAGTAAAAACAGCAGGGGACGAAACGAACGCGCTCGAAAGACGGTTAGCACCGCTGGTATTAGCTGCTACCCTATGATGAAACGGAAAGCCGGCTGGGTGCACCGCGCGCCTGTGGGTATAGTCATCGCTCGGTCCGTTTCCGCGGTGGAACCCAGCCCTCGAGCACTCCGGAGGCTGAGTTCAAAAACAGGCGATTTTTTTAAAAAGATCACCGGCTTTCTAGCGTCCAGGATTTCGCTCTTCCCTCCGACAGATGTCAGAACCCGGCGCAAAAACAGCCGAGCCGTAGAGCTGCTTTTCTCTTTTTTTAAATCACCCGTGCAAGACAGCCTCCATCTCGTCACAGACTGGGCGATGACTGTATCTGTTTCACTCTCTGCCGCACACACTGCTCAGACCGCTCCCCGACACCGGCGTCTCTGCTTCGCGGCTCCGCACGCGCTTCAGCGCGACCATACGCAGCCGTTACCGCCACAGAGTCCTGCCGTCTGCACCCACTGACCTCGCGAGGTAGAGAGAGAGAGGAGCGAAACACCCCGTTCTGACAAACCTGAATTATTCATAACACACCCGCTTTCCGACGATCGCGGCGCAGACTCTATTTAATTATTATAACTCATAATATTACAAATGGGTCGCTACGGCAGTCCATTTTACACCCTTTTTTAGACACCGAGGTTTTCTACGTTATTCAGGACAAAATATATCTAGCCAACAGTAACCTAATATTTGCACGGGCTTTCATGATTTTGATTAATGGTTATGTTTTGGAATTTTGCTATCAAGTCTTAGATGGGCTGTCGTGCCAGGGTGGCTTATTTTCCCGGGAAACATTCACACGCGGACCGGGCGATTCAGTCTCGTGAGGCTCCCAAACCCGAGGCGCAGGGTGGCCGAATTTAGGCCGCGACACAAATTGCTCCATTTCCACGTCACTCAAAGCATTAATGCCAGCTTAAAGGAGGGCTTAATGCGCATGCCAGATGTGATAGTATTATAACTGCTGATGCTTTTCCATTTAATTTATTAAAACAAGACTTCATTGTGTTTTGACCAAAATATATATATATATATATATATAATATATATATATATATATATATATATATATATATATTTTTAAATGACGCCAGATTGTAAAGAAAGACACTGAAGTACGCAGAATCCTGTGAATAATCTATGCAGGGACAGAGGCGTATGGGCGCTGACTATTCAGATACCAGTAGAATGCTAATTTTAGAAAATCTATAAATACAAAGTGGGACCACTGAGGATTGCGCTGGCAGTGCTAACACAGCCGTACCCGGGCGTGAGCCTCCTGGTGTCGCTGCAGAGGAGTGTGACCGAGCGGCTCCAGGTGAGAGGAGCAGGTAGCGCTTCTCCAGGTGAGAGGAGCAGGTAGCGCTTCTCCAGGTGAGAGGAGCAGGTAGCGCTTCTCCAGGTGAGAGGAGCAGGTAGCGCTTCTCCAGGTGAGAGGAGCAGGTAGCGCTTCCCCCGCAGACCGCTAAGGGCCTCAGGTTCTCCGCTGCGCCGCTGAAATCAGCCCAGGATGGAACTTTGCAACCACCTTACGACTTCACAATCAGATCCGGCAATTAGCCAATCAACAGGGGGGTAATGTGCTCTCCCCGTCCCCATGGTTTCCACCTCGCACACAATGGCTTTGAAGTTGCATTGCCACCCCCCCCCCCCCCCCCCCCCACTGTTTGTATAAAAGCCCAGTCAATCATTTGACAAAAAGGTATCCATCTGTGATTTACTCCTGCAAGAGGGACAGCCCAGACAGCCCTTCCATTTATTTACAGATTGTTTTAGGGGAGGGGGGGTTAAGGGTTTGTGTATTACATTCATAACCACAGAACAAAAGCTGCAGGTGACCCTTTTCCAATTACTACAGCCTTTCCACCCGTTCCTGCTGCACACAGACTCCAGTACTCACCGGCTCATGGCTCCAGAGGTTCAGAAAGTGCCAATCATATGCAGCCGGCCATCACAGGGGCAGGGAGATACAGAAACCCACCCATCTGATTGGCTGGCAACCTGCCAATCACACAGTCTGGCATGGAGGGGGGTCTGTTAGGGGTGACCGTATCTGGCTGATACTGCAGCATGTTTATGTATTGCTGGGGAGACAAACACCTTGTTGGATTAAATAAAAAGCCTGAAACATGTGGCTGGGCCTGGCCCTCCCAGCAGTGCTCGTGGGCGAGCGGCAGAGCCTTTCTGACTGACAGGGAGGGTCTGAAGCTGTCTGTCCCCCAGGCTCGGTGGGTTTGACAGGAGCAGAAAGGCTGCTGGCTGACCTTGGAGCCCTCAGCCCAGAGACTGGGGGTCTCTCCTGTTCGGGGGCCTGGGGGGGTGGAAATATGATACGCTGTACGCTGATCCACAGAACTACAGCTGAACCCTCAATAAAAGCACAGAGATGAGCCCCTCTGGGAAGAGATGGAGTCCCCTCAGGACTTACTGACGTCAGTCCCCAGACACACACACACACAGACACACACGCTCACACACACACACACACACACACACACACTAATACAGCATTGACAGACACACACAGCACAAACACACACACACACACACACACACAGTAGACACACACACACACACACACACATACACACAGGTAAGCTTTAATGTTACAGCGAGTTTATTATTCTCTCTGAGGGAGGTTCAGTACTCCGGTGTCACAGTGTCAGATGAAAAGTGTCAAACAGAAACGAGTGAAATGTGACAGAATCCAGACAGAGAGAACAGGGAAGCCCGCTGTGACACATGAAATACCAGACATACGTTGAGAAGTCATACGCAGGTCAGCCCGAGCCTGCTGCTCAGCCGCAGAGACGTAGTCACACACATTTGTTGTTGCTCTTGCTTTCTGAGGCAGGAGTATCAGACAGCCTAGTCTGGAATCGGCACCGCAATAAAAACTAACAACAGTATGACAAATTAAGACGATATATTACTGCTTTATAATGAAACATTACAAGCCTATTAGAGCCATCTCAGTGACAGTCACATAAAATAATCAATGCCATCTGAAAGCCGACCAGACTAATCGTAATTAAATAGGTTTCACTCTCGCCATAATAAGGGGAGATCTCTGTCTGCGTGCTGCTTGCTGTAGATGAAACATATCCCTCAGTTAGACATTAGAGGGTGATACGATGGATGAAGACACGGGAGAGGAAGCGTGTGTAACATTACAATGCGCTACATCTCTGTCAATAACAGGACTAAAGAAATAACACGGATGAGATAGTTCTGATATTGGAAAATAAACCAGACCTAGATAACCACACCAATACCCAACACAATCTGAGATAAACACCCAACTCAATACCCAACACAGCTGAGATAAACACCCCTATCAATAAACAACACAATCTGAGATAAACACCCATATCAATACCCAACACAGTTTGAGATAAACACCCAACTCAATACCCAACACAATCTGAGATAAACACCCCTATCAATACCCAACACAGTTTGAGATAAACACCCAACTCAATACCCAACACAGTCTGAGATAAACACCCATATCAATAAACAACACAATCTGAGATAAACACCCATATCAATACCCAACACAGCTTGAGATAAACACCCAACTCAATACCCAACACAGTCTGAGATAAACACCCAACTCAATACCCAACACAGCCTGAGATAAACACCCATATCAATACCAAACAGTCTGAGATAAACACCCAACTCAATACCCAACACAGTATGAGATAAACACCCATATCAATAAACAACACAATCTGAGATAAACATCCATATCAATACCCAACACAGTCTGAGATAAACACCCATATCAATACCCAACACATTCTGAGATAAACACCCATATCAATAAACAACACAATCTGAGATAAACACCCATATCAATACCCAACACAGTCTGAGATAAACACCCATATCAATACCCAACACAGTCTGAGATAAACATCCATATCAATACCCAACACAGTCTGAGATAAACACCCATATCAATACCCAACACATTCTAAGATAAACGCCCATATCAATAAACAACACAATCTGAGATAAACACCCAACTCAATACCCAACACAGTCTGAGATAAACACCCCTATCAATACCCAACACAATCTGAGATAAACACTCCTATCAATACCCAACACAGTTTCAGATAAACACCCAACTCAATACCCAACACAGTCTGAGATAAACACCCAACTCAATACCCAACACATTCTGAGATAAACACCCAACTCAATACCCAACACAATCTGAGATAAACACCCCTATAAATACCCAACACAGTTTGAGATAAACACCCAACTCAATACCCAACACAGTCTGAGATAAACACCCATATCAATACCCAACACAGTTTGAGATAAAAACCCAACTCAATACCCAACACAATCTGAGATAAAAACACCCAACTCAATACCCAACACAGTCTGAGATAAACACCCATATCAATATACAACACAATCTGAGATAAAACACCATATCAATACCCAACACAGCTTGAGATAAACACCCAACTCAATACCCAACACAGTCTGAGATAAACACCCAACTCAATACCCAACACAGCCTGAGATAAACACCCATATCAATACCCAACAGTCTGAGATAAACACCCAACTCAATACCCAACACAGTATGAGATAAACACCCATATCAATAAACAACACAATCTGAGATAAACACCCATATCAATACCCAACACAGTTTGAGATAAACACCCATATCAATACCCAACACAGTCTGAGATAAACATCCATATCAATACCCAACACAGTCTGAGATAAACACCCATATCAATACCCAACACATTCTGAGATAAACACCCATATCAATACCCAACACAGTCTGAGATAAACACCCATATCAACACCCAATACAGTCTGATATAATCACCCAACTCAATACCCAACACAGTCTGAGATAAATACCACAATCAATACCCAACACAGTCTGAGATAAACACCCATATCAATAAACAACACAATCTGAGATAAACACCCAACTCAATACCCAACACAGTATGAGATAAACACCCAACTCAATACCCAACACAGTATGAGATTAACACCCATATCAATAAACAACACAATCTGAGATAAACACCCATATCAATACCCAACACAGTCTGAGATAAACACCCATATCAATACCCAACACATTCTGAGATAAACACCTATATCAATACCCAACACAGTCTGAGATAAACACCCATATCAACACCTAATACAGTCTGATATAATCACCCAACTCAATACCCAACACAGTCTAAGATATATACCACAATCAATACCCAACACAGTCTGAGATAAACACCCATATCAATAAACAACACAATCTGAGATAAACACCCAACTCAATACCCAACACAGTCTGAGATAAACACCCCTAACAATACCCAACACAATCTGAGATAAACACTCCTATCAATACCCAACACAGTTTCAGATAAACACCCAACTCAATACCCAACACAGTCTGAGATAAACACCCAACTCAATACCCAACACATTCTGAGATAAACACCCAACTCAATACCCAACACAATCTGAGATAAACACCCCTATCAATACCCAACACAGTTTGAGATAAACACCCAACTCAATACCCAACACAGTCTGAGATAAACACCCATATCAATACCCAACACAGTTTGAGATAAAAACCCAACTCAATACCCAACACAATCTGAGATAAACACCCAACTCAATACCCAACACAGTCTGAGATAAACACCCATGTCAATATACAACACAATCTGAGATAAACACCCATATCAATACCCAACACAGCTTGAGATAAACACCCAACTCAATACCCAACACAGTCTGAGATAAACACCCAACTCAATACCCAACACAGCCTGAGATAAACACCCATATCAATACCCAACAGTCTGAGATAAACACCCAACTCAATACCCAACACAGTATGAGATAAACACCCATATCAATAAACAACACAATCTGAGATAAACACCCATATCAATACCCAACACAGTTTGAGATAAACACCCATATCAATACCCAACACAGTCTGAGATAAACATCCATATCAATACCCAACACAGTCTGAGATAAACACCCATATCAATACCCAACACATTCTGAGATAAACACCCATATCAATACCCAACACAGTCTGAGATAAACACCCATATCAACACCCAATACAGTCTGATATAATCACCCAACTCAATACCCAACACAGTCTGAGATAAATACCACAATCAATACCCAACACAGTCTGAGATAAACACCCATATCAATAAACAACACAATCTGAGATAAACACCCAACTCAATACCCAACACAGTATGAGATAAACACCCAACTCAATACCCAACACAGTATGAGCTTAACACCCATATCAATAAACAACACAATCTGAGATAAACACCCATATCAATACCCAACACAGTCTGAGATAAACACCCATATCAATACCCAACACATTCTGAGATAAACACCTATATCAATACCCAACACAGTCTGAGATAAACACCCATATCAACACCTAATACAGTCTGATATAATCACCCAACTCAATACCCAACACAGTCTAAGATATATACCACAATCAATACCCAACACAGTCTGAGATGAACACCCATATCAATACCAAACATTTCAATTCCTGGAGGACCCCTTAGCAGATCGTTTGAAAGCTCTCTCACATCTGACTCATTAAACATGCGTTATGGTGGAGGACCTGAGCTCGACTTTCCCCTGACCACCGCCTCATACCATTACAATCTGCAATTAATTAACACAAAAACTATTTTACACACCAGGGAACGCGCAAGGTGAGATTAGCTTGCATGCTAATTGGCAAGTTCAGACATACACCCAAAATATAAATGTCAAAATAACTATAGACTGAATGAGCAAAATAATGAATGAGGGAATGAACCAATGCCCAAACTTACGAGCGAACAAATGCACCAATCAGCTCAGACAAATGCACTCCAATCTTCCAATGAAAAAGCTACCTATCAAACTAAACGAGTTAGTTTGCCTTAAAGAAATGTGATTACCGAGTAGAGAAGCAACCTATCAGAGTGCCACACAGTGACAGCAGACATGTTTAAGGAAGATAAGTGCAGAGGGTAAGTGTAATGGGAAACATCAGTTGACATTGAGCCATAATGGAGGAGGGCCACTCCTGAACGGAACTGATGTATTAGAACCATAATGGCCACCAGCCACTCCACTGCTAATGTATGTGTTCTCACACACCAGGAGTGTGGGAGGAGAGCTCTGTGAAATCCAGACAGAAAAGAGAAGCTCTGCCCCCATCCCCTGGATCCACTCCCCATGCCAACCGTTCCCGCCAGATTACTGAAGCAGTCGCACGCAAGTGCCCGACTCAAACGCCCTTCCATCCAGCCGCCATGAGCCGCCATGACCCGCCACAATGAGCCTGCTCTTATACCCGCTACAGTGAGCTGCTCTTATACCCGCTACAGTGAGCCTGCTCTTATACCCGCTACAGTGAGCTGCTCTTATACCCGCTACAGTGAGCTGCTCTTATACCCGCTACAGTGAGCTGCTCTTATACCCGCTACAGTGAGCTGCTCTTATACCCGCTACAGTGAGCCTGCTCTTATACCCGCTACAGTGAGCTGCTCTTATACCCTGCTCTTATACAGTGAGCTGCTCTTATACCCGCTACAGTGAGCTGCTCTTTATACCCGCTACAGTGAGCTGCTCTTATAGGAGCTGCTCTTATAGGAGCACAGTGAGCTGCTCTTATAGGAGCTACAGTGAGCTGCTCTTATACCCGCTACAGTGAGCTGCTCTTATAGGAGCTACAGTGAGCTGCTCTTATACCCGCTACAGTGAGCTGCTCTTATCGGAGCTACAGTGAGCTGCTCTTATACCCGCTACAGTGAGCTGCTCTTATAGGAGCTACAGTGAGCTGCTCTTATACCCGCTACAGTGAGCTGCTCTTATAGGAGCTACAGTGAGCTGCTCTTATACCCGCTACAGTGAGCTGCTCTTATACCCGCTACAGTGAGCTGCTCTTATACCCGCTACAGTGAGCTGCTCTTATACCCGCTACAGTGAGCTGCTCTTATAGGAGCTACAGTGAGCTGCTCTTATACCCGCTACAGTGAGCTGCTCTTATAGGAGCTACAGTGAGCTGCTCTTATAGGAGCTACAGTGAGCTGCTCTTATACCCGCTACAGTGAGCTGCTCTTATACCCGCTACAGTGAGCTGCTCTTATAGGAGCTACAGTGAGCTGCTCTTATAGAAGCTACAGTGAGCTGCTCTTATACCCGCTACAGTGAGCTGCTCTTATACCCGCTACAGTGAGCCTGCTCTTATACCCGCTACAGTGAGGTGCTCTTATAGGAGCTACAGTGAGCTGCTCTTATAGGAGCTACAGTGAGCTGCTCTTATAGGAGCTACAGTGAGCCTGCTCTTATACCCGCTACAGTGAGCTGCTCTTATAGAAGCCCGCTACAGTGAGCTGCTCTTATACCCGCTACAGTGAGCTGCTCTTATACCCGCTACAGTGAGCTGCTCTTATAGGAGCTACAGTGAGCTGCTCTTATACCCGCTACAGTGAGCTGCTCTTATAGGAGCTACAGTGAGCTGCTCTTATAGGAGCTACAGTGAGCTGCTCTTATAGGAGCTACAGTGAGCTGCTCTTATACCCGCTACAGTGAGCTGCTCTTATACCCGCTACAGTGAGCTGCTCTTATACCCGCTACAGTGAGCTGCTCTTATACCCGCTACAGTGAGCTGCTCTTATACCCGCTACAGTGAGCTGCTCTTATAGGAGCTACAGTGAGCTGCTCTTATAGGAGCTACAGTGAGCTGCTCTTATAGGAGCTACAGTGAGCTGCTCTTATAGGAGCTACACTGAGCCTGCTCTCCCCCCCTACTTTGTCTCACCCCCCATGAATGTTCCTTCCCCCTGCATGGTTTTGAGGGGGAGGGGGTAGTACTCTAAGCTAGTATTGGCTTCATGTAAACATTCTTAAAATTTAATGCACACTAATGTCAACAACAGCACGTCTGACATGAGAGAGAGAGAGAGCGATAGAGAGAGGTACAGATGTTTTGATGTTTTTTTAAAAATTCTCTCTGAAGCTCTTCTCACCTCAGAGAGCTTTCAGTGCCCCCCCCCCCCCCCCCCCCCCCCCCCCTCCCCCTCCCCATTGCTGGACTGGAAAACCTGCAGAATAAGCAGGACTGCCTTTAAAATTGCCCGCGGTATCCGTGGTAACAGGTGTGGCAGTCCACACTCACATTTAGAGTCACACACAGAAACACACTCACATTTAGAGTCACACACACACATACACACACACACTCACATTTAGAGTCACACACAGAAACACACACACTCTCACTTTTAGAGTCACACACATACAAACACACTCTTACATTTAGAGTCTCACACACACACAAACACACTCTCACATTTAGAGTCACACACACACACACAAACACACTCTTACATTTAGAGTCTCACACACACACAAACACACTCTCACATTTAGAGTCACACACACACACAAACACACTCTCACATTTAGAGTCACACACACACACACAAACACACTCTCACATTTAGAGTCACACACAGAAACACACTCTCACATTTAGAGTCACACACACACAAACACACTCTCACATTTAGAGTCACACACACACACAAACACACTCTCACATTTAGAGTCACACACACACACAAACACACTCTCACATTTAGAGTCACACACACACACACACACACACAAACACACTCTCACATTTAGAGTCACACACACACAAACACACTCTCACATTTAGAGTCTCAAACACACACAAACACACTCTCACATTTAGAGTCACACACACACAAACACACTCTCACATTTAGAGTCACACACACACACACAAACACACTCTCACATTTAGAGTTTAAACACAGCCAGGTAATGCCTGACCAACAGGGCTCTCTGACGATTACACAGGGTGAATCAGTGAAACGTTTGAACTTAACATTAGAGATTCAAGAGCACTTCTCTCTCGCACCTCTGATGGAAAGAGCATTATTTTCAATCAGCTTTAACTTCAATTGCTTTTGAAAGGGAGGTAAATTAGTTTTACTTCTGAACTGCAGCCACTTATTCCTAAATACCCCTTCCTGCTCTTTCTCTCCATCGATGTTGATCTCTCTCCCTCTAAAAATCATTACTTTAATTTCAATCTGCAATTAAATAAACTAGCAGTAGAAAAACAGTGGTGTTTTCTGAACGCTGGTTTAAGTGTCTCTTTGGGATCACATTTTAAAGGAGACCCCATTTGCTGACTTGAAATTTGGTGCTTTGCTTTGTTCCTGATCCTACAAGCAAACTGGCTACCAATGAGTCTTTATGAAAAAAAAAAGAATAAATAACAAACAAACAAAAAAGTAAGGGAAACAAAGCAAAAGAGAAAATAGCAAACAGTCCTGTGCCCGCTGGCCACAGACCCAGCCACACAGAGCTCTACCCACTGCCCCCAGACCCAGCCACACAGAGCTCTACCCACTGCCCCCAGACCCAGCCACACAGAGCTCTACCCACTGCCCGCTGCCCCCAGACCCACCCACACAGAGCTGTACCCACTGCCCCCAGACCCACCCACACAGAGCTCTACCCACTGCCCCCAGACCCACCCACACAGAGCTGTACCCACTGCCCCCAGACCCAGCCACACAGAGCTCTACCCACTGCCCCCAGACCCACCCACACAGAGCTCTACCCACTGCCCCCAGACCCACCCACACAGAGCTCTACCCACTGCCCCCAGACCCACCCACACAGAGCTCTACCCACTGCCCGCTGCCCCCAGACCCACCCACACAGAGCTGTACCCACTGCCCCCAGACCCAGCCACACAGAGAGCTCTACCCACTGCCCCCAGACCCAGCCACACAGAGCTCTACCCGCTGCCCCCAGACCCACCCACACAGAGCTGTACCCACTGCCCCCAGACCCAGCCACACAGAGCTCTACCCACTGCCCCCAGACCCAGCCACACAGAGCTCTACCCACTGCCCCCAGACCCAGCCACACAGAGCTCTACCCACTGCCTGCTGCCCCCAGACCCACCCACACAGAGCTCTACCCACTGCCCCCAGACCCACCCACACAGAGCTCTACCCACTGCCCCCAGACCCAGCCACACAGAGCTCTACCCACTGCCCCCAGACCCAGCCACACAGAGCTGTACCCACTGCCCCCAGACCCAGCCACACAGAGCTCTACCCACTGCCCGCAGCCACACAGGACTGGTCAGGTGGGAGACTCAGACAATGGACAACAAAAAAAGACAAAAAAAGAAAGGAAGAGAGCGGGAGGGAGAGAGGGCCACTCAAGGTCAAAGAAAATCAAAGCTTGTGCGGAACACAGACTCCAGTCTCCACGGCACAAACATCCACGTGAAGCCCAAAGGCACCGGCCATCCCAGCCAGACACTGCGTCGCTTTGTTAGAGAAAAAAAACAAAAACAACGACCATCCCAGCCAAACACTGTGTCAGTCTGTTATAGGGGAAAAAACACATTCCCTGAGTCATCCTGCTTCAGCCCAGGCCTGGCAGACCAGAGACAAACTTCTCCAGACCATTATGGATTTAACCCTCGGTGAGCCTGTGCCAGAGACAGCCTGGATTTTGTAAATCATTTACACTGCAAGAGTAGCGATCTAGAATACAAACCAGTACCAGCCAGTTTACTCTAAAAAACACAGACAGGCCTTACAGCCCTCAGTCCCACTGTGTGTTTCCCAAAGACAGGTCCTCAGTCCCACTGTGTGTTTCCCACAGACAGGTCCCCAGTCCCACTGTGTGTTTCCCACAGACAGGTCCTCAGTCCCACTGTGTGCTTCCCACAGACAGGTCCTCAGTCCCACTGTGTGCTTCCCACAGACAGGTCCTCAGTCCCACTGTGTGCTTCCCACAGACAGGTCCTCAGTCCCACTGTGTGCTTCCCACAGACAGGTCCTCAGTCCCACTGTGTGTTTCCCACAGACAGGTCCTCAGTCCCACTGTGTGTTTCCCACAGACAGGTCCTCAGTCCCACTGTGTGCTTCCCACAGACAGGTCCTCAGTCCCACTGTGTGCTTCCCACAGACAGGTCCTCAGTCCCACTGTGTGCTTCCCACAGACAGGTCCTCAGTCCCACTGTGTGTTTCCCACAGACAGGTCCTCAGTCCCACTGTGTGCTTCCCACAGACAGGTCCTCAGTCCCACTGTGTGTTTCCCACAGACAGGTCCTCAGTCCCACTGTGTGTTTCCCACAGACAGGTCCTCAGTCCCACTGTGTGTTTCCCACAGACAGGTCCTCAGTCCCACTGTGTGTTTCCCACAGACAGGTCCTCAGTCCCACTGTGTGTTTCCCACAGACACACACACACAGACCCGTCTGAGCTGCAGTAATGTGGAATAATGCCACCCACCACAGGGCAGGGTGTCTCCACAGCACTGTGGAGGAGCGGCTGGAGAATCAGACAGAGAGAGAGAGAGGAAGACAGGAGGGCTGTGGATGACAGAGAGAGATTAAATTAATAAGAAAATTGCGATAGATCAGTAACTCCATCAATCCCTTCGCTCTCTTTCAGACTGAGAACTCATTCTCTACTGATACAGAGTGAGACGGGGGAGATGGAGAGGATGGGGATCGGGAGAATGAGATAAATACAGGAGAGGAAGAGGGGGAGAGTGGGGGTGTGGAGAAGTGAGAGAAAGAAAGAAGAGAAAGAAAGAGGGGGGTGAGGGAAAGGGGGGAGGGAGAGACAGGGAAAGACAGGGAAATTCTCTTTTCTTAGTTGTTTTTGTAACCAGGCAGGTTTTATATTTCTTTATCCAATCGTGTAAATGACAGTGCCAAAGTGCAGGAAAAAAAATTCAATTTTGTTCAATTCTGAGTCAGAGAGGAGAAAAAAAGAAAAGCGGGAAAGGCCTTTTAAAAGAAGGGATGTTATTTTTCCCCCAGCTGCACAAATTACACAAATAGAATTTTTACACAGATAAATTATACATAGACCCTCCGCTACTGAGCTCTGGGAGGAGTGTGGACGGAGGGAGGGAGTGAGGGAGGGAGGGAACGACAAAAAGAAAATGCTGAAGAGAAGAGTCTGACCATACAGACACAGGAATGTGAGTCTGTCTGTCTGACCGTATGGACACAGAACCGTGAGTCTGTCTGTCTGACCGTATGGACACAGGACCACACGTCTGTCTGTCTGACCGTACGGACACAGAACCGTGAGTCTGTCTGTCTGACCGTACAGACACAGGACCACACGTCTGTCTGTCTGACCGTAGGGACACAGGACCACACGTCTGTCTGTCTGACCATAGGGACACAGGACCGTGAGTCTGTCTGTCTGACCGTACAGACACAGGACCACACGTCTGTCTGTCTGACCATAGGGACACAGGACCACACGTCTGTCTGTCTGACCATAGGGACACAGGACCACACGTCTGTCTGTCTGACCATAGGGACACAGGACCACACGTCTGTCTGTCTGACCGTAGGGACACAGGACCACACGTCTGTCTGTCTGACCGTAGGGACACAGGACCGCGAGTCTGTCTGTCTGACCGTACAGACACAGGACCGTGAGTCTGTCTGTCTGACCGTATGGACACAAGACCGTGAGTCTGTCTGTCTGACCGTATGGACACAAGACCGTGAGTCTGTCTGTCTGACCGTACAGACACAGGACCGTGAGTCTGTCTGTCTGACCGTATGGACACAGGACCGTGAGTCTGTCTGTCTGACCGTATGGACACAAGACCGTGAGTCTGTCTGTCTGACCGTATGGACACAAGACCGTGAGTCTGTCTGTCTGACCGTACAGACACAGGACCGTGAGTCTGTCTGTCTGACCGTAGGGGCACAGGACCACACGTCTGTCTGTCTGACCGTATGGACACAGGACCGTGAGTCTGTCTGTCTGACCGTACGGGCACAGGACCGTGAGTCTGTCTGTCTGACCGTAGGGGCACAGGACCGTGAGTCTGTCTGTCTGACCGTAGGGGCACAGGACCACACGTCTGTCTGTCTGACCGTATGGACACAGGACCGTGAGTCTGTCTGTCTGACCGTACGGGCACAGGACCGTGAGTCTGTCTGTCTGACCGTAGGGGCACAGGACCACACGTCTGTCTGTCTGACCGTATGGACACAGGACCGTGAGTCTGTCTGTCTGACCGTACGGGCACAGGACCGTGAGTCTGTCTGTCTGACCGTAGGGGCACAGGACAGAGGACCGCGGGACTCGTGAGGCACTGAGCGGTACGCAGGGAATCAGAGGGGAATTATAAGTGCTGCATTAAGGTCAGCCTGCATGCTGGGGCCGCCAAGCCATTACTGGGCTCTGAAATGTCACAGGACTGTTTGAATAATCAACAACACATCAGGATGCTGATGAAGCAGAGTCCAAAAAAAACACAACAAAAACAATCGATCAAAGTTTAAACAGTGACGGCAGAGAGAGGGAGGGACAGACAGAGGGAGGGAGGGAGAGAGAGGGTGAGAGAGAGAGGGAGGGAGGGAGAGAGAGAGAGACTAAGAGAGAGAGAGGGATGGAAGGGTAGAGAGAGAGATGGAGAGAGAGAGGGACAGAGAGAGAGAGGGTGAGAGAGAGAGGGAGGGAGGGAGAGAGAGAGAGAGAGGGACAGAGAGAGGGAGGGAGGGAGAGGGAGGGAGAGAGAGAGCGGCGCTGCGTCGAGGCTCGTACAGGCGTGTGCTGGCGTTTACTCCCCCGCTGCACCATCGTGACCTCATCACTTATACATACATGAAAGCTTGCACGCGATTGGCTGCTGTGTTTGAGATGACAGGTCACTGGGGATGATATGGAAAAAATACCAGAGAAATCTTTTAGCATCTCAACCTGCTGCTGTGGACACCAGTCTGCTGGGAATCTGCGGTCACATGACCTGGCCACACAGACACCACTCTCATCACACATAATGTAATAAACCATACACCATATGCACACGGCAGGGACACATAAAGCTCACTGGGTGAGCTGCACTTCAGTATCATTTTTTCAATATACAATATGATTTCTATCATTTTAAAACTGCTGTTTTGAACCTCTTTATATTTTACTACCATTTTATTTTATTGGTCATTCCTTGTCGTGGCGATGTAACGACCCTTTGACATGAGCAGAGGTGAGACCGAGGCTTCTTAAAAAATGAAATTCATGTATTAGCTCAAAACAAGCTGGGACCAGATTGTAATTTTCCATCAGCCCCTACCCCCCGTCCCCCCCCCCCCGTCCCCCCCCGTCCCTCCCGTCCCCCCCCCATGGTTGAGGTATCTCTGTGCGGAGCATCCCGTGATTTTATAGCCAGAGCTTGCAGGCGATATATCAATGAAGGCCTGTCACTGAGACAGACAGCTTTCCACAGACACAGCAGAGCCCAGCGGAATGAGCTGCACGGTCCTGCCAGTGAGGTGCATTGTGGGAAACGGAGAGAATGCAGGAGAGAGGAGGAGAGAGACAGCGGCACAGTGGGGGGGGGTTAATCTCCACACTTTGTTCATTCCCCGTGCCTGTGGAGCGCATGGAGGCAGGCGGGACACAAGGAGGAGTTACAAATCTCCCACACAAAGGCTCCCCATCTCCCCCACGGAGCTGCGAGCGGCCAATATTTACCCCGTATCCCAGCAGCCCTTGCACTAAGCCCCTGATGAGCGTGTGCATGCGGCAGCTGTTGCTGGCCTGTGATTGGAGGGCACTTTTGTTTGATGAAACACTGAATGCACAAAGCCTCGGGTCCCTGATTACCCCGAGATTACCCAGCGGATTATTCAGAGCTGGATTCTTAACCACATCAGCGGCAAATTACACTGCGCTTGTCTCACAGCCGTGAGGACATTCTTAAGCTTCGTTTATGAAAAACCAAAAAGCACAAATCACTCATTTTTAAGACTCCACATCAAAACAAACAAACAGAAAATCCCAAAAGTTTTAACATTTAAAATAGGCCAAATAATTCACTGCCTACACAACTCCCCGAGCGCATTCAGATCTCTTAAAGAACACATTCCAAACCCTGACACCTACTCCTGCAAGAGACATTCTGTTTGCAATTACTGTCGCGGTTAATATATGTTATATAAAAGGCTTCCGTGTGAAAGTGGAGACTATCGATCGTGAAGCACTGCGACTCTGCAGACAGCAGCTGCTGTCTGTGGGGAAGTTCATCAGAGGCAGCCAGGGTCAACCACCACCTCGGACGAACCACACAACGCAGGTCAACCCCACCTCGGACCGAGCCACACAACCAGGTCAACCCCACCTCGGACCGAACCACACAACCAGGTCAACACCACCTCGGACCGAACCACACAACCAGGTCAACCCCACCTCGGACCGAGCCACACAACCAGGTCAACCCCACCTCGGACTGAGCCACACAACCAGGTCAACACCACCTCGGACCGAACCACACAACCAGGTCAAGGCCACCTCGGACCGAGCCACACAACCAGGTCAACACCACCTCGGACTGAACCACACAACCAGGTCAACCCCACCTCGGACTGAACCACACAACCAGGTCAACCCCACCTCGGACTGAGCCACACAACCAGGTCAACACCACCTCGGACCGAGCCACACAGCCGGGTCAACCCCACCTCGGACTGAACCACACAACCAGGTCAACCCCACCTCGGACCGAGCCACACAACCAGGTCAAGGCCACATCGGACCGAACCACACAACCAGGTCAACGCCACCTCGGACCGAGCCATACAACCAGGTCAACCCCACCTCGGACCGAACCACACAACCAGGTCAAGGCCACCTCGGACCGAGCCACACAGCTGGGTCCCCAGAGCAGTCAGCGGCTGACAGGGAGATCTGTCTGGGAGGCACAGTGAGAGAGATGACGGGCGGCTGCATAGCAGGAGGTGTGGGAGGCACAGTAAGAGAGATGACGGGCGGCTGCATAGCAGGAGGTGTGGGAGGCCTCCTGTAATAAAGCGCTGTTTGTTGGTGTTCAGACGCTGGTGTTGAGGTGGTGTTAAGCCCACTCACTGTGTGCAGCACAGCTCAGCACTTTCCTGGAAGAGCAGCTCCACAGCCTTGAAACTGAAGGAGCAGAGTGTGTGTGTGTGTGTGTGTAAATGTGTGTGCATATGTATGTGTGTGCGCATGTGTGTGTGTGTGTGTGTGTGTGTGTGTGTAAATGTGTGTGCATATGTATGTGTGCATGCATGTGTGTGTGTGTGTGTATGTGTGTGTTTGTCTGAGAGTTCCTGTGTCTAATAAGCCCTTTAACGTGCTCTGTGTGTGTGTGTGTGTGTGTGTGTGTAAATGTGTGTGCATATGTATGTGTGCGCGCATGTGTGTGTGTGTGTGTGTTCCTTACTGTCACCTGTCAATCAGCTGTGACCCAACTTTACATGGGCTGGCTCTTGATAGGCGGGTATGGTTGTCTACCCCCTCATGACTGCAGGGCTCTCCATCCCTGTCCTAGTAGATATGCCAGCCATATTCTACTCCTGGCGGGGTCCCCCCAATACACACCACCACTGCCTTTCTACTCACTGTCTGCTATATTGCAAATTTCCTAACTGCCGTTTCCACCCTCTTCCCCACGCTGCCGGCGGGGCTCTTTGCCCCAACCCTCGAGGACTGCTTCGAGAGTCGTCTGGTCTCCCCCACCTCTGCGGTCCAGCCCCTCCTTCGTCATTGCCTCCACCCCTGCCCACACCTGCCGCCACCTGCTGTTCCCCATCACCGCCACCCGGCCCCACCCATCATCTGAGCCACACCACCTATCATATCTTCTGCATAAACTGGCTGACATGCTGGTCACCAGTCGGCACCCTGAGCCGACCAGAGGAGGATGGGTTTCCCCCTTGAGCCTGGTTCCTTCCAAGGTTTCTCCCCATCTGCACAGGGAGTTTTTCCTTGCCACTGTTGCCTTAGGCTTGCTCCTGTGGGGGTTTAGGCTAGGGTTGTCTGTAAAGCGTATTGTGACAACTGTTGTAAAATACGCTATACAAATAAAATTTGATTGATTGATTGATTGATTGTATGTGTGTGTTTGTCTGAGAGTCCCTGTGTCTGATAAGCCCTTTAACGTGCTGTGTGTGTGTGTTCTTCCCCCGACTGAGGGGAAATGAGAGGTTTTTTGCTCCACAGTTCATTTAAAGAGTCCTGACAGCATGTCACAGGTCCTACAAACGCATCAAACATCCCATATTCTCAGCGCCGAAGGTCCTGTCTCTCAGCCACTGGAGCGGGAACGCTGGGATTGTATTACGGGCCGTGACCCGGAAAGATGCAGTTTTATAACACAGCGCCAGAAACTCCTCTTATCAGCAGGAACCTCCTGCAGCCGAGGAGCTTCCGATAAGACAGAATCACAGGAGCAGAGTATCTGGTGGGTTTGAAAGACCTGTGGTTATGCTTCCCCTTCATCCGTACATCAGGGCGTTCTTTTCAAAAAGGAAATGGAAAAGAATCTGAATGGGCTCTGCTTCCTGTCTGTTGTTCAGCTGCCCACGCCCAGATCTGGATGAGCATGAGGGGGTGAGGGGGAAGAGGAGGAGGAAGAGAGCGGTCTGTCGTCCCTAGACGTGCTAGGAAGTGCCATTACACCCTCTTCTTCATCAGTCACACTCTCTTCTTCATCGCTCAGGATGCCATTAAGATGCCATTACACCCTGCTCTGAGTGGCCGTAAAGCTGAACAACAGGGGGTGAGACCCATGCGACACTAACCATAATGCTAATGGTAATGCTAACCTTAATGCTAACACTAACCCTAATGCTAATGTTAATGCTAACACTAACCCTAATGCTAATGTTAATGCTAACCTTAATGCTAACACTAACCCTAATGCTAATGCTAACCTTAATGCTAACACTAACCCTAATGCTAATGTTAATGCTAACCTTAATGCTAACACTAACCCTAATGCTAATCTTAATGCTAAGCCTAATGCTAACTCTAATGCTAGATGTTAATGCTAACTCTAACACTAAAGCTCACGCTGACCCTAATGCTAAACCCTAAATCTAAAGCTAATGCTAACCCTAAAGATAATTCTAACGCTAATTCTAATGCTAATCCTAAAGATAACTCTAATGCTAACTCTAATGCTAACCCTAAAGATAACTCTAATGCTAACTCTAACGCTAACCCTAAAGATAACTCTAACGCTAACCCATGCGAGACTAAGTGCAGAAAACCTGAGACACTTTAGCACCCAGCAGCAGAGCCGTTTCATCCAAACCTGCTGCAGTCAGCAGGAAGAGCACTTATTTTCTCTCGCATTGTTAAAGGAAAAAAAGATTAAATTAATATATTTAAAAAGTCTTTTTATGAGCACCACACTAGAGTTTTACTAAATCTCAGCTCAGTAAATGAATAAATAAATAAATAAATAAGGAAGGAAGAGCGGTTTCTGTATTTGCATAAATATTCGCTGTATATGTGTCAACACTATATTACATATAAAAGATAAGATTAACGGCAGTGGGGTCTAGTGACATTATGAAACTGTCAAAACACATCATCATTTTAACCGTTCACTGTCAAGAATAAACAAGAATGGGGTTACCATGGTGATTACGTCTGTCCAATGTCAGAGCCCCCCCCTCCCCCCCCCCCCCATCCCTGGGTGTGCATTGCAGCGGCGCTGGGGGAGTGACGGGCAGGGCGGGGGGAAACCTGGGGGAGATGATGTCTGCCTCCGTCCGAAGCTCGATAAAACTTCAGCTCGTCTCATTACTGCATCATGAGACGACCCTCACATCCCACTGCCACAGACTCCTACTCACTCCGCAAAATAAAAACTGCTCTTTTTCCCAGATGTCATTTGAGAAGCTGCTTTATTCTCCCAGGATGCAGTTGTGCCATGCCAACCCACACCAAGGAGATTGAGTTATACATCAATCAAAAGTGCACGGACGGAGTACCTCTACGGGAATATCCACTCAGAACACACACCATTTCTCACTCACTCAGCACCAAACCTGTGCCGTCCAAAACCAGCCTGTCTAACTCTAATCCTGACTGGCTGCAGGGTCTGCAGGTATTTGGTGTTTCCATCAGCAACCAATCATGGCCTGGACAAGAAGATGTGTGGATTCTTTAGCCAATCAATGGCTTGAATGGATGAATCACTGGTGTGGAAACGCACTAAAAAAACCAAGCAGCCGCAGGCTGAATTCTGATACCCGCGGGATAACATAAAAGGACCAGTAATGTGCTGAGGGGTAAAAACAGTAAGTATGAAGAATAGCACAAAAAGGACAAGTAGACAGACAGTGAGAGTAGCACATTTCAGACAGATGGATTTGTGCATCAGTTCTGCAGTTTATTGGTTTGGACTGGCCCAGTATTAAATCCTGAAAACAGTCCAGCACTTATCCCTCTGCAATCTGAGCGTGATACAGAACAACAAATGTAGTAAGAGTGTTGGGACTGGAGTTGTGAAAACGTTGTAAAAACGTTGTAAGAGTGTTGGGACTGGAGTTGTGAAAACGTTGTAAAAACGTTGTAAGAGTGTTGGGACTGGAGTTGTGAAAACGTTGTAAAAACGTTGCAAGAGTGTTGGGACTGGAGTTGTGAAAATGTTGTTTCAGCCGAGCTGTCAGGCAGCTCTTGAGCAGTTGTGTACCGACGCAAACACAACAGCGCATTAGTGTTACTGCGTTACTGTGTTGTTGTGTTACTGTGTTATTGTGTTGTTGCGTTATTGTGCTGTTTAATTTGGTGTGGCCGCAGACAGCAGATCCGCTCTGGGGCTTGTTTTCTTCTATTTCTTCTTCTCTTTTTTTGTTGTCATGGTTTATAAACGAAGCTGATTAAATTCACTGGAGGACCACGCTGCCCTGCGGCTCCAGGCCAGCCTGCGAGTCTGAAATGCTGATTAATGCACCGTGAGAGTGAAGTCGTTTAAAAGTAAATAAAAGGATGAGTCCGGCTTCCCGTTCCCTCTCTTCCTCTCTGCCGGGGATGAGTCCGGCCTCCCGTTCCCTCTCCTCTCTGCCGGGGATGAGTCCGGCCTCCCGTTCCCTCTCCTCCTCTCTGCCGGGGATGAGTCCGGCCTCCCGTTCCCTCTCCTCCTCTCTGCCGGGGATGAGTCCAGCCTCCCGTTCCCTCTCCTCCTCTCTGCCGGGGATGAGTCCGGCCTCCCGTTCCCTCTCCTCCTCTCTGCCGGGGATGAGTCCGGCCTCCCTCTCCTCCTCTCTGCCGGGGATGAGTCCGGCCTCCGGTTCCCTCTCCTCTCAGAGGCGCGTGATGCTGCTCACAGGGTGCTGCTCACAGGGTGCTGCTCACAGGGCGCTGCTCCGCAGGGCGCTGCTCACAGGGTGCTGCTCACAGGGCGCTGCTCCGCAGGGCGCTGCTCACAGGGCGCTGCTCACAGGGTGCTGCTCACAGGGCGCTGCTCCGCAGGGCGCTGCTCACAGGGCGCTGCTCACAGGGCGCTGCTCACAGGGCGCTGCTCCGCAGGGCGCTGCTCCGCAGGGCGCTGCTCACAGGGTGCTGCTCACAGGGTGCTGCTCACAGGGCGCTGCTCCGCAGGGCGCTGCTCACAGGGCGCTGCTCACAGGGTGCTGCTCACAGGGCGCTGCTCCGCAGGGCGCTGCTCACAGGGCGCTGCTCACAGGGTGCTGCTCACAGGGCGCTGCTCACAGGGCGCTGCTCCGCAGGGCTCTGCTCCGCAGGGCGCTGCTCACAGGGCGCTGCTCACAGGGCGCTGCTCACAGGGCGCTGCTCCGCAGGAGGCCTCGGTACGATGAGCTCTTTACGCCCGAGGAGAGCTGGGAGCCCCCTGCAGTTACCGGACCTCTGAAAAACACTCCCCGAGCGAAACTACTCAACAGCGATGAAAACATTTTCAGCGTCTGATATGACAATCCCTTCTGATATGATAAAGTACGAGATGCCAAGGCAAAGTCTGGAATGATTCGTCTGTCTTCAGCATTATTTCTGCTTTCAAGTAGAAAGTTCTTTCTACAAAAAAGTCATCAGAACTACGAGTAAAAAGCAGGAAACGTCTGTGTCCCTGGGTAATAAAATCACAAGAGATCACCTCCGACTGAACACTGACAAGAGCTTCTGACGCGAAACCTTCATAATCAGAACCATAATCTTCAGATCAGGGACCCGAGTTTATTACTTTGCATCTGATTTGGGGGAATAAGAGAACAGTGAAGAGAGAGAGAGTCTGCATATGACCGTATCCCACCAGTAATATTATTAAAGGGTCAAATTAAACCGAACTCCTAATGTAATCACATGATGGGGGAGGTCATGTGACCCCCTCAAGCTAGCAGACACAAGCAACCTGGGAAAAAAAGAAAAAACTGCTGTGACCTTGCGAGCGGACGAAGGCGAAGATGAGGAGGAGCGTCCGCCGCATGCTAAAATCCCCCCCCCCCACCTCCCGGGCACCCCCCTGCGCCGCAACCCCCGCCCCCCCGCCCCAGCCCCACCGCCCCCCCCCCCCCCCCAGGGTGCGGTCCGGAACACACTGGCTGACAAATGAAGATGCTCCTTCAGTGCCCCCCCTCGCCCCGCCCCCCCACACTCAGGAGATGTGATCGCCATGCCGACGCACTGATCAGTGAGATTGAGAGGCACACACTGTGCTGAGACAGTAATTTGCACCCCCCAGGAGCACAGCCCGAGAGAACCCCCCCCCAGGAGCACAGCTTTAACCCTTCACAGCCCAAGACCAGCCCCCCCCCCCCCCCCCCCCCCCCCCCCCCCCCCCCCCCCCCCCAGGAGCACAGCTTTAAACCCTTCACAGCCCAGCCCAAGACCACCCCCCCCCCCCCCCCCCCCCCCCCCCCCCCCCCAGGAGCACAGCTTTAACCCTTCACAGCCCAAGACCAGCCCCCTCCCCCCCCCCAGGAGAACAGCTTTAACCCTTTACTGCCAAAAACCAGCCACCACCCCCCCCCCCCCCCCCCCAGGGACACAGCCCAGCTCAAGAGCACCCCACCCCCCTTCCTCCAGGAGCACAGCTTTAACCCTTAACAGCCCAAGAGGACAAGAGCAGGCAAGACAACAGCATGTCCAGCTCGGTCTGGAGCTGTGCTGTGCTGTGTGTGTCTGTGCTGTGTATCTGTGCAGTGTGCGTGTCTGTGCTGTGTATCTGTGCAGTGTGTGTGTGTCTGGGCTGTGTCTGCGCTGTGTGTGTGTGTCTGTGTGTGTGTGCGTGTGTGTGTGTGTGTCTGCGCTGTGTGTGTGTGTGTGTGTGTGTCTGCACTGTGTGTGTGTGTGTGTGTGTGTGCGTGCATTTGTGTGTGTCTGCACTGTGTGTGTGTGCGTGTGTGTGTGTCTGCCCGGTGTGTTTGTCTGTGTATGTGCGTGCGTGCATGTGTGTGTGCGCTGTGTGTGTGTGTGTGTGTGTGTGTCTGCGCTGTGTGTGCGTGCGTGCGTGTGTGTACCTGCGCGTGTCACTCTAATCGACAGCAGGAAGGGGACAGGCGGTCCTTTAATTGGGTGTCAGATCTCATTACATCTGCTGCTCTCACACAGCCCAGCCCAGGCTGTCTGAGGACACTAGCTTTACCTTCTGACCCAGGATTCAAACCCGCAGCCTCCGGGCCCTGTGTTTCCCAGCTACACCCTCATAAAAAACAATCGGCAGAGTTCATGAAGGGCAGCGAACATGGCCCCGGAGAGCCACAGGGTCTGCTGGGATCCCCAGCCCTGGCCCCGGAGAGCCGCAGACCCTGTGGCTCTCCAGGGCCAGGGCTGGGGACCCCAGCAGACCCTGTGGCTCTCCAGGGCCAGGGCTGGGGACCCCAGCAGACCCTGTGGCTCTCCAGGACCAGGGCTGGAGGCCCTGGATTAAGGGAGTTGTCCATGTGAGATTAATTTGAAGTGTAGCAGTTAGAAACACACTGTGTGGTGAGAGGGAGAACCAGGAGTGAGAGGGGAGGAGCCCAGGCCCCAGGCCCCACCCACATGCTCCCCCCTCCCCTAAAAACACTGCAGTGCGCACACACACACACACACACACACACACACACACACACACAAGCACATACTCACACACACACACATGCACACACGCACACCACTGCCGATAAGGATGGGTGATCTCATTCTATAGTTAACATCACACTGACACATGCCCAGAAAACAGAGAAATCCCTTCTGGGAAAAAGCAGTATTCCCAATACTCCCGACTCTTCCGGACACTCCAAAAGCGGGAATCTCCCCGGGGAGGATGGGACCTGTGCACTGTTGGGAGCGTGTCACTGCAAACTGTCAAAGCCTGGAGAACAGCGGACACAGCAAGCCATGCATTATTAATGCTGTTATTACTCCTATTACCATACGCATAATAACAGCTTCTGTTGTTGCTACACATAATTGCATCATTTCTTCCCTCTTTATTGGCTTCGGCAATATGTACGTGTGTCACGGCAATAAAGAATATTGAACAGAGAGAGAGAAGGGGGGGGGGGGAGAAAGAGAAAAAAAGGGAGGGAGGGACGGAGAGAGAACCAGAAAGAGTGAGAGGTGGGGGAGAGAGTGAGAAAGATGTGCATCAACACTTCTTTACAGATAACATATGACTACAGGGCCCACTGTAGCTGGTATTACTGGGAGAGGAGGATAAAAAAACAACATGGATGAAAGAACGAAACAAACATGCATCAACACGCACACAAACATGCATGCGCATACACGCTCACACACACACACAGACCTACACTCCCACACACACACACACACACACACACAGTCACACTCACACACACACACACACACAGTCACACACACACACAGACCTACACACACACACACACAGACCTACACTCACACACACACACACACACACACAGACCTACACTCCCACACACACACACGCTCACACACACACACAGACCTACACTCCCACACACACACACTCACACAGACCTACACTCACAGCCACACACACACACACACACACAGACCTACACTTCACACACACACACACACACAGACCTACACTCCCACACACACACACACTCACACACACACACACAGACCTACACTCACACCCACACACACACACACACACAGACCTACACTCCCACACACACAAACACACACACTCACACACACACACATGCTCACACACACACACAGACCTACACTCCCACACACCAAACACACACACTCACACACACACACACACACACACACAAACACACACACTCACACACACACACACACACACACACACACACAGTCACACACACACACAGACCTACACTCACACCCACACACACACAGACCTACACTCACACACCTCACACACAAAAAACCTACACTCCCTCCCACACACACACACTCACACTCACACACACACACAAAGACACGCACACACACACTCTCTCTCTCACACACACACACACACACACACAGGTCTGTTGTCAGTATTCTCTCATTCCCTGATGTTCAGGACGGTCTCTGGGGTGTGGCAGCTGGGTAACCATGGCGATCTAACATGGGCCACACCCCAGCGATGCTGTAAGTTAAATTTCCCCTAGAGGCTGATTCCATGACGTGAGCGTCCTGCTCGTCCTTTACTGAAGTTTTCCCAAATACGGGCTTTTCTATCCAGTGAAGAATAGTGTTTGTGTGCAGTGTATTAATGTGGCAATGTCTGCTCTGTCCTGTAATGTGACATTGTTATTATTATTATTATAATATTATTATTATTATTATTATTATTATTATTATTATTATTATTATTATTATTATTATTATCATCATCTCTTTTTGGTGTGTGGGATAAG
>CM045894.1:43233070-43248070 GCA_025169545.1 Anguilla japonica
CCAGAAATAAAAAACAGGCCCCATCGCCGCAGCGCTCCTCTGTACAGGTGGGGTGGGGGGGGGGGGGGGTATAATTAAGCCAAATCTCACAGTGTCAGCCCCTCGTCACGGGAGCTGGGGGGCGAGCAGGGAGCCGTGCGCGGTGCACGGAACCACATCTTCAGCGGTCAGATGCTGCAGAACCGGAGGGCTGGGCTCTGAAGGAGAACCAGAACCAGAACCGGGCTGGAGGGTTGGGCTCTGAAGGAGAACCAGAACCAGAACTGGGCCGGAGGCACTCTCAGTTAATCACCCAGGCAGCGAGCCCTCACTCCCTGGCCTGCTCTGGTGCTGCTAGAATGTGGGACTCGCACAGCTGTTTAACAGCCTGTCCCGCCGGTGGGTGTGGTCTAACGGCCTGTCGTGCTGGTGGGTGTGGTCTAACGGCCTGTCGTGCTGGTGGGTGTGGTCTAACGGCCTGTCCCGCTGGTGGGTGTGGTCTAACGGCCTGTCGTGCTGGTGGGTGTGGTCTAACGGCCTGTCCCGCCGGTGGGTGTGGTCTAACGGCCTGTCGTGCCAGTGGGTGTGGTCTAACGGCCTGTCCCGCCGGTGGGTGTGGTCTAACGGCCTGTCGTGCTGGTGGGTGTGGTCTAACGGCCTGTCGTGCTGGTGGGTGTGGTCAAACGGCCTGTCGTGCCAGTGGGTGTGGTCTAACGGCCTGTCGTGCTGGTGGGTGTGGTCAAACGGCCTGTCGTGCCAGTGGGTGTGGTCAAACGGCCTGTCGTGCCAGTGGGTGTGGTCAAACGGCCTGTACCGCCGGTGTGTGTGGCGACTGAAGAGGGAATGTGTGGAGCGCCTCGCCCCAGTGTTCCCATGGCAACTCAAAGGGGCAGAAGTGAAACGGGGGCAGGTAAATGGGTAGTAAAAGCCCTGGGGTAGCAGTCTTCGCCCCTACTAATGACAGTCAGGGCGGAGTCTGATTAGCCCCGCCCACTGAGGAGCAGGGCCGGTTTCCCTAGTGTTCCAGGCTCTCTGCCTCTGTGTGTGTGTGTGTGTGTGTGTGTGTGTATGTGCATGTGTGTATGTGCGTGTGTGTGTGTGCATGTGCGTGAGTGTGTGTGTGTGTGCAAAGTGTTTATTTAAGAGGGTAGCTACAGTCACGTTTGGGGTGATATAATAAGCAGTCTTCAGTGAGTATTTAGTGACTGAGAACATCGGACATCAGAGCAATTCTGTGCATGAAAAATGTTTCCTCCACCAGGAACTGACAGACATAATTCTCTCACCTGAAGAATGAACATCGACTCTGACAGAAATAATCTAATCAGAGAGAAGCACTGACAGCAGAACCAGCCATGCATCAAACGATCTAACCCACGCCTGGGGGCGGGGGCAACGGGCTGGTGGGGTACTGTACCCCCACCACCTTCACCTGGAGTCACCCGTCAGGTTCCCCTCGGGACCCCCGGCCCCGCCTGCACCCCCCCATCCCACGCCGGAAACACGGCCTCCCGCAGTCGCCTCTGGGCCAAGCGCAAGGAGCAGGTTCCACAGGGGAACGGGCTCAATTTCAATCCAAATGCAGTCAATTCGGGAAACTAAGTTCACTAATTGAAAAAAAATCTAGAGTGTTATGGGCATTTTTTCCAATTCATCCATGAAATCTGAGCACTCGCAAACAGAATTTGACAGCAAACACACAGACTGATTGTAAGGAAAGACTGTGTGTGTGAGTGAGTGCGTGTGTGTGTGTGTGTGTGTGAAAGGTGTGTGTGTGTGAGTGTGTGAATGTGTGTGTGTGTGCGTGTGTGTTTGTGTGCGTGTGAGTGTGTGAATGTGTGTGTGTGTGTGTGCGTGTGTGAATGTGTGTGTGTGTGTGCGTGTGTGTTTGTGTGTGTGTGTGTGTGTGTGTGAAAGGTGTGTGTGTGTGTGCGTGTGAGTGTGTGCGTGTGTGTGTGTGTGCGTGTGAGCGTGTGAATGTGTGTGTGTGAAAGGAGGACATTATGGGGACATGACCCTATAAACTCAAATGCCATTCAGCCCAGCTTTTCTGTTCACTGCAGCAAGGTCCCAGTTCCACAGACATATATGCAACTTCCTGTTATTATTGCTAAATACCCTGTGCCAGGTCCAGAGTACCTGCATATTTTCTATAGTTCTTACAAAAAAATCTGAGGTACTTAATACATAAGGTGATATATATCATATATAGCAAATATACAGGTAATATATAATAAATATGGATTAATAAACACATTTAACAGGAATTTAAAAAATGTGGAATATCTGAAAGCTACAATAATTTGAATTTCGATATCATCCCTGATTTTTATGGTATATTTAATTTAAATATATTGCAGTACATTTAATTTCCCTTAGGGCCGCCTTTCCAGAAGGACTGTTATCTGCTTTCTGTCTGTAAAACATGCACCAAACTCACGTTAGCTTCCTGTAAACTGCACTTTCTGTGCTGACCTACAGTCTACAGACTGCATGAAGGGCATTCTCTTAGGATTCTGAAATTAATTTCCCCCTGAACATAAAACAGTAATCCATTCATTTGTGTTAATAGGATCATATTAAAACTGAATCCTGATTGATGCCTGATGAATCTCCATCTCCTGTTACAGAGAACATGCAAATATGTATAATTGACAAGAACATATATAATTATATAATACAGCATTTTATCACAGTTATAGACCTTGAGCAGCATAATCCTAATCTTTCCCCCACAGCCTTAATCTCCCTGTTAAATACCTCTGGGTAATCTCACCTCTAACCTGAACACAGCCTTAATCTCCCTGTTAAATACCTGTGTAATCTCACCTCTAACCTGAACACAGTCTGAACACCTTCCACAGAGTCCTACCAGCAGGTGTGTGATAAAGCACAGGACTCTCCTGCACATGCAGGATTTTACAGAAACCTCACAGCCCAGCACCAGACCGATATGAAACAACCCAGCACCGGACCAGTATGAAACAACCCAGCACAGGACCGGTATGAAACAACCCAGCACCAGACCGATATTAAACAACCCAGCATTGTACCTGTATGAAACAACCCAGGACCAGACCGATATGAAACAACCCAGCACCGGAATCATATGAAACAACCCAGCACCAGATCAATATGAAACATCCCAGCACCAGAGCAATATGAAATAACCCAGCACCTGACAGTGCAGCACCCAGGGACCAACTCCAGTTCTGAGACCAGTGCCTCAGTCAAGGGCAGAAGTGTACCTAACCTGTCAACCTGTTAGCTGGCAAGGAGGAGGCGGGATCCTCTCCACATGTCACAAGCTCTCCCGTGTTTGCATGGGCTTCCTCTGGTTTCCTACCACACAAAAAGTTAGGTTAGGTGTAATGTTTACGTCCTGTTATAAACAGAAAGTATTTACTTCCTGTCATTTTCTCTGACAAAAGCGAATGAACTTTGAAAGCCCCCGAGCTGAGCGAGTGCAAAAGTGCACAGCGACAGAACCACAGACCCCCCGCGCCGCCGCCGCCGCCTCCCCCCATCCCCCCCGTCCCCCCCGTCCCCCCCGTCCCCCATCCCCCCGTCCCCCCCGCCCCCCCGCACCGTCTCCCCGCGGGGACGCCGAGGCGTTTGATCGCCGTGTGGAGCCTGCAGCCTCCCGCAGTCGTAAGAGGCTGAAAGGGAGAGGAGACGCTCGCGGAGAGAGAGAGGAGACGCTCGCGGAGGATCACAGCCGATCCGCGCCGGCTGCCGGAGCACTCTGGAGCAACGCAGAGGCCTGGCCCTCTCTCAGCGTTACCACGGAGACTCCGAAAATTAACCGCCACTTAACATGTTCCTGCACACTTCCCCGTGTTCAACCTGCTCTCTGGTGTTTTTGTGTAGCAGGTTGCATGTTCCAGATGGATTTATTTCCAGCTGCGATGATCACAGCAACCCCCCCGATGCCCCCCCCCCCTCCACAGGAAACAGGTGCTGAACTCAAACGGAGCAGCACGCGAATAATCAGGCACCATGTATGAGCAGAAGCTGATCCATCTTTGATACCTGGACTATAAAAAACCTGCTCCAGATTGCAAATGAAGTACATGCAGCCCATAGGAGAAAGGAGTATCTCTCTCTATCACACACACACACACACACAGTCCCACACACACACACACACACACACACACGCGCACACACACAGACACACACACACACACTCTCTCTATCACACACGCACACACACACACACAGTCCCACACATACACAAATACGCACACACACACACACACGCACGCACACACAGTCTCTCTCTGTCACACACACACACACACACACACACACACACACACACACACACACACACACAGTCTCTCTCTCTCTCTCTCACACACACACACAGTCTCTCTCACACATACACACACACAGTGTCTCTCTCTCACACACGCACACACATACACACACACACACACAGTCTCTCTCTGTCACACACACACACACACACACAGTCTCTCTCACACATACACACACACAGTGTCTCTCTCTCACACACGCACACACACACACACAGCTCTGTGCTTGGTTGAGCCCACGCAGAGCAGGATTAGACAGTGGCGGGAGCATTAGGGTTTGGCAGTGGGAACGCCGGTATTCCCAGATGGGCTGGGAGCCGGGGGAGCGTGGGCGGCTCGACTGCCGGAGCGCTTTTAAACTCTGACAGGGCCAGAGAAGCCCGGGGGGGTTAGGATTGGGAGGGGGGGGGGGGGGGGGGGAGCTGTATTGTGGGGGAGATTTCCACAGAAACACACCTGGAAACTGTCATGTGCAATGCAGAATGCAGAGCCTCCTTACAGCACTTAGAGTCTCCTACCACCCAAAACTGTCACTCTCCTAACAGCCCCCCCTCCCCCCCAAAACCCAAACCTGTGACACCATAGTGCTTAAGGTCTCCTAGCCTCCTAAACTTAGTGTGTGAATATGTGTGTGTGTGTGTGTGTGTGTGTGTGTGTGTGTGACTGCGTAAGGCCTCAACTTCAACTTCAGGCCAAAAATAATGATTGAAAAACGGCAGCAGACACCTTAACAAGGCAGAACCCCAACGCTACTGCACACTGCTGCCTATGTCAGGAAACACAACCACCGGGCGAGGACAGGCCACACGGGTCTTCTGTAATCCTGCGTGGTAAATCACAACATATTCAAGATCTTATTTAGACCCGAAGGCCTGATCTTATAAGGAACTCTCCCAGCGCCCGGTTTCAGGAGTTAACACAGTAGCACAGCGAGCAGCAGCAGGGCTCATTCCCGGCGTCAGACTCGTGAGCGTGACTGTCCTTCGCTCAGAGACCGAGCACGTATGGGAATAGAGATGCTAAGTATATAAAAATAAACAGGGAAAAAATACAATAAAGTTCCAGGCTACTTCCACACCATGAACATGCATTACAGGCATTTGCATGCAGATACAGCACATTTCCTCCGCTCGATTGCGATTGGTCAATGAGCGCTCATTATTTCGGTACTAAGCCGGCCGTTTCACGCCTGATTGTATCCCACCGTGCGCCACGCATCTGCGCCGCCCCATCAGAACGCGCCGGTGCGTGTCTGTAATTAAACGGCTGATCGGGAGGAACAGCTCGTAAAGAAGGTAGCCGCAAAAGCTGATCTTAAAGAAGGTAGCCGCAAAAGCTGATCTTAAAGAAGGTAGCCGCAAAAGCTGATCGTGAAGAAGGTAGCCGCAAAAGCTGATCGTAAAGAAGGTAGCCGCAAAAGCTGATCGTAAAGAAGGTAGCCGCAAAAGCTGATCGTAAAGAAGGTAACCGCAAAAGCTGATCTTAAAGAAGGTAACCGCAAAAGCTGATCTTAAAGAAGGTAACCGCAAAAGCTGATCTTAAAGAAGGTAACCGTAAAAGCTGATCGTAAAGAAGGTAGCCGCAAAAGCTGATCTTAAAGAAGGTAGCCGCAAAAGCTGATCTTAAAGAAGGTAACCTAGATAACCGCAAAAGCTGATCGTAAAGAAGGTAGCCGCAAAAGCTGATCTTAAAGAAGGTAGCCGCAAAAGCTGATCTTAAAGAAGGTAACCGCAAAAGCTGATCTTAAAGAAGGTAGCCGCAAAAGCTGATCTTAAAGAAGGTAACCTAGATAACCGCAAAAGCTGATCGTAAAGAAGGTAGCCGCAAAAGCTGATCGTAAAGAAGGTAGCCGCAAAAGCTGATCGTAAAGAAGGTAACCGCAAAAGCTGATCTTAAAGAAGGTAACCGCAAAAGCTGATCTTAAAGAAGGTAACCGCAAAAGCTGATCTTAAAGAAGGTAACCGTAAAAGCTGATCGTAAAGAAGGTAGCCGCAAAAGCTGATCTTAAAGAAGGTAGCCGTAAAAGCTGATCGTAAAGAAGGTAACCGCAAAAGTTGATCTTAAAGAAGGTAACCGCAAAAGCTGATCTTAAAGAAGGTAACCGCAAAAGCTGATCTTAAAGAAGGTAACCGCAAAAGCTGATCTTAAAGAAGGTAACTGCAAAAGCTGATCTTAAAGAAGGTAACCGCAAAAGCTGATCTTAAAGAAGGTAACTGCAAAAGCTGATCTTAAAGAAGGTAATCGTAAAAGCTGATTGCGTTAAAGGAACAGCTGACGCCCCCACACCTGGACATACACATCTGGGACACGTCCTCTTTCACATCACACACATCACAATAAACGGAAATGTCTAAATTAATTTTTGCAAATAAAGTAAACTATGTGAAATTTTAAATGTGAGCTCACCTGTTTGTGGTTGCTAGGACACTAAAAGCCATTGTTGCTGTATGTTATCAGTATAGTAAATATGTTAGATTTGTGGCAGAAACTAGAAATGTACAAATCTGCACAATAAATTCAATTTCAACATGATTTATAGCAGATAGTTAATTTATTTGGCAAATTGCATGTTATGAGCAGGATAATGGACAGCGAGCTCATCAAATCTTTCAAAATAAAAGCCTCTTCAGCGTGGTTAAGAGCCCACTGCTTGGTGTTGGGGTCACATCTTCCAGTTTGGGTTTATTTTGAAAGGGCCGCCTCACTCCCTGTACATTGTCCCGTATATACAGTGTATCGTTAAGGAAATGGATCTTCCCTGCAGCAGTCAGTCCTGGAGACCTTCTCAGCGCTCAGAACAGGGCTAGCACAGCCAGAGCAGCAGACAGATCCACACTAATCACTCATCAACAGAACGATTCTGTCAATCAACGCAGAGAAGTCCCTGACTATCAAAGACCAGCGAAAACTGCAGCGAATCTTCAGCCCCAAGGTCACACCAGACACCTGCAGAGTGCTAGCCTGTGAGCAGGAACAGTATCCTGGAGAAGAAGTATCGCATCACAGAGGCCTGCGCTGGAAATGTACCGACCAAGCCCCCAAAATGCACGGGGGGGTCTGATAATCCAGTAACTGCCAACTATCAGTCACAGGTGTGACTGTTTATCTTGATTTATACAGAGCTGTGGGGGGAGGGGGTTGGGGGGGGGGGGGGCTCATTAAGATGTAAAGGCTTAGCTGCAGGATTAATTGGAAATCAGGTGATTTAACTGCACAGACAGACCCTGGAGGGAGGGGTGGGGAGGATGAAGATCCCCCCCCCCCACACACACACACACACCCGCCCCTCAGGGCAGATGTGCAGCCATGCTTATAAAATATGTGTGGTCTGTGAGTGTGCTTTTGTGTGTGTGCATGTACATGTGTGTGTGTGTGTTTGCGTGCACATCCGTGAGTGTGTGTGTGCATGTACGTGTGTGTGTGGAAGACTGTGTCTGAGAATGTGTGTGTGAAAGAGTGTGTGTGAGAATGTGTGTGTGTGTGTGTGTGTGCGAGTGTGTGTGTGTATGTGTGAGAATGTGTGTGTGTGTGTGTGTGCGAGTATGTGTGTGTGTGTGTGTAGGCGTGTGTGTGTGAGTATGTGTGTGTGCGTGTGTGTGTGTGCAGGTGTGCGTGTCTGAGAATGTGTGTGTGTGTGTGTGTGTGTGTGTGAAAGAGATTGTGAAACTGTCAGACGCAGGTGAGGTATCTCCTGCTGGAGTTCAGAGTGGAGATGTCTCTTAAGAGGATTGGATTCAGGGAGAGACACAGGAAGTGAAGCAGAAACAGAAGGGGGGGCTGGGGGGGGGGGGGGGGGGGGGGGGGGGGGGGGCTGGCAGGCAGGTTCTCAGCTGTTGATCTCATTCTCTAACTCTTCCATATCATCTGTCCCTCGCTGATCCAGGTCTCATCCAATCCATCTCCAAATGCACTGAGGGGTGAAAGAAGTGAGGCTGTTTGGGCTCCCACAGAATGGACAACTCTGACCTCAAACTCCCACAGAACGGACAACTCTGATCTCAAACTCCTACAGAATGGACAACTCTGATCCCAAACTCCCACAGAACGGACAACTCTGATCTCAAACTCCTACAGAATGGACAACTCTGATCCCAAACTCCCACAGAATGGACAACTCTGATCCCAAACTCCCACAGAACGGACAACTCTGATCTCAAACTCCTACAGAATGGACAACTCTGATCCCAAACTCCTAACAATCACAGGGCCCTATAGGGGACAGGGGCCAATAGGGGATATGGGCCTATAGAGGACAGGGCTTACAGAGGACAGCGGCCTATAGGGGACAGTGGCCTATAGGGGATGGGGGCCTATAGGGGACAGGGGCCTATAGAGGACAGGGGCCTATAGAGGACAGGGGCCTATAGGGGATAGGGGCCTATAGAGGACAGGGGCCTATAGGAGATGGGGGCCTATGGGGGACAGGGGGAGATAGAGGATAGAGGGAGATAGAGGATGGGGAGATAGATCTCTCTCTGAGAACTGCAGAATAATAATCTTTTTTGTTGGTGCCAGGTGCTGGTTCCTTAGTCTTCATCTTTTCCTTAATTTTCCATTTTGTTGCACCAAATCATTTTCTAATTAAATGGACGTGGTTTGTGCTTCAGCCAAACAAATATAATTAAACGTGTGGAGATATAAACTGATAACCTAATTCACTGGTCCGCATTCATGTTTCTTAATGAGGGTTGTGGTGTGGGGATGGCTGGTTTAAGCAGCCACACCTGCCCTGGGTCAAGTTAATTGGACCTGGCCAATTGTATAATTGGTTAAGAATTGGGGAATTGGCCAGGTCTAATTGGACCCAGGAACAGGAGTGGCTGCACCTGTGCGTAGTGAGGTAATCACTGCGCACAGGTTAAATCTGCCATCCCCACCCACACGAGGAGAGCTCTGTCATGACAGTTTGTAACATCTGCTCCTTTGGCTGTACCATCTTGCCAAACCCTCGTTACAATAAATGTGGACTTTTTGAACATCTTTTCCCTGTGTCTCTGTGCTGGAGGGGCCCTTGGAAAGCCACTTCGGTGGCCTGTGGCAGGCGTGTTTGCCACAGTGGCGCCCAACGTGGGGCTTCTCCAGTACGAGGAAGAGGCACAGGAGGGCCAGCCAGGAGGCACACTGGAGGAGGGGCAGCTGAGGTGTTCCCGACAGGGCTTCGGGCGGATCCTCCAGGCCAGGAACAGGGAGCAAGAGATGACCGGGGAAGGGAAGGAAGCGATCCTCAGCTGGGACGCTGAGGAGCTGGACTTGGCCGAGAAGGCGGGTCAGCTACGGGCGGCGCACAAGAGGTGGCCGCGCCGTTTCGCTTCCTTTTGTCCCTTTTGTTGTTTTAGTTTGGTGTTTTTGGCCTGGTTGGTTTGCCCGGAGCCCATGAGGGGTAAGCCTGCAGCAGCCTGCCAGCAGAGCCGACTGGCGGCCACCACAGCTACGAGGGTTCCTGGTCCCCAGCGCCGCCAGGAAGCAAGCCCACCAGCCCAGCCACCTCACCACAGCCCCTGGAACAGCCCAAGCCCGGTGACGCCCCCACCAGCCAGCAGAGCAGCCCAGGACTTCCTGCGCTCCGGGAGGGAGGAGGAAGAAGGGCTGCCTTGTCATCCGGGGGTGGGTCACAGCATGTACTGGACTGTTCCGGGGCCACCCACCCTGACACTTTTTTTTTGGAGTGTTTTTTATTTTATTTTTTTGTTTGTCTTTTGCTTTGTTGGGAGTGCGGGGGGTGGTGGGGGAGGGGGTAGGGGGGTGTATGCTTCGGCCAGGGATTCTCCCTGGCCTCAGTTTGGCGTTGGGGGTATGTGGTGTGGGGATGGCTGGTTTAAGCAGCCACACCTGCCCTGGGTCAAGTTAATTGGACCTGGCCAATTGTATAATTGGTTAAGAATTGGGGAATTGGCCAGGTCTAATTGGACCCAGGAACAGGAGTGGCTGCACCTGTGCGTAGTGAGGTAATCACTGCGCACAGGTTAAATCTGCCATCCCCACCCACACGAGAGAGCTCTGTCATGACAGTTTTGTAACATCTGCTCCTTTGGCTATACCATCTTGCCAAACCCTCGTAAATAAACGTGGACTTTTTGAACATCTTCTCCCTGTGTCTCTGTGCTGGAGGGCCCCAAGGAAAGCCACTTCGGTGGCCTGTGGCAGGCGTGTTTGCCACAAGGGTAAACTACGCAAATTCAGCCCAACTGTGAGAGATCTTCTGACATCGACACAGGCAGCACCGAGCTCACAGGAACCTCTCTATATCCAAAAACCAGATCTAATGAAGATGGAGACAAAATCAGTACGAGAGAAATTAAATGCAAAATGACAATATAGTCTTTACAAATTATAAAAGATAATTACTTATTGGTAAAAAGTTAATGCTAGTACAGATATACCCTTCATAGACGCTGTCATCTTTTTAAAAATGAAGCTGTGACGTGAGATTCACTGAGACACACGGAGAGGGGCTGTCATTTCGGCACAGGTGTAGGAGCCTCGGCAGAAAGGTCAGCGCAGTCGTTTCCGTGGTGATATTTACAGCCCAGGAGAGGCCCTGAAGAGCAGCCCTTCTTCTTGCCTAAATGCATTTATGATGATTGAATTTCCCTCAATAAAATACTGCACAGAACCCAGTTCACTTACTCTTCCTCTGAATAAACCCGCTCTCAAAGTCAGCCTTAAGTATCATTCTATGAGAGGGGGGGGGGGGGGGGGTGGACATGGGAGGGAGAGAGAAAGATAGAGAGGGAGAGAATGAGAGAGAGAGAGAGAGAGACAGAGAGAAAGATAGAGAGGGAGAGAGAGAGTCTAAGTTCTGGTAAATGCCCCCGCTTTAGTTCAGATGGCATCTGTGTGTGGGGCTGTAATGTTCTTTAGTTCAGATGGGATCTGTATGTGGGGCTGTAATGTTCTTTAGTTCAGATGGGATCTGTATGTGGGGCTGTAATGTTCTTTAGTTCAGATGGGATCTGTATGTGGGGGCTTTAGTTCAGATGGATCTGTATGTGGGGGGCTTTAGTTCAGATGGATCTGTATGTGGGGCTGTAATGTTCTTTAGTTCAGATGGGATCTGTATGTGGGGCTGTAATGTTCTTTAGTTCAGATGGGATCTGTGTGTGGGGCTGTAATGTTCTTTAGTTCAGATGGGATCTGTATGTGGGGGCTTTAGTTCAGATGGGATCTGTATGTGGGGGCTTTAGTTCAGATGGGATCTGTATGTGGGGCTGTAATGTTCTTTAGTTCAGATGGGATCTGTATGTGGGGCTGTAATGTTCTTTAGTTCAGATGGGATCTGTATGTGGGGCTGTAATGTTCTTTAGTTCAGATGGGATCTGTATGTGGGGCTGTAATGTTTTGAAGGCAGCATCAGTCCTCCGGCACACCGGCGCGGGTTCGCCAGGCCCACCGCGACTGGTCGGCAGCCAGCGTCTCCGTTGCCATGGTAGCCCCACGGCTCAGTTTAATACGACTCATCGGTGTCCTTCAGACCTGTGGAAGGACAGGCCGTCGCTCGGCAACACAGCTGAGGGCCCGGCCTCTAAACCCAACCCACGCATCAAAGAGGATCCGGCCTCTAAACCCAACCCACGCATCAAAGAGGATCCAGCCTCTAAACCCAACGCACGCATCAAAGAGGATCCAGCCTCTAAACCCAACCCACGCATCAAAGAGGACCCAGCCTCTAAACCCAACGCACGCATCAAAGAGGATCCAGCCTCTAAACCCAACCCACGCATCAAAGAGGACCCAGCCTCTAAACCCAACGCACGCATCAAAGAGGATCCAGCCTCTAAACCCAACCCGTGGGTCAAAGAGGATCCAGCCTCTAAACCCAACCCGTGGGTCAAAGAGGATCCAGCCTCTAAACCCAACCCACGCATCAAAGAGGATCCAGCCTCTAAACCCAACCCACGCATCAAAGAGGATCCAGCCTCTAAACCCAACCCACGCATCAAAGAGAATCCTGCCTCTAAACCCAACCCACGCATCAGAGAGGATCCGGCCTCTAAACCCAACCCACGCATCAGAGAGGATCCGGCCTCTAAACCCAACCCACGCATCAGAGAGGATCCAGCCTCTAAACCCAACCCGCGGGTCAAAGAGGATCCAGCCTCTAAACCCAACCCGCGGGTCAAAGAGGATCCAGCCTCTAAACCCAACCCGCGGGTCAAAGAGGATCCAGCCTCTAAACCCAACCCACGCATCAAAGAGGATCCAGCCTCTAAACCCAACCCACGCATCAAAGAGGATCCGGCCTCTAAACCCAACCCGCGGGTCAAAGAGGATCCAGCCTCTAAACCCAACCCACGGGTCAAAGAGGATCCAGCCTCTAAACCCAACCCACGCATCAAAGAGGATCCAGCCTCTAAACCCAACCCACGCATCAAAGAGGATCCGGCCTCTAAACCCAACCCGCGGGTCAAAGAGAATCCAGCCTCTAAACCCAACCCGCGGGTCAAAGAGGATCCGGCCTCTAAACCCAACGCACATTAAACGTCAATACTCCTGATGTGTCTGGCAGTCAGGAACTAACCCAACAGTCAATCCAACCAGGGACTAATCCAGGATCAACTCACGGACTCCTGCAGACAAGCTGTTCCTTCAGATTTGTGCCTCAGGACAGGTAGATGTTCAGAGGGAAGGGGTTGTGTGTAAGATATGGGACAATAACAAAAATGAAAAATAAAGTTTTTTAGAATGAAATTTCCAAGCATACTATTTATATGGGAGCTGACACGGTGATGGGTGCCATCGTCACGGCGAACAGGTGGGTTACCACGGTGATCACCGCGTGACGCTCCCTGCCTTAAATTCATCTCCCAGGTAATGAAGACAGAGGGCGGCCATCTTCCAGCTGTCACTGCTGTTAATGCAGACTGCTGGAGTCTGCTGGAGACTGCACACGACTGAGCCTCACAGTCCCGCCGCCCCACACCGCACACACCCACACCCCCCCGCACACTACTACCCCCCCCCACACACCCACACCCCCCCCGCACACTACCCCCCCCCACACACCCCCACCCCCCCGCACACTACCCCCCCCCCACACCCACACCCCCCCGCACACCCCCCCCACACTACCCCCACCCCACACCCCCCCCCCACACACCCCCACTACCCCCCCCACACCCCCCCCCCACTACCCCCCCCACACCGCACACACCCACACCCCCCCGCACACCCCCCCCACACCCCCCCCCACTACCCCACACCGCACACACCCACACACCCCCCCCACACCCCCCCCACACACCCACACCCCCCCGCACACCCCCCCCACACCCCCCCCCCCACACCCCCACACCCCCCCGCACACCACCCCCCACACACCCCCCCCCACTACCCCCCCCCACACACCCACACCCCCCTGCACACCCACACACCCACACCCCCCCCCCACCCCCCCCCACTACCCCCCCCCCACACTCTACCCCTGAAAGGTGTGTTTGCAGGCTGTTTCTCTCTACCCCTGAAAGGTGTGTTTGCAGGCTGTTTCTCTCTACCCCTGAAAGCTGCGTTTGCAGGCTGTTTCTGTTATAGGCAGACTGATGTGTGCTATAAGCAGAGGGATGCTATGATGAGAATGTTTCTCTCCCTCTCTCTCTCTCTCTCTCTGTCTCCCTCTGTCCTTCCCTCTCTCCCTCTCTTTCTCTCCCTCCCTCCCTCCCTCTCTCTCTCTTTCTCTCCATCCCTCTTCCTCCCTCTCTCAGTGCAGGCCTTGTTGAGGTGCTGGCAGCAGACAGCCATATGGAGAGAGTGTGTCCCACACCCCCAGCCAGCCTGGATTACTCACCAGCGCCCCGAACAGGCCAGGGGGTGCGGGGTGCACCTGCGGGAGGCGTCTGCCTCTCTTTCTTTGTTTTCACTCCCTCCATCGCTCTCTCTCCCTCCCTCTCTCTCTTTCTCTCTCCCTCCCTCCCTTTAGATCTCGCTCTCTCTCTCTCTCTCTCCCTCACTCAGGCAGACTCAGAGCTGGTTTACTGGCAGGTAGAAGGCATTGCATTGCCAGGACACATAAAGAAGCAGCAAAATCAATAGCAGGAAATTACAGCAATAATAACAAGGTGTGAGGTGGAGGCATCAATTATCAATGACAACCAAGTATAATAACAACAAATATGCTGATAGAAACAACGATATGATATCTGCACAGATAACCTACTCCACACATACCCCATACACACATAATCCACTCCCCAAATAACACAGAAACCCACTCCACACTGTGGCAAACACGCCTGCCACAGGCCACCGAAGTGGCTTTCCAAGGGCCCCTCCAGCACAGAGACACAGGGAAAAGATGTTCAAAAAGTCCACATTTATTGTAACGAGGGTTTGGCAAGATGGTACAGCCAAAGGAGCAGATCTTAAACACTGTCATGACAGAGAGGCTCCTCTCGTGTGGGTGGGGATGGCAGATTTAACCTGTGCGCAGTGATTACCTCACTACGCACAGGTGCAGCCACTCCTGTTCCTGGGTCCAATTAGACCTGGCCAATTCCCCAATTCTTAACCAATTATACAATTGGCCAGGTCTAATTAACTTGACCCAGGGCAGGTGTGGCTGCTTAAACCAGCCATCCCCACACCACATACCCCCAACGCCAAACTGAGGCCAGGGAGAATCCCTGGCTGAAGCATACACCCCCCTACCCCCTCCCCCACCACCCCCGCACTCCCAACAAAGCAAAAGACAAACAAAAAAATAAAA
>CM045894.1:43253070-43270570 GCA_025169545.1 Anguilla japonica
ACACCATCAAGCACCATGCAAATACCCTCACCTAGCAACAGCATCAGCACCATGCAGATACCCTCACCTAGCAACAGCATTAGCACCATGCAAATACCCTCACCTAGCAACAGCATCAGCACCATGCAAATACCCTCACCTAGCAACAGCAGTACAGTCACAGTGGGGGGATTATGGTGTACTGGAGTCAGGGTCAGTGTCAGGCAGCCCTGCAGGGTCAGCAAATAATTGGCCCTGGATATTAGGCAGGGCGGTGCTGGGGGGGCCACTGCTCCATAATTGCGGCTTCATTTTTAGAAACTAAAAACGCGCCAGAGTGAGTCAGAGTGAGCCAGAGTGAGTCAGAGTGAGTCAGAGTGAGCCAGAGCAAGCCAGAGTGAGCCAGAGTGAGTCAGAGGGGCCAGAGTGAGTCAGAGTGAGTCAGAGTGAGCCAGAGTGAGTCAGAGTGAGTCAGAGTGAGTCAGAGTGAGCCAGAGTCTCAGGGCCAGAGTGAGCCAGAGTGAGTCAGAGTCCTGCTCTCAGGGCCAGAGTGAGCCAGAGTGAGTCCTGCTCCTAGGGCCAGAGCGAGTCAGAGTGAGTCAGAGTGAGTCAGAGTGAGTCAGAGTGAGTCAGAGTGAGTCCTGCTCTCAGGGCCAGAGTGAGTCAGAGTGAGTCAGAGTCCTGCTCCTAGGGCCAGAGTAAGTCAGAGTGAGTCCTGCTCCTAGGGCCAGAGTGAGTCAGAGTGAGTCAGAGTGAGTCCTGCTCTCAGGGCCAGAGCGAGTCAGAGAGTCAGAGAGTCCAGAGTGAGTCCTGCTCTCAGGGCCAGAGCCGAGTCAGAGTCAGAGTGAGTCAGAGTCCTGCTCTCAGGGCCAGAGTGAGTCAGAGTGAGTCCTGCTCTCAGGGCCAGAGTCAGAGTGAGTCAGAGTGAGTCAGAGTGAGTCCTGCTCTCAGGGCCAGAGCGAGTCAGAGTGAGTCCTGCTCTCAGGGCCAGAGCGAGTCAGAGTGAGTCAGAGTGAGTCCTGCTCTCAGGGCCAGAGTGAGTCAGAGTGAGTCAGAGTGAGTCCTGCTCCCAGAGCGAGTCAGAGTGAGTCCTGCTCTCAGGGCCAGAGTGAGTCAGAGTGAGTCAGAGTGAGTCCTGCTCTCAGGGCACAGATGTTGGCATACAGGGATAATAATAATAATAATAACAATAATAATAATAATAATAATAATAATAATAATAATAATAATAATAATTTTAAAAAGGATCGCTACTACGCCAGAAGTGAAAGTCTGTTTTTAAACTGGTCTTCTGTTAAAGCTTTGAATGGTTTTTAAGGTGATTATAAATAGAACAGAGGCACACAAACTCCCCCCTACAGCCTGGCAGCCGCTAAAAAAATGGCCTCTTCAGAACTGCAGGTTCCCGAACCCTTAGCTTTGCAGAAACAGAGAGATTAAAGATGACAGAAAGAAAGAGTGCGTGACAGAGGAGTACAGGTGTGTGTGTGAGAGGGGGAGCATGCTGCTCAGGTAAAAGGGAGCAGCGGAATGTTGTGTGTTTTTTGGGACAGGGGAGGGGGAGTAAACAGCGCCCGTCCGCTAACTCAGCTGCACCTGCGCGGACAGAGGGGGAGCATGCCCCTTTAACCGCCGGGCACCCCGGCGCAAAGGATTCTGGGAAAACAACAGAAACTCCGTCAGGCGTCTGTCTTCAGTCCGTCTGTCATGAGGAGGCCAACACGAATATAAATGTGTAAATGTGAAAAGTGTGCAGCGGGGCTGAACTGTAAAACCTGCAGAAAGCCATCACTGCCCTGTCAGTCCTTCAGCGAGCGGCAAAATGAAGATTATTCCCGGCTGCACAGATTACTGCCAGCTCTCCACCTCCGAGCAGGAAGTGTTAAAACCGTAAGAATGAGGGATATCTCACACGCAGGATGAAGGCCAGAGCGCGCCCCCCCCTCTGTGCCCCCCCCCCTCATTACCGCAGAGTTCAGCTCTAAAATGAGCTGACAGGCGCCGCGCTCGTCACCAGCTCTGTAATGGAGCTCCGCACACGCGCGCGCTTCATTATTCAGCAGCCAGATGTGCGGAGTCCGCACAGTAACACCGAGCTGCGGTGTGAGGGTCCCTCAGACAGCCCCGCTCTGCGTGCCACGCGACTGGCCGCCTGGCAGCCAATCAGAACCCCTCACAGCCCCCACTGGCGCCCGGTTCCTGGGTATTTATAACCAGACAGAGACATTCACCAAACATCCACCCCCCCCCCCCCCCCCCACACCACCCCCACACACTGCACCACACAGGAGGGCCCGTCAGTGTAAACAACAACAAAACAAAACAGAAAAACCTCAGAAATGAGAGTGGTTTTGAGAAGGTGAGGGAAAACACAGCCAGGCGCGGGAGGGGGGGCAGGGGGGTGTGGGGGGCAGAGGGGCAGGCAAGCATGGGGGGTGCAGGGCTGGTAGAGGGGTGAGGGTGCGTGAGGGGGCGGGGGGGTTGGGAGCAGACCACACAGAAATCCTGAGGAAGTCTGTTCTGATTACATCACAGGCATCTGTCATGACCACTACAGGCAGGAGGAAGGGAACACTCCGCCTATCACTGGGGACTCTCCGCATTAAAACGAGAGAATAAAGACAGGAAGGACGAGAGAGATGAAGGGATGCAATCAGAGTGAAAGTGAGAGAGAGGGAGAAAGAGAGAGCGAGTGAGGGGGGGCAGAGTAGGGAGGCAGAGAGAAATTGAGAAAGAGGGAGAAAAAGTAGGGTGGCTCAAGCAGTGAGAGAACACGCCGGAACGTGTGAAATATTCCGGATGTGACTCAGGCCGAGATCTGCCCCCCCCCCCTCCCCCCCCCCCACACAAGACTCATCGGAAAGAAAGAGAGACAGCAGGATCTCTCAGGTGTAATTATAAAGCCCCTCTGACCGCTCCAGACTCAGAGCTCAAGACCAGCAGTGATTAGACCTGCGCTCAGTTAAGGCTCCTAGACTCTGAAACTGCCTTTCTGAGGACACCAGCGTTCAGATCCCTGTTTCACAAGCCTGCTTCAAGCTCTGTGCGATGCGTCCTTGTTTGTTTATTGCTGTCATTTGGCCATTTATTACTATTTTGATTGTGCGACTTTGTAATGACGTGTGTCTCATCTCTATTTGATATTATATTTTAGGTCATTTCCACCCCACACAGGCTCCTCAGTGGGCTCTCTCCAGCCCCCTCAGCCTCACAGCTTCCGTGAGCTCGCTCCACACTGGGGATTCTGGGAGAAAAAACATTATAGATGACTTCAATTAAACTTTTATTAACCGTTACTCTCCCTGGCTGATGGCTTCCTTATCATACGCCACCTCACACACACACACACATGCACACACACAGGTACACACACAGACAGGCGCACACACACGCACACACTCATACACAGGCACAAACACACACAGGCACACACACACACAGCCCCACACACACAGGTACACACACAGCCTCTCACGCACACACACAGCATCACACACACACAGGTACACACACAGCCTCTCTCACACACACACACACACACACACACACACACACACAGCCTGTGGGAGGGGTATAAATAGAAGGTGATAAAACACTCGTCTCTCACAGCCAGCCTCAGTAGATGTGCATTTAAATATTTACAGCCCTCTCTCTCTCTCCCCCATGTTCTCCATGCTCTCTCTCCCCCATGTGCTCCATGCTCTCTCTCCCCCATGTGCTCCATGCTCTCTCTCCCCCATGTGCTCCATGCTCTCTCTCCCCCATGTTCTCCATGCTCTCTCTCCCCCATGTGCTCCATGCTCTCTCTCCCCCATGTTCTCCATGCTCTCTCTCCCCCATGTGCTCCATGCTCTCTCTCCCCCTGTGCTCCATGCTCTCTCTCCCCCATGTTCTGCATGCTCTCTCTCTCCCATGTGCTCATGCTCTCTCTCCCCCATGTGCTCCATGCTCTCTCTCCCCCATGTGCTCCATGCTCTCTCTCCCCATGTTCTGCATGCTCTCTCTCCCCATGTTCTCCATGCTCTCTCTCTCCCCCATGTTCTGCATGCTCTCTCTCCCCCATGTTCTCCATGCTCTCTCTCCCCCATGTTCTGCATGCTCTCTCTCCCCCATGTGCTCCATGCTCTCTCTCCCCCATGTGCTGCATGCTCTCTCTCCCCCCATGTTCTGCATGCTCTCTCTCTCCCCCCCATGTTCTCCATGCTCTCTCTCCCCCATATGCTCCATGCTCTCTCTCCCCCATGTGCTCATGCTCTCTCTCCCCCCATGTTCTGCATGCTCTCTCTCTCTCCCCCATGTTCTCCATGCTCTCTCTCCCCCATATGCTCCATGCTCTCTCTCCCCCATGTGCTCCATGCTCTCTCTCTCCCATGTGCTCCATGCTCTCTCTCCCCCATGTTCTGCATGCTCTCTCTCCCCCATGTGCTCCATGCTCTCTCTCCCCCATGTTCTGCATGCTCTCTCTCCCCCATGTGCTCCATGCTCTCTCTCCCCCATGTTCTGCATGCTCTCTCTCCCCCATATGCTCCATGCTCTCTCTCCCCTATGTTCTCCATGCTCTCTCTCTCCCCCGTGTTCTCCATGCTCTCTCTCCCCCATGTGCTCCATGCTCTCTCTCTCCCCCGTGTTCTCCATGCTCTCTCGCCCTTTGTTCTGAACAGAAGCAGCAGCTCTGTGTGAATCAGAGCTTTGTGTGTGCTGGCTGGTACTGCTCCATTCGGAGCTCTCCCCTCCAGGGACATCAGCACAATGCAGTGATGATGAACAGCACTGTGCTTGTGCTGCTAGCAATCAGCTGGGGAAACTGTTACCTCCTGTGTGTGTGTGTGTGTGTGTGTGTGTATATGTGCGTGTGTGAGTGTGTGCGCGTGTGTGTGTGCAACCCAACCTCATACACATGCAAACACACTGACAGGACTGAGTGCAAAAAAAAGCTGAACCCAGGTGTGGGGGAGAAGGAGAGAGAGAGAGGGACTTTGGTTTGAATGTGCCTGTGTCTCCCTATGTCTGGAGGTGTGATTTGCACAGGTTCGGGGCCAGGGGGGTGGGCTCATGGGGTAAGAAAAACAGAAGAAGAGATGACTGAAAAATCTTTACAGCGCAGTTAATCTGTGCACTTTACAGCACAGTTAATCTGTGCACTTTACAGCACAGTTAATCTGAGTACTTTACAGCACAGTTAATCTGTGCACTTTACAGCACAGTTAATCTAAGTACTTTACAGCGCAGTTTACCTGTGCACTTTACAGCGCAGTTAATCTGTGCACTTTACAGCACAGTTAATCTGAGTACTTTACAGCGCAGTGAATCTGAGTACTTTATAGCACAGTTAATCTGAGTACTTTACAGCAGCGGGAGCTGCATCACACCCTGCATTCTAATACAGTCAGAAATGCTCTTAAACCTGCGCTGCACTCTTTACAAACTTTGGGCTCTTAACAGTTCCTGTTGTGTTATTTTCTTCCAGGCAGGGTGCAGGTCCACCAGCAGGGGGAGGGCTGGGGCGGGGGGGGGGGGGGTGCATGCCAGTTGGGACAGGGGGGGAGGGGTTGGCCAGCACTCTGTAATGTGGCCCACACCAAGGACAAGCCTGAGAGGGGTGTGGGGGGGGGGGGGGGTTAATCACGCACAGGGGAGCAGGTGCCTCACACGTGTAAACACACGGCCCACCGCGGCACACGCATGGAGACACCGGCCGGTGCAAACAGAAACATGGCGGGCGGGCGGGAACGGCGCCCAGGGAGAGCGAGCGGTAAAAATGACTCACGCCGCCGGCCGCCGATGTCAGGAGCAGACGGAACCGCGCGGCAACACGCAACACGCTACCTCAAGCGTGTAAATGAGCACGAGTGAGATGAGCCTCTTCTACAGCTCGCAGCAGAAACACATACGACGACGCACACGCCTAAACGCGCACACACACACACGCGCACGCACGCACGCACACACACACACACGCACACACATACACACACACACACACACACGCACGCACACACCTATACGCACACACGCTTATACGCGCACGCACACACGCACGCACACGCCTATACGCACACACGCTTATACGTGCACACACACACACACACGCACGCACATACACACACACACACACACGCACGCACACGCCTAAACGCACACACACACACACGCACGCACATACACACACACACACGCACACACATGCCTATACGCACACATGCTTATACGCGCACACACACACACACGCACACGCACACACACATTTAAAACAGTGCAGACCCTTTTATTGGGACATCCTGATGATGCGCTGATGAAGGAGGAGAGGAGGAGAGATGGCTGGGCTCTACAGCGCTCCCATTTTTAGGAGCATCTGCTCCAGAAAACTGGTGTGTGCTGGAAATATAATTTAGGAGCACATCTGCTAATTGGGATACAGTAGAGCGCTCCTACATTCTTCAGCTAAGGAGCACGTTAGTGTATCGCCCTGGATTGAGAGAGAGGGAGGGAAAAAGAGAAAGAGGGGGGGGAAAGAGGAAGAGGGGGAGGGTGTGCACCTCCAGCGTTCAGTGCATGCTGGGGGGTACAGAGGGAATAAGTAAAAATCAATAGAGTGGAAAAGACCATTTCCCCCATTGATCCAGAGCCGCTCGCCACACATACTTACAGACATACTTACACACTCCAACACACACCTACACACACTCCTACACACTCCTACACACTCCAACACACACCTACACACACTCCTACACACTCCAACACACACCTACACACACACCTACACACTCCTACACACAACTACACACTCCTACACACTACTACACACAACTACACACTCCTACACACTCCTACACACAACTACACACTCCTACACACTCCTACACACACCTACACACTCCTACACACACACACCTACACACACTCCTACACACTCCTACACACAACTACACACTCCTACACACTCCTACACACACACCTACACACACCTACACACTCCTACACACACACCTACACACACCTACACACACTCCTACACACTCCTACACACAACTACACACTTTTACACTCACACCTACACACACACCTACACACTCCTACACACTCCAACACACACCTACACACACCCCTACGCACACTCCTACACACACCTAAACACTCCAACACACACGCCTACACACACCTACACACACATGTACACACTCCTACACACTCCAACACACTCCTACACACAACTACATACTCCTACACACTCCAACACACACCAACACACACCTACACACTCCTACACACTCCTACACACACCTAAACACTCCAACACACACGCCTACACACACCTACACACACATGTACACACTCCTACACACTCCAACACACTCCTACACACAACTACATACTCCTACACACTCCAACACACACCAACACACACCTACACACTCCTACACACTCCAACACACACCTACACTCTCATACACATACCTACACACTCCTACACACACCTACACTCTCATAAACACACCTACACACTCCAACACACACCTACACACTCCTACACCCACTCCTACACACACCTACACACTCCTACACACACACTTACACACTCCTACACACACCTACACCTTGAAGAAGTGTTTGGGACCAGCTGGGATGATGCAGGCCCCTGTAGACTCCACACAGTGCTTCTACACCTCCACCTGCTTCCACACCTCTGCCTGTTTCTACACCTCCACCTGCTTCCACACCTCCTCCTGCTTCTATACCTCCACCTGCCTCCACACCTCCTCCTGCTTCTACACCTCCACCTGCCTCCACACCTCCTCCTGCTTCTACACCTCCACCTGCCTCCACACCTCCTCCTGCTTCTACACCTCCACCTGCCTCCACACCTCACCACCCGCCACACAGCACGGCGGGTCTGGCGGTAATGACCTCTCGGGCGGTGTGCTTCTGCTTAACGCACCGCCATCGTTATTTTGGGAGAGCGGTCTCCCGCTGACGGCCTGACCCCGGGGTCGGCCCAGTAACGAGCCCGTCACCTTCCGCTGAACAAATCCAGCACAATTAGAGACTGACCGACCGACTGACCGACTGACTGACTGACTGACCGACCGACCGACCGACCGACTGACTGACTGACAGACAGACAGACAGACAAACAGACAGACTGACTGATTGTTTTTTTCTGTGTGATACTGTTGTCATTGTTGTTGTTTTGTATGCTGTTTTATACTGCTTTGGCCCTGTCTTGGCTAGATCTCACTTGTAAAAGAGGTTTTAATCTCAATGTGACTTCCTAGTCAAATAAAGGTTTATAAATTACATACAGACTGACAGACAAACAGACAGACAGACAGACAGACAGAGAGACAGAGAGACAGAGAGACAGACAGACTGACAGACAAACAGAGAGACAGACAGACAGACAGACTGACAGACAGCCTTCTGACCGCAATCAGACTTTAATCAGCCGCGCCGGTGTGGCCGGGGAGCAGAGACTCGCGTGCGGAACAGGACGGGTGTGAGGCAGGACCTTGCAGACTCTGCGGAGAGGAGAGGAGAGGAGAGGCAGAGGAGTGGAGAGGAGGGGCGAGGAAAGGACACAGGAGCGGAGAGGAGACACCCGGCGAAGCGGAGAGGAGAGGAGAGGACGAGGGAGCGAAGCGGAGAGGAGAGGAGAGGAGAGGAGGCGAGCGGAGAGGGAGAGGAGAGGAGCGGAGCGCGAGAGAGAGAGGAGAGGAGGAGAGAGCGGAGAGGAGAGGAGCGGAGAGGAGGAGCGGAGAGGGAGAGGAGAGGAGAGGAGAGGAGCGGAGCGGAGCGGAGAGAGAGAGAGGAGAGGAGAGGAGCGGAGAGGAGAGGAGAGGAGAGGAGAGGAGCGGAGAGGAGCGGAGAGGAGAGGGAGAGGAGAGGAGCGGAGAGGAGAGGAGAGGAGAGGAGCGGAGCGGAGAGGAGAGGAGAGGAGAGAGGAGCGAGAGGAGAGGAGAGGAGAGGGAGAGGAGAGGAGAGGAGAGGAGAGGAGAGGAGAGGAGAGGAGCGTGCCGTTCATTAAGAAGCAGGAGGAAAATAATCAATCATCCCTCACTGCGCGCAGGAGCTGCTTTTAATACTCCCACATCCTCTCATTTCACTTCATGTTATTCCCCTGCTCAGATTCAGCCAGGCGTTACTGAACGAGTCCCCGTAAAAGAGTCTGCAGCCAATCAGTCAGCCTCTTCACTGAAAGCTCAGTCTGGTATGAAGCACCTGGAGCTGCAGAGAGCTGGAGGACAACTGAACTGAAGACAATGACCCTGTGAGAGACTCACTGCATGAGACTCACTGTGAGAGATTCACTGTGAGAGACGCACTGTGAGAGACTCACTGCATGAGACTCACTGCAAAAGACTCACTGTAAGAGATTCACTGTGAGAAATGCACTGTGAGAGACTCACTGCATGAGACTCACTGCAAAAGACTCACTGCATGAGACTCACTATAAAAGACTCACTGCGAGAGACTCACTGCAAAAGACTCACTGCATGAGACTCACTATAAAAGACTCACTGCGAGAGACTCACTGTAAGAGAGTGAGTGCATGAGATTCACTGTGAGAGACTCACTGCAAGACACTAACTGTAGAAGACTCACTGTAAGAGACTCACTGTGAGAGAGACTCACTGTAAAACTGAACTGAAGACAATGACTCTGTGAAAGACTCACTGTGAGAAACACACTGTGAGAGACTCATTGAGACAGGAAGGGAAAAATTAAAAATTAATAGAAAAAGCAATAATAAAATGCTTCTCTCCATGAATATTTGAAAGTACGAGAGGAGTGTGTAAATGTACATATGAATAAATAACACAAAAGGCCAGTTAAGCAGAGCGGCTGCTCCTGATTTCCACCAGCCAGCCTTTTTAAAAACACTCCCAGAAAACAAAAAGAAATGAAAGATAATAAAAAGCACTGAAATCCGGCGCAGAGACTGAATTTTAATACTCTCCCTTTTTCTGCATCGCTGACAGTCTGTCATATCAGGATCATACACAGGACACATAAATACATAAACAGATACATAATGTATTTACAGTACACACACATCCACCCACACACACTGTATTTACAGTATACACACGCATACAAACACATACGCATGGAGTATGACACATATATGCACACATACACACACAGTATGATTCACACAATATGACACACACACACACATACAAACACATACGCATTGAGTATGACATACAGGCACACATACACACACAATATGATACACACGATATGACACACACACACACGCATACAAACACATACGCACAGTGTATGACACATATATGCACACATACACACACGATATGATACACACAATATGACACACACACACGCATACAAACACATACGCATGGAGTATGACACATACAGGCACACACACACACAGTATGATACACACGATACGACACACACACACGCATACAAACACATACACGCACACATACCACACACAGTATGATACACACAATATGTCACACACACATACACATACGCATGGAGTATGACATACAGGCACACATACACACACAGTATGATACACACAATATGACACACACACACACACACGCATACATGCACACATACACACACAGTATGACGCACACACATGCACTCACACAGTATGAAGGCACAAAGGCAAACAAGCTTACCCTGTTATGGATTTTGCTCAGGAGGGTTTGGAGGGAAAGCTGCTCAGGTCTTGCTTTATTTAATTGGTGAGTTTTTGGACAGGGTGCACCCCCCCTGCCCCCCCTAACCCCCCCCCCCCCCCCCATGCCCTACTGTGAACAGAATTAGATTAGAGAGGGTTTGACACATGTAACTATTTTATCATTTCTTAGAATACACTGTTAAACCTGGGTTCACTCACTGCAGATATGTTTCAAAACTTTTTTGATTTTTTAAACTTTGCGGTCAAAAGATCTCTCAAAGCTGGGAGAAGTGGGCTTTAAAGAGCCCACCTTGCTCACCTGGAGATGATCATGAATACAAGCCATATTAGAGCAGTGTGTTAAATCCAAATGGACAGGTCTGGGTGATGGTAATGTGGGTTTTAATGAGCAGAGGGAAATACTCCTGTTCTGCTGTGGGTCTTCACCACAGACCCCACACACTCACTGCATTTTATCACACTGAAAGGGCCACAGTGTCCGGGCCCCTGTGTGTTATCACGCTGAAAGGGCCACAGTGTCCTGGCCCCTGTGTGTTATCACACTGAAAGGGCCACAGTGTCGGGGCCCCTGTGTGTTATCACACTGAAAGGGCCACAGTGTCCTGGCCCCTGTGTGTTATCACACTGAAAGGGCCACAGTATCCTGGCCCATGTGTGTTATCCACACTGAAATGCCACAGTCTATCCTGGCCCCTGTGTGTTATCACAATGAAAGGGCCACAGTGTCCTGGCCCCTGTGTGTTATCACACTGAAAGGGCCACAGTATCCTGGCCCATGTGTGTTATCACAATGAAAGGGCCACAGTATCCTGGCCCCTGTGTGTTATCACAATGAAAGGGCCACAGTGTCGGGGTCCCTGTGTGTTATCACACTGAAAGGGCCACAGTATCCTGGCCCCTGTGTGTTATCACACTGAAAGGGCCACAGTGTCCTGGCCCCTGTGTGTTATCACACTGAAAGGGCCACAGTGTCTGGGCCCTGTGTGTTATCACACTGAAAGGGCCACAGTATCCTGGCCCCTGTGTGTTATCACACTGAAAGGGCCACAGTATCCTGGCCCCTGTGTGTTATCACACTGAAAGGGCCACAGTGTCCTGGCCCCTGTGTGTTATCACACTGAAAGGGCCACAGTGTCGGGGCCCCTGTGTGTTATCACACTGAAAGGGCCACAGTATCCTGGCCCCTGTGTGTTATCACACTGAAAGGGCCACAGTGTCTGGGCCCCTGTGTGTTATCACACTGAAAGGGCCACAGTATCCTGGCCCCTGTGTGTTATCACACTGAAAGGGCCACAGCCAGAGGGTCTTGTGTGCAAGCTGACTGCGTAAAGAGCTTTGTTTGTGTCTCCATTGTGCTGAGCTGAGGCTGGCTCTGAATGGCTGGGTGGGGGTTTTCAGCACAAACACAATGCAGCTTTCATCTGAGCAACACATTCAATAAGGATCCAATTCACTGCTGCCATAGCATACAAATGCATGGAAACTGTCTCGGGGTGTTCTACATAAAAGACACACAAAGCGCATATAAAAACATCAAATAAACATACAGCCCCCCTCCACCATCATACACATCCACCCAGACCAGGCCAGGACAATGCCCCCGCCCCCCCCCATCATACACATCCACCCAGACCAGGCCAGGACAATGTTCCCCACACCCATCATACACATCCACCCAGACCAGGCCAGGACAATGTCCCCCACACCATCATAACCACCAGAACCAGCAGAACCAGCAGAACCCTTTCCTACTGGACCACGCTTGCATGCCCGTAGTTTCACTTCCTGCACCTTTCCTGTCACTCAGAAGAGATATGACCAGCGACACATGAACAGCAGACATATGGTGTACCGGTGGACCAAACTAAACGGGCTGGGGGGGAGGAGGGGGGGGGGTGTACATTTATATAACACGCAAGAAAAACCTTCTAAACCCACCCTAATTAATTCACTGCTGTCACATGGAAAAACTGAGGGAAATGCCTGGTATGGAGCTGATTTATTGAATTATCAAAGAGCTGAACATTCGGCTGGAAATGGAAAAGGAGACGTTGTCGTGGGGATGACGGATTTCATACGGCCATCTGGAGGGGGGCTGGGGGGGGGGGCTCAGGTGTGTGAGGGGAGGGAAGGGGATTGAATGCTAATATCACCTGCATTTTTATTACAGTTTCAGCCTGTCAATCATACACACACACACACACACATATATACTACATACACACACATGCACACCAGTAGAGCACAGGGGGACTGGGGTTCCTGTCTCTCTGGGCCAAAATGGCGTCCTGCAGCAGACAGGAGGACTGTCTCTCTGACAGGCAGTGAGGCCCTGCTCTGGGCCTGTAGTGAAGCGCATGGGATTCCCTGGACAGGTCTGCTCAGACAGGCTTTTCCACACTTTAAAAGGTCACATTCTTGGTGAAAAAAGTAAAGCATTCAGACGATAGGTAGGGAGCCATCCCATGAAACCCCACTGAGCCCTGCAAGTCAAACCCCACTCAACCCCACATCAAACCCCCCTCAACAATCCATCAAGCCCATTCAACTCCCCCCATCAAATCCCACTCTACCCCCAACACCCCATTTACCCCCCCCCAACAAACCTCACTGATCCCTGCAATCAAACCCCACTCAACCCCCATCAAACCCCACATTAAACCCCACTCAACAATCCATCAAGCCCATTCAACTCCCCCCATCAAATCCCACTCTACCCCCAACACCCCATTTACCCCCCCCCCCCCCCCCAACAAACCTCACTGATCCCTGCAATCAAACCCCACTCAACCCCATCAAACCCCACTCAACAATCCATCAAGCCCATTCAACCCCCCCATCAAATCCCCCACTCTACCCCCAACACCCCATTTACCCCCCCAACAAACCTCACTGAGCCCTGCAATCAAACCCCACTCAACCCCACATCAAACCCCACTCAACAATCCATCAAGCCCATTCAACTCCCCCCGACACCCCGCCCTGGGCATGTCGAAGTGTCCTTGAGCAAGACACCTAACCCCTAACCCCTAACCCCTAACTGCTCTGGCGAATGAGAGGCATCAATTGTAAAGCGCTTTGGATAAAAGCGCTATATAAATGCAGTCCATTTACCATTTACCATCAAATCCCACTCTACCCCCAACACCCCATTTACCCCCCCAACAAACCTCACTGAGCCCTGCAATCAAACCCCAATCAACCCCACATCAAACCCCACTCAACAATCCATCAAGCCCATTCAACTCCCCCCATCAAATCCCACTCTACCCCCAACACCCCATTTACCCCCCCCCCCCCAACAAACCTCACTGAGCCCTGCAATCAAATCCCACTCAACCCCACATCAAACCCCACTCACAATCCATCAAGCCCATTCAACTCCCCCCATCAAATCCCACTCTACCCCCAAACACCCCATTTACCCCCCCAACAAACCTCACTGACCCCCCCAACAAACCTCACTGAGTACCCCCATCAAACCCCACTCAACAATCCATCAAGCCCATTCGACTCCCCCCATAAAACCCCACTCTACCCCCTTCCATCAAACCCCACTCAGTCAGGGTCCGACTCCTCAGGAACCTTTTGCCGACTCCTCACTCTCTTTCCAAGGCAGAGCAGTGGCTTCTGGGAGACTAAGACAAACGGCGGTCCGGAGCGGAGACACAGGACACCTTTCACCTCTTCTATGATTTATGTATTAAAATGCGAACCTCTTTGCTAAAAGATAATGTTATTACAAATCGAACGAGCGCAAGCAATGCCATCTCAATGAATCAAAGCGACAGCACCAATATTATTCTCAGAATTCTAAATGTACAAAAAAACTGTCAGTATGAATGAATTGTGTATTTTCTATTTAAATGTTTTTTTTTATTTAACCTTTATTTAACCAGGAAATCACGTTTGATAAATGTCTCTTTTTCAAAGGAGACCGAGCCAAGGTAGCAGCCACAATAAGTAAAATACAATACATAAATCACAGAATTCACAAACATTTAGTTAAAACAAGAACAATCTTCATAGAAAGTGTGATTATTATTACGGGGGCTAAATCATAAAAACAGCATCAGCTGCACATTACATTAGCCCAGACCTGAGTTTGGTTTTATTCCATTAGGATCAAACAACATTACCATCTGGGCCTGAGAGAGACTTTACACTTACAGCTTTTAGCAGCCGCGGTGTAATCTAAAGTTTAATCAAACAAATCTACCAGTTCAATCAAACAAATCTACCAGTTCAATCAAACACTATTTTTGTGTTTGGTTTAATTTAATCAGAGTGAAGGTTTGGCTCCCTGGATTGTTTTTTTTGTTCAGCATTTGTTTCCTGCAGAAAGACTTTGGGCTGAAAAACAGGCGTCTTCACTTTGAAGCATTCTGGGATTTTGCCAGTCGATCAGTGCATCAGACGCTCATTCAAGCGCATGCAACACAGAGCCTCTGCAGAGTCAGGCGGAGTTAAGAAATCTCTTTAGATCTGAGCCAGAGCAGAACCAGGAACCAGTAGAACTCATATCAACCCAACGGGGAAACGACCCAGCTTTGGACAGGCTGGCTGAATAACGGCCAGTCCAGTGCTGTCGCTCCTCACTGGCTCTCTCACACATTGGCTCTCAGACACTGACTTAGCAGGATCAACCAGCCAGCAGCTAAATGAGATGAATTACAGTTTTACACCTGTCAGATAATCTGCTCATGCAGCTGTTAACAGCTTTTTTTTTTAAAAAAGTAGTGTGTTCCTGAAAGACGTGGTTTTGCACTTGAGATCTGAACACACAACCACCTGGACCAGCGCAGACCCTGTGGGTCCGACCCTCCTGCAGGGGGTGCAGACTCTCGCGGCCGCGCGGGTCTGTGCCGGCGGTCCTCGGGCCTGGCGGGTGGGAGGCCCGACTCGGTCGCCCGTGGGAAAGCAGCACAAAGCCATTTCATGCCAGAGAAAAGGGAGAGAGAGAGAGTCACGCATGAAATCACTCGCTCACACGCGATCCGCCGCCACCTACACACACACGCTCACTCGCACCTGATCACATGATCAACAACCCTGTTTCACGCTCCGCAGGCGGCTGAGAGTCACATGATCCACTTCGCGCCTGAGGCCGCTGAGCGTATCGATCACGCGACTAGCAGGCCCAAGTGTCAGGAAGCAGACCAATGGCAGAGCAGAGCTTCGTTCCTTCGGCCCTCCTGAAAGAGTCTCTGATCCCTCCTGTGCTTTAACGTGCTAAAGAGCTGAACGCAGGGGAGCGAGCGCAGACCAGAGGAACAGGCCCATTCCCAGCAGCCCCTGGGGCGGACCCTGGTGTAGAGGTTTCATTAGAGAGCCTTGGACCCCAGGATCCAGCTGATGGCACAGTTTAATTAAGCCCTTTATGAATAATTAACTCTGACAGGAACCCAGAGCCCGTACCAGAGCCTGTACCAGAGCCTGTACCAGAGCCTGTACCAGAGCCTGTACCACAGCCCGTACCAGAGCCTGTACCAGAGCCTGTACCACAGCCTGTACCACAGCCTGTACCACAGCCTGTACCACAGCCCGTACCACAGCCTGTACCACAGCCTGTACCACAGCCTGTACCACAGCCTGTACCAGAGCCTGTACCAGAGCCTGTACCACAGCCTGTACCACAGCCTGTACCAGAGCCTGTACCACAGCCTGTACCAGAGCCTGTACCACAGCCTGTACCACAGCCCGTACCAGTGCCTGTGGGGGGGGGGGGGGGGGGGGGCCTGTGTGGGACCCCAGGGAGGTGGGGGGCCGTGTGGGACCCCAGGGAGGGGGGGGGGGGGGGGTGTGTGGACCCAGGGAGGTACCAGGGGCCGTACCCCAGGGAGGGGGGGGGGAGTGTGGGACCCCAGGGAGGGGGGGGTGGGGGGGCGGGGGGGGGGGTGGGACCCCAGGTAGGGGGGCCCTGGGGGGACCCCAGGGAGGTGGGGGGCGGTGTGGGACCCAGGGAGGTGGGGGGGGGGTGTGGGACCCCAGGGAGGTGGGGGGGGGGGTGGGACCCCAGGGAGGGGGGGGTGTGGGACCCCAGGGAGGGGGGGGGGGTGTGGGACCCCAGGGAGGGGGGAGTGTGGGACCCCAGGGAGGGGGGCCGGTGTGGGACCCCAGGGAGGGGGGCAGTGGAGCTCTTTAATGCGCTCTAATCCGCACCCCGCTCCAGTCTGACACTACTGGCACCTCCTGCGTTTGCGTTCACACTCCAGCATTTGGCCGAGACTCCCTGAGCCTGATAGGATGCAGCTAACAGCATCTCTCCTAACAGCCAACATTTCTCTGCATGAAGTCCATTTATATGCCTGGAGACACGGTACCAAAGCAATTCACGCTCGCAACCTTTCTCAAGGACACAATGGCTATGCCCCAACTGGGAATCAAACCGGCAACCTCTGAGCTACAATGCCAGTTCCCAAACAATTATTCTATGCTGTGTGTGCGTATGTTTATGAGCATGTGTGTTTGTACAGATTAATTTCACAGGTTAACAGTAGAAAATTAGCACAGAGGGCTGGCTGAGGGGTTATTTTCCATTTCTGTGAACAGAACAGTAGGGCAGCTTCGTGGGTTAAACTCTTTGTGGTGTTACTGCTGCCGTGCACAAATACATTCAGCGCTAAGGCAAGGAGGTGGAGTTTAACTATTAATAAACTGCGGAAAACATGATTTTGCATCACAAAGTACAGCTTGATTTTAAAAATACAGATTATGTCACTATTATACATTTTAAACTGATGTTTTTTTCCCTAATTAATATCCATTTGTCAAAATGCCTTTCAAAAGAAAGACTTGATATTCATGCATCCAGAAGATGTGAAAAATTATTCT
>CM045894.1:43278070-43285570 GCA_025169545.1 Anguilla japonica
ACTCGGTAGAGTAATCAGAAAAAAAACAACAACACAATTAGCCAGTAAAGTGTAATTAGTGTGGTGATTAAGTGGAGAGCGGACACACCCTTTGCAGAATTCCGTCTCTCCACACCTTTAACTGCTCCAACATTAAATCAGATTTTCCTGCCGAATCTGCATTTCTGTGATGAAGACGAGTGGCCTGTTCTTTCCCTGGGTCCGCCAGCTGAACTGAGGAACACGAGGAAGGCCTCACGCTCAGCCACGCTTCGCAAATCCCACAGCGAGCCGACTACCCACACAAAAACCCATTTAGCAAAATCGGGCTTTTATTATTGATGACATTAATTTAGTGATGACTGTGGAGATGAGTAATGCTGGAACCATCGAAGGGAGACCATCAGTCGCATTCAGCCATATCAAAATGGCGTACGTCAGAAGAAGTAATGAAAACCTCAATCCACACTTTCCTCTTCAGTCTGATGTTAAAGTGAACATGATGCCAGAGAGAGTGCAGAATATGAAATCTCAGAGCGCCTCCTCTTCTGTGTCTGTGTTAAAAACCTCAGAGCACCTCCTCTCCTGTGTCTCTGTGTTAAAGGCTCAGAGCACCTCCTCTCCTGTGTCTCTGTGTTAAAGGCTCAGAGGGCCTCCTCTCCTGTGTCTCTGTGTTAAAGGCTCAGAGCACCTCCTCTCCTGTGTCTCTGTGTTAAAGGATCAGAGCACCTCCTCTCCTGTGTCTGTGTTAAAGGCTCAGAGCACCTCCTCTCCTGTGTCTCTGTGTTAAAGGCTCAGAGCTCAAGGATCAGAGCACCTCCTCTCCTGTGTCTCTGTGTTAAAGGCTCAGAGCACCTCCTCTCCTGTGTCTCTGTGTTAAAGGCTCAGAGCACCTCCTCTCCCTGTGTCTCTGTTTAAAGGCTCAGAGCACCTCCTCTCCTGTGTCTCTGTGTTAAAGGCTCACAGCACCTCCTCTCCTGTGTCTCTGTGTTAAAGGCTCAGAGCACCTCCTCTCCTGTGTCTCTGTGTTAAAGGCTCAGAGCACCTCCTCTCCTGTGTCTCTGTGTTAAAGGCTCAGAGCACCTCCTCTCCTGTGTCTCTGTGTTAAAGGCTCAGAGGGCCTCCTCTGTGTTTCCCGTGCTTAGAAAGAGCTCCAGTGAGGGAATGAGAGGTTATTTGTTTCTCATGCACACAGAGCATTCCCTGCTCCTGAACGGGCCTGTGTCCACATGCGTGACTCTAACTGCGCGCTCGCATGTGCGACGCATGCATAATGCAGCAGCGAGGGGCGCGCCGCATGGAACACGCGAGTTCCCCAGGGCCACACAACTAAAGGCTGTAATGGAGGAGATAGGGCCCAGCCTCTCTGCGTCCGAGCACTTCAGCCCAGCCTGCAGACACACTCACCCCCACCCCAGCATGCAGATACACTCACCCCCCAGCCTGCAGACACACTCACCCCCCAGCCTGCAGACACACTCACCCCCACAGCCTGCAGATACACTCACCCCCACAGCCTGCAGATACACTCACCCCCACAGCCTGCAGATACACCTCACCCCCCCCCCCCCCCCCCCCCCAGCCTGCAGATACACTCACCCCCCCCCCAGCCTGCAGACACACTCACCCCCCAGCCTGCGGATACACTCACTGCCCACAGCACACACAACCCACTCTGCCCTATATCCCCCCCCTGCCCTGCCCCCCCCCCCCCGTCCTGCCCTGCCCTGCCCCGCCCCCCACCCAGCATCAGGGAAACACACTCTGCCCTGCCCCCCAGTCGCTGCATGTGAGGAAGACTACCACACTCTTATAGTCTCTGTGTTAGGAAGACCACCACACTCTTATGGTCCCTCTGTGTGAGGAAGACTACCACACTCTTATGGTCCCTCTGTGTGAGGGAGACTACCACACTCTTATGGTCCCTCTGTGTGAGGAAGACCACCACACTCTTATGGTCCCTCTGTGTGAGGAAGACTACCACACTCTTATGTCCCTCTGTGTGAGGGAGACTACCACACTCTTATGGTCCCTCTGTGTGAGGGAGACTACCACACTCTTATGGTCCCTCTGTGTGAGGAAGACTACCACACTCTTATGGTCCCTCTGTGTGAGGGAGACTACCACACTCTTATGGTCCCTCTGTGTGAGGGAGACTACCACACTCTTATGGTCCCTCTGTGTGAGGGAGACTACCACACTCTTATGGTCCCTCTGTGTGAGGGAGACTACCACACTCTTATGGTCCCTCTCTGTGAGGGAGACCACCACACTGCTCTAAGTCCCTGGATGAGTGACTTCCTGTGTGGATGAATAGATGAATAGAGGCGTAAAGAGTGAGCAGCTGTGAAGATGTGCAGCAGGTTGTTAGAGGGGAGCGGTGCGGGGGGGGGGGGGGGGGGGTGCGGGGGGGGGGGTAATAAATAACAGGTAAATAAAGCAGCGCCCGTCTGCTGCACTGATTCATGGGAGAACTCGTCTCCTGGCGCAAGCTGCTGGTCATAAATCAGGTGTAATGTGCCAGCATGCCCATGCCAGCCCTGTGCCAACTTGCCTATGCCAGCCCTGTGCCAACTTGCCCATGCCAGCCCTGTGCCAACTTGCCTATGCCAGCCCTGTGCCAACTTTCCCATGCCAGCCCTGTGCCAACTTGCCTATGCCAGCCCTGTGCCAACTTGCCCATGCCAGCCCTGTGCCAACTTGCCTATGCCAGCCCTGTGCCATCTTGCCCATGCCAGCCCTGTGCCAACTTGCCTATGCCAGCCCTGTGCCAAAGTGCTCATGCCAGCCCTGTGCCAACTTGTCCATGCCAGACCTGTGCCAAAGTGCCCATGCCAGCCCTGTGCCAGCGTGCCCATGCCAGCCCTGTGCCAGCGTGCCCATGCCAGCCCTGTGACAGCTGTGCACAATGATATATAAATACTGTATATAAACGGTGATGCAACCACATGCCTGTACTCTGAACAGACTGAGTGCCAGGGATGCAAAGGTAAGTAAAAGTGCCTAAAATGGGACAAACGCTTGCCACTGGGATGGTGCCCTATAGGTACATAAGACTCTACCCTTAGCCAGCAAACGGTCCACGGAGACACTGGCTCTGTCTCTCTCCCTCTCCCCCTCCCTCTCCCTCTCCCTCTCCCGCTCCCCCCATTCAGTGACATCACCTGCAGAGGAAGGTGGAGATGAGCAGGCATGGCTGTCTGAAACAGCTGTCCCGCTCTGGAGGGCCCTGACCTGTGATAAGGGATCCATGTGGAGCAGCGCGCGATGTGAGAGCAGAGCTGACAGGTACAGAGAAATGCACTCAGGCAGCGGCCAGGACAGCCCTGTGTGTCCCACCGCGGCTTTACTCAGGACAGGACCCCAGCCTCTACCGCCATACTGCCATGAAGCCCCCCCCCATACCCCTGTACCGCCATACTGCCATGAAGCCCCCCCCCCCCATACCCCTGTACCGCCATAACCCATGGGCCCCCCCCCCATACCCCTGTACCGCCATACTGCCAGAAGCCCCCCCCCCAGTACCCCCATACCGCCATGAAGCCGCCCCCCCCCCCCTGTACCGCCCCCACCCCCCCCGCAGCCCCGTGCCGTGTCCCGCCCACCCCCCCCCCCCCCCCCCGCCCCGCGTGTCCCGCCACACCACCCTATTAACAGTTTATGAGACAGAGGCATCCTCTGAGGACCAGGGCCCAGATCACACAGGAACATAAGCAGCTCCAGACTGCACATTACAGGGCCAGGGTCTCCATGGGCCACTGCACAACCAGGCCAAGATCAAATATACATACACAATTTCATCATCATACACAAGAAAAAATACACAACTGGCAACATTTCGTTTCAAACACTGTTTAAAGGGAAAGTCGCATTTAGTTCCAGTGCATTTATACAGCTGGATACTTACTGAAGCAGTTTAGATAACATAGAATGGTAGTGCCTCATCTGGGATTCAAACATGCAACCTCTTTTTTACACGCCCAGTTTCCTAATCATGGTGGGGGCGCAGCCTGACCTCTCAGGGGCTAGCGATGAGGGGGAGGGTGAGGGGGGGGTGAGGAGAGGCGAGTCGGGGAAGGGGGGGGGGGTGGGGTGAGGTGGTACAGCAGCGTGTGAAGCCAAAAGATCAAGTGCAGGGCCTGAGGGAGACACTGCCGTCACCAGACCAGCCGAGCTTCTGCTTCCAGCTCACTGACAATGGACCTGACATCCATCAGCCATACAGTTCTTTATCTGTCTCTCTCCCTGCTCCTCTCTCTCTATCTCTCTCTCTCCCAGAGCAGAGAGAAACTTCATAAGGCCCTTGGTAGGTGGCAGACGCTGGGACAAAGCAAGGTGAAGGCCAAGCTCACTGTAACAGGCCTCTGCACAGGGAGAATCAGCCAATTACATCACTCTAAGGAACGCATTATGACATCACAGGTCACATGACAGCCATATTGGGACAATTTTTAATTAATTTTTAGTTTGCACCCCATGATCCTCATACCCAATATTGCCCTGTTTGCTCCAGGCCTCAGAGTGAGAAGGATGAGAGGGGAACGGGGACGGGGAGAGGGAACACTAACCGGCTGCCCGGTGGGTGTGTTCTGATTTCAGAGACGAAAGCCCTGTAGCTGCTGATTAAACCGCGGCATAATTACATTTGGACACCATCCAGTAATCAAAAAATAAACAAATCCATCTCTGTTTGAAATCTCCTTCCTGAGTTGAGTATGTGCGCAGAACAGGAAATAAACACTGCCAATTACACAGGAAACCAGCACCACGCTCAGCACCAGTTTAATCCCTACTCTGAACCTAAACATGAACATGCACATAGAGAGCTCAGCACCAGTTTAATCCCTACTCTGAACCTGAACATAAACATGCACATATAGAGCTCAGCACCAGTGTAATCCATACACATAAACATGCACATATAGAGCTCAACACCACTGTAATCCTTACTCTAAACATAAACATGCACATATAGAGCTCAACACCAGTGTAATCCATACACATAAACATGCACATATAGAGCTCAACACCAGTTTAATCCATAAACATAAACGCACATATAGAGCTCAACACCAGTGTAATCCTTACTCTAAACATAAAACATAAACGTGCACATGTAGAGCTGCTGTGATCTGTTTGGAGACACAGATGCTCAGAATGGAAGTAAATGTTTTATAACCCTCCCAGCCATGCGGCTGAAATTCCTGCGATTACAAACAAACATTAATAGTTCTGTGTTGCTGCAATTTCAGGCATTGCCTGTGGGGCATGAGTGGGGTATATGACTGTGGGATGTGAATGGGGGATGTGAGTGGGGTATATGACTGTGGGATGTGATTGGGGGATGTGAGTGGGGTATATGACTGTCAGATGTGATTGGGGGATGTGAGTGGGGTATATGACTGTAGGATGTGATTGGGGGATGTGAGTGGGGTATATGACTGGGATGAGATGGGGGAATGTGAGTGGAGGATGTGTCTGCAGGCTGTAAGGATCACTGCTCAGGATAAGTGCTTTAGGAATGCCCCCATGATACACTTCCGTATATATACATGCTCTCTAAAGAGTGGGTGGTTAACAGCAGAGAGAGAGAGATGTTCTCCCCACACTGCTTTACTCGCTCGTCCTGCAGTACAGGCTGCTGGCTTCAGTAACCAGTAATCGGACTGATTAAAACATAATGGACACATTTCTGTGTGAGAGTAATTTTAATAGTGCTCCCCCCTCCCTCCCCCTTCTCATTTCCCAGGCTGCTGTTCAGGCAGCCAGCCCCAGCGAATGGGAGATAAGCAATCTGCTGTTAGCTCTTTATTTAGCACAGTCACATGCAGGCGGAAGTAATGTCTGTGGCACCAGGGCTGGCCGGAAACTCCCCACACATTTACAGCCTAGCTCCACCCCGTAGCTCCACCCTGCTAGCTGCACCCCGTATCGCCACCCTGCTAGCTCCGCCCCATATCTCCACCCTGCTAGCTCCGCCCCGCATCTCCACCCTGATATCTCCACCCTGCTAGCTCCACCCCGTGTCTCCACCCTGATAGCTGCACCCCGTATCTCCACCCTGCTAGCTCTGCCCCGTATCTCCACCCTGCTAGCTGCACCCCGTATCTCCACCCTGATATCTCTGCCCCGTATCTCCACCCTGCTAGCTCCACCCCGTGTCTCCACCCTGATATCTCTGCCCCGTATCTCCACTCTGCTAGCTCCGCCCCGTATCTCCACCCCGTATCTCCACCCTGATATCTCCACCCCGTGTCTCCACCCTGATATCTCCACCCTGCTAGCTGCACCCCGTATCGCCACCCCGCTAGCTCCACCCTGATATCTCCACCCTGAGCTCCACCCTGCTAGCTCCACCCCGTATCTCCACCCCGTGTCTCCACCCCGTGTCTACACCCTGCTAGCTCCACCCCGTATCTCCACCCTGCTAGCTCCACCCCGTATCTCCACCCTGATATCTCCACCCTGCTAGCTCCACCCCGTATCTCCACCCTGCTAGCTCCACCCCGTATCTCCACCCTGATATCTCCGCCCCGTATCTCCACCCTGCTAGCTCCACCCTGATATCTCCGCCCCGTATCTCCACCCTGATATCTCCGCCCCGTATCTCCACCCTGCTATCTCCACCCTGCTAGCTCCGCCCCCTGAGCTGTTCTTGTGTTCAGGTGAGCTCAAACACAACCCTTATCTCTAAACTGATCTGCGCACCGATGTCCCTGCGTGTAACAGGCGAACATTAGAAAACCAATCAGAAGCACACGGACGAGAACACGGCCTTGCATGTGTGACCCAGCGCACACGCGTGTAGTCTACGTGTCCTGCGAGCAGCAGCTGATCCCAGTCTCAGACGCAGCAGTGAAACTTCTGGTCCTCTCATCTCCTCTCTGCTCCTCTCACCTCCTCTCTGCTCCTCAGTTCATCTCCTCTCTGCTCCTCTCACCTCCTCTCTGCTCCTCTCATCACCTCACTGCTCCTCTCACCTCCTCTCTGCTCCTCTCACCTCCTCTCTGCTCCTCTCACCTCCTCTCAGCTCCTCTCATCTCCTCATTGCTCCTCTCTGCTCCTCTCTCAGCTCCTCTCATCTCTTTTCTGCTCCTCTCAGCTCCTCTCATCTCCTCACTGCTCCTCACTGCTTCTCTCCTCTCCTCTCAGCTCCTCTCTTGGAGCAGAGGAGCCGCAGACTCCGGCGCTGTAGTCAGAGTAAATAATGTGCCGGGCCGGAAAATGAGCCGTAATTAATCAGTTAATCTGGCCCTGTGGCCCTGTGACCTTGTGGCCCTGTGTCTCTGTGGCCCTGCAGCCCTGCGACTCTGTGGCCCTGTGTCTCTGTGACTCTGTGGCCCTGTGGCCCTGTGGCCCTGCAGCCCTGTGACTCTGTGGCCCTGTGTCTCTGTGTCTCTGTGGCCCTGCAGCCCTGTGACTCTGTGGCCCTGCAGCCCTGTGACTCTGTGGCCCTGTGGCCCTGTGTCTCTGTGTCTCTGTGGCCCTGTGTCTCTGTGTCTCTGTGACTCTGTGACTCTG